>JAANDH010000056.1:31036-162995 GCA_011799765.1 Nymphaea thermarum
TAAAGTGTTTTATGAATTTGTCCTAATCTTTTAAGACAAATACATGAAACAACAACTATTTGCCAAACCAAATGCAACTTAATATGACAATTTACATTTTATACTTTTTTATTTTTTGTTAACATAGATGATAATTAACTTAAAATAACTTATATATGTGCTCAAAGATTTTTAAAATGCTCTGCACTCACGTCCTTTTTTTCTAATTCGTGTATATATCCGCACCCATGTGTCATAGATAGTCATAATATATTTTAATTCCAAGATATTATACATCAGATAGAATGAAGGTAAAATGTTAAAAACAAAGAAAAAACCAAATTTGTGCAACGTTGAGATTATTTTATTTTGATTATATTCTTAAAACATCCCGATATTTGCAGGAGCTTCTATTGTATCAGATATGATTTCAGAGCATCAAGTCAACGATATTTTATGGAGGAGAAGATTCAGCGGGTCGGGTCTTCAACGTTTCGGGTTCTAAGCATTTGGGGTGAAGGGCATGCGGAGAAAAAGGTCGACAAAAGACTTCGAATTTGGGTACCCTTGGAATGTCCTGGCAGTCGCTGTCAGGGTTTCGGGACTCTGCCAATCAAATCCAAACAATTGCCCTTTTACTTTTCGAGGATCCCGTGACGACTGAATTTACCAAAATGGGTATCATTTCTAAGAGAAATTTCCTCGGAAACCCCATTTTTCGGTAACATCTCCCATATCGACCCACATTTTTTAAGAACATAAATTTTTATTCCCGATTTATCAAGAGTAGCTAATCTTGCTTATAACCGGCCCTTCCGTGGAATGCGTGTAATTCTAGTGTCAAAATTATTTGTTTGATACCATAATTCTTGTTTCAAAGGGCATAGCGTCGTGTTAGAGGCTTGTAAAGGTATGTCTCTAATTTGATTCCCGTGAGCGTTATGTTCCTGCGTCTTAAGGCGGTAGGGCGCGACATCCAAATTAAATGGTGTCTCGTTCTATCACTGACACAGACGCAGCTCAGGACCATGGAGGCAGGAGGAATGAGCGGCAGCTCACCAGATAACACAATTCTCATTTCATCAATAATAAAAATTTTAATTTTAGAATTTCATAATTCTGGCTTCATCAAACACCCCAAGAAACAACCAAGTTTTGCATTTATAGCTAACATTTTACAAAGGACTCATGTTTCATTATTTAGCATTTAACTCCCTAATAAAGACGAAAGTTATAGGGGCACGTTATATGTTATGGCCCTCAACGAGGACTGTGTTATAAACTGAAAAAGACCAAAATACCCTTAATAGTTAAATAAAAACACCTTCCCCTCTAAGGGCAAAAATGAAACTTGAATTTTCTTTTCACCTCATAAACTTATCCAAATGCCCCTCTATTAAAATGTGGGAACGTGTATTCCATGTTAACGGTATAACATGGAAAGCACCTTACAAAAGTTATAATTAAATATAAAAACTTCGAACTTATTGTGTTCTAGTTTCTTTCTCACTTAAATTTAGGCATTTTTCTAAACTATTGTTCAGAGATAGAAAAAGTGGCAGTCTTCAAAATTTATTAAAAGTTTGGGACAAGTTGTATTGGTAGTACGATCACTTTTCGTACATATGGGCTTCAAGATGCTGCTTTTTAGTTTTCTAACTGATGCTTTTGGATGCAAACCATTTCAATCTATCACTCATTTACTGTCTTTTGTTTCTTACTACATCTCCAACCGTGTGCTTCCATCATGTTTGCCTCTAGAATTGGCTGCTTGCTTTCGTTCGCTTGCCCTTGTTTAGGGTTAGCAAAGCTAGAATGTAAACAGTTCAGATCCGTTTATGAAAGTTAGGTCAAGGTGAAAGTCCTAATCGGATTCGGCACAATAGAAAATGACAAAACCCTCAAACCAAATTCGGCCGCGGCCTCGCCCTCCCTATAATCATGAGCATGCTCGAGGGTCTCAGCTCGTGAGAAGCCGCATGAGGCTGCTTGCGAGTTGGAGGCTACTTAGGTTGCGTTTGATTACTAATCCGCGGTTTTCAAGCCCGGCCTTCCCTCACCTGATTCCAAATCCATGTTTTTTTTATACAACAGTGGGTGTCAACTATCATGGATTTGAGATTCTCTTGGATATGAGATATGTGGGGAATCAAACACAACATCAATGAGTTGAGACTCAATGGTTGGGTGAATGATAGAGGAGAATGTTTCAATAGATATGCTGTATCGATTATTTACTGAATCAAATACATTGGAGAACATTCAGTGACAGCATTTTTTTTTTTTAAGTTAAGGAAAACCACATTCAATGTAAGACCCCCAAGGCTATACCCTTATGCCTTGAAGATTTTGGTTGATTCTGAGCTTGGGGGACTTATGTACATCATTCAACTCGAGAGTTGTGCTTGCCATTATTTAAAACCTAAAAGAATATTACGACAACAACCACTAGATTTGAACTTTGGACCATTTGAGCGTGAACTCCTTTGCCACTCGATTGTGCTACGTTCTCGTTCTTCAAAAATTCTATCGCAGTAGCCTTAGTCGATAAACGTGGCCCCAACATTCTTTTCCTTCGTGGCAAAGGGAAAAAGGTTTTTGTTTCATGAGCATTGATTCAAATCTTTTCTAGACTCTTTAAACACATGCAGGGGCGGAGCCAAAAGTTTTGAGAAGGGAAGCTGAATTAAAGTTTCTAAATTTTGACAGGGGCCGAAATATCATTTTTCAAAATTTTTATATAGGACAAGTGAAATTTTCTAAAATTTACATGTAAATTTTTTAAAAAAAATTGAGGTGGGGGCAGGACCCGTGCATGTGCCGCCTCGGCTCCATCCCTGAATGCATGATCAGGACGCCAATACATAATAAACAAATTATTGAAGGCAGTTACCCACGCAAGTGGCACGGCCAGAGTTGCCCTCATATATAGCTTATGAAAATAAAAGATTTTTATGGGGTTAGTGTAGGCTATTGCCCATACCTTCCTCTATGTAGCTCTACCACAAATGCAATTACATGCTTATTCTTAAGACAGCCTCCCTCTACTTATGTGGCATATAAACTACAATTCGTTACTACTAAGGCGATGTCTTACAATATAATGGTAATTCATGAGCAACAAATAACTCATGATGGATTACATAATCAATAATGACCTTAAACCCCCAGAGGCAAGGGGAATGGCCGGGAATGGCGGGCCTCGTGTCAGGCGGTGGGATGAACCACTCGCTCACCCAAAAACAATGACGTTAAACATTTTAAAGAAGTTAAAGTTTCGAAGAGCTTTAATATGGTAATCCTAAGGGTCTGCTTGACAAATAGAATAGTTTGTAACTATGTCATGAATCTATTGCGAAAGTTTGATGTAAATTCATGTTATACTTTTTAAAGTATTCCACGAATATGTCCTAATCTTTGGACCATGTTCATTAAACAGTTACATACTATTCTCCTTGCCAACTAGACACTAAGAGACCATTTGACAATGAGAACAATAACAAGCTGTTGCATGAATAGCATAACATAGTGTTTTATGAGTTTGTCCTCAAAATTGGAGCAGATTCATAAAACAGTTTGCTATTTACATTGCCAAAAGGTAGCATAACATAGTGTTTTATGAGTTCGTCCCCAAAATTAAAGCAGATTCATAAAACAATTTGCTATTCACATTGCCAAAAGGCCCATTCGTCATTGGGTAGCTACGAAGTAAAAGAACTAAATATACTGACAATAAAAGAACTAAATATACTGGCAATGAGTTTGGACTTGGATTTAGTGAAAAAAGGCAATTGCCTCGGCCCATTGGCAATGCTAGCTAGATGCCGCATCAGCTTAAAACAACTAAACTTGAAGTTTCAATAATTCACTTCCCGAACTTGTACTTTGCTATTGGAAGGTGAACATGAGGGATAGAAAGAACACCTTAGGCCAATACTTTTATCCTTGAAGTACATGAATTGATCCCGTCATAAAATTATTAGGATAAAATTATTAGGTCATAGATGGTAACTCATTAAAAGGGAAAACTAAAGGTGCATTTGATTGCATGACTTTGAAAATGCCAGATCTGATCTGAGATCCAAGAAGGCCCGAGCCAAGGAGGTCTGCAGGAGCCTGCCCCCCCCTAAAAAATAAAATTACATGTAAACTTTAGAAAATTTCACTTGGTTTATATAAAATTTTTGAAAAATGATATTTTGACCCCTATCAAAATTTAGAAATTTTAATTCAAGCTCCTTGGTTTATATAAAATTTTTGAAAAATGATATTTTGGCCCCTATCAAAATTTAGAAATTTTAATTCAGACTCCTTCATGAAAATTTTCTGGCTCCACCCCTGATGAGAACCACTTGTGCCTTGAAACAACTATTGATCCGGGCCGTCGGGTCTCAAACTGAGAATCTCTATTCTTGAACAAAACAAAAAAGGAACAATCAATCTTAAGATTCATGAGTTCATTTACTTTGCATTCCATTTCCTTTTACACAAGATTATTTGATCAGTTCCACAGATTCAATCAGCAGTGAGCCGCAATTGTCTGCACAGTTTAACAAAAATCTCTTTATTTATATATTGGTTAACCTCAAACTCCGCATATTTATTTATGAAATGCCTCTCTCCGCGAAATATGTCTGGCTCCGCCACTAGATTCAGTACCAATGGGCAGCCAGACAGCACTAGTCCTTAGCTCATGCCATCTCTGCTTACTATTGCCAATTTGGTTCTGCGGATCCCAGATCTAAGCTTCAGTGAACTTGCGATTCCCTTAAACTCCTTCCCTCGGAGCACCAAATTGAGTAAAGACATCACTTGTTCAATTAAACTGTCTTGAGCTATTCCGTCTTTTGTTTTATTTTGTTTGTTCGTTTTGGTTTGTAAATAGATCCAAACCTATATCTAGATCCAGACTCTCTTGGAGCAAAATCCTTTGAGTGGACCTTCCTTACTACCAAGTTGTGCTACTAGAGTTTTGGCTTGAATAAGGAGTGTCAATAGAATTTGAATAACGGCCGCCCATATGGTAATCAAGGCTCGTCCTCTATCGTAAAATCTTGTGTGAGCAGGATAAGTATTTCATTGTATCGATCGCCAAAGTAGAGAGCCTGTCTTAGAGCTACCTTCCGGACTGCCTTTTAAGTTAAAGCTCCATTTGGAAGATAGAATTGAGGATGGAAATGAAGAATCATGATCTCTCATGATAAGAAATCCTTCAAATGTTCAATAACTTCATTATTAGAACCACAGTCAGTCACTAATAACATCTCGGAGTTTTAAACGACAAGGTTTTTCTCGAGTATAATACGGCGAGCCTGAAAAAAAATGGTAAATTAAAAGAAACTAAAAATAAAGGAAAAATAAAATAAGCGAGAAACTAATAATACAAACATCACAAGATAAGTATATTTGCAAAAAATAAAAAATAGAAAATAAAAAAGTTGTTCGGCATTAAAAAACTAAAAAAAGTGAAAAAAAGCAAAAACACATTAAAAATGTGTTAAAAATGATTTTTTTTCATTTTTATTTTTTTTTAAAACACGTTTTTTAGTTTTAAATGGTCATTTAATTTATCGTGATTTAAAAAAAACATGTTTTCTGTGACTATGGACTAACCCTTCCAACCTTTACTCTCCCAACTTCTTAATCAAAGGTTTTATGTTCATAAAACAAAACAAAAAAAGTGTCGATATTAAGACAGCTGCATAAATCATATTTGAGATCATGATTTATTTGAGATCATCAGTTTGATCAACTTTCGGTTACTGGTGTTAAGCTCTTTCCAAATCAACATCTCTCGGTCACATCAAATCCCCATATTTAAGATTGGGACTCTTGAGCCCACCTTCTGAGGCTTTCATAGCTTCAGATCTAATAGTATTTGAGATCTTTTAGATCCTCATATTTTAAGTTAAATTCCCCACTCGTAGTTTTAAATAAGATCTTTTGCAATTTTAAAATTCTAAAATATGTAGATCTTAAACTTAGCCATTGATCATCTTCGCATCTTCGAATGTTAACACATCACATTCTCCCGATTCAAGTCTAAAGCTGTCAAATCTCCATAATTTCGAGACTAACACATCACATTCTCCAGATTCAAGTCTAAAGCTGTCAAATCTCCATAATTTCGAGACCTAGGTGGAGAGTGGGATACCCATGAGCTAGCGTGTCATGCATCTACCATTTGCAGTCCTGATGATCAAACTTTTACCAGCCCATCAATTTGACCAGTTTTGGTACTCCAAATGCCTCCACTACATATGGGCTAGTGTGGGCAGTTGCAGAAAGAAACTCAAAATAAACGTGTTTTTCTCGTTCATCTTCCTTGGATATTTTCAAGTTTTTTTTCGTTAAAAAGAAAATTGGTTGCGTTCCTAACGTTAAGACTAAATAATAAAACTTGAGGATCAAATTTAACTGTCACTGTCATTGACTGCATCATATGGTTATCGGATCCGATTTCGTGCGTATTAATTTAGCTGATCCAATTAAAAATTGGATCAGTTTAAAGGGTCACAGGTCTTCTCTCTTTTCCTTTCTCCTCTAACCTGAGGACATAATCGTAACTTCGTACAAGCAGGTCGCCCGCAATGGCATACATGACATATCTTCTCAAAGGAGGCCCGTTTTGTGAATTCTGGGGTCATTTTTCTAAAAGAAAAACTGCGAACCTATAAATACCGCGGATTAATAGGGTCAGACTTGTAGCACGGAGTGAGAGGAGGGGAAGGGGATGGGGTTTCTCATATGAGGCCTCCCTGCCTCTCTGCTGTTGGTGGGCAGGGAAGGTGAGGGGTCTTCGAAGCGGAGCAAGATTTTAGGGTTTTTGGAGGGGGAAAGATCGTTCGAGGTCCTGAATCCCTAAGGTTGCTTAGAGAATTTTTCTCCGTCTTCTCTCCTTTGGGCAATTCGCTGATGGATGTTCTTCCTTGGTTCATCTACACTGCAATCACTTTTCTGATTGAGCTGCGGAAAGGTATAGCTCTGTAGATCCGAGAAATCGGCTCTGATGATTTAGTTTCTTGCAGAATTTTGTTGACCAGGGGGTTTTGAAGCAGAAGCTTCCGCTCCCCCTTCGCTTTTCACGGTTGGATGTGGTTTTATCCTGAATGTTCCTCTGTTTGCTTTTAAATTTTTTTGTACATTTCCTGGATTGGTTTCTTTATCTTCATGGTGAACCTGAATTTTCTTTTGACTTCTTCTTCTTAACTGTGTTGTGATGTTCCATAAATATTATTTACTTCTGATTGCATCGGATGATGGTAAGCATTGTGAGGGTCGAATGAAGAGAATTCTAGGAGGTTTAATGTCACTTTTCATCTTCAAGCTTTCATTTTTCCTTTTTTTCGCCTCATCCTTTGTGGGAGTGTTTTTGGTTGAGGTTTTCTTGTGGTTTCACTTTCTTTATTCAAATCTTTTTTTCTGAACCTTCTCATCTGGTTGTGTATGCGAGAGAAAGGCTAGTGTGAGAGTAGGTTCTTCTTGTTAAATATGATTGAAGCTCTGAGATAATGTTTTTGGAATTTGCTAGTATTTGAACGTTTTGCTTTTGTTAGCTTAATTTATGTGGGAAAAAATGAAGGTGAAGGACTTGAGTATCAATCCAGGTTGCTAATCAGATCTCAAAGGACTTCTAGATGCAATAATTTAAAGGGATATCAGATCCATTGTTACCTTTTCTCACTGAATTTTGTTTGGTTGTTCTGTTGCCATTTTGAATATGTTGCTGAATGTGCTCAATATTTGCACGTTTTTCTGTTGAACGATAGATTTCTCGTCCTTCTTTCTCTTCTATTACAAGTTTATAAAAAGGACCAATTGCTTATTGTTTGTTTCTATCGAGGAAAAAAGGACTTTAACACTGTTTTGTGTTTGTAGTCATTATCTAAAAATGTGGAACACTCCAAGCGCCTCTCCCGGAACTGCATTTGATTGTCCAGGACGCTATGAAAGGATACATATGCAGTGCCGATTTTCATAATTCCGTTTTTATCTGTTATGAGTATTCTAGGTGAACTCTGCTTAAGTCTTCAAGGTATTTGCTTCTGTCCATCTAACACATGTCCAGATGCTTTGGGGAACGTAAATTGAGTAGACCATTCTGCCGTCAACTTAGAAATAGCACCTGGCATCATCGTCCTTGAGGGACATAAAAGAAAATGAACATATGTAGCTTCTTCTCTAGCTGCTGATTCTGCTACTTAGATTAATTTTAACTTCTAAGGCACTTCTTTTGTTGCAGCAGTGCTGCACTTTCTCAATGGACATTACTGATCTGCATGTCCTCATTTAGTTATACTAGTTGGCTTGTTCTAAGTTTCTTTTTTCTAGTGTTTTGTCTGAGTTTTATATGCCTTTTGATTCCTCTACTGCTGTTCATGTTTTAAAATCGAAAATAATTCTTATCAATCTCTATTCCTGAACACAACGACTGCACTTCCGTCAAGTCCTTCTGAGATCTCAGAACAGATAATGAGTAGTTACATTTGCTTTATGTTCACTGTTCTACATTATCTAGATTGAATGTTAGTTTCCATTTTACCTTCCAAGGGAAAAGGAAAGTAGCATGTTGATGGTTGGTGTCATGCAGTACTACAGGCTCGTTATCCAATGGTCAAGCAGATGTTTATTTGACTATGCTATTTATTATGGATCTTATTCACTTTAGTTCAAGCTGAAACTTAGATTTCCATTCAGTTGCGAATTCAATATACAATGGCCTTCAATTAAAATATATAATTTCTCTGGAGCACTTTCTGGCTTGTAAGAAAAAGATCCTTTTTGAACTGAACAGTAGATATGAGTGGATATGTAAAGGCTACCAGAAAGAAAGTATTCATCATTTGAAGGACAGTCATATTAATCCTTTCTTGGAAGGGACAATTGCTTTTTACCACATCTTGAACATTTTCTTCATTGGCCTCATATCCCTCAAAACATATTGGGAACGATCGCCTGCATTGCTTGAAACTTGAAAGTAGTTAACCATGAATAGTGAAGACTGAACCAATTTCTCTCTAGCTGTTTATGGCATCCGTGGTGGTTTCAGAAAACTGCAAAAGGCCATTACTTAATTTTCTGTTTTTTTTTCTCTATTTCCAAATATCGAGATGGTTGTATTTCCTTTTCTTCTATTGTTTTCTGATTTTCTCATAAGCAGAAGGTTGATTTATTGTGATTTTTCATCTATGATTCATTTTGCCATTTTGCAGTAAGTCTGTTGATTAATCTATTTGTTTGCTAACAGTTTTTTCAGTGTTTGTTTTCCAGGCCTGGGTTAGAAGATTTTGGCTACTTTCATCTTTACCTTTTCAGGAGCGTTCTTTTCTCTTGTTGTTGTATGTGCAATACAGTTATATGTGTCATTATCAGAATTAAGAATGAACTTGTCTTCTAAGGATCTTCAGGGTAGCACAAGCACCAAGCTTAGTGTATTAAACAAATCTACAGCTTTAAATCCAAATGCTGCAGAATTTGTTCCTTCTGCGTTTAGGATTTCTTCTGGAAGCATTAATCATCTTGACGTATCAAAGGTTGGTGGTTCAGGTAGCTCAGGCAAGGCAGTTTTAGACCGGAATGATTCCACTATTTCCAGTAAGTCTGATGAAGAGGCCCACCAGTACTGGCGCCGCCAACTTCCTGATGATATTACTCCAGATTTCAAGTTTATGGCTGGGGATGAGCAGCCAGGGCCTAGTGAGATCTCTCTTGCTGGTTTGTCATTGCATGATGGCATGGATTTGTCTAGGTTTTCTTCATCAGTGAGTAGCAGTCAATTGCTGAGCAAGGCACAAGAAATTTCTTTCCATGGGATTGATGATAGAAGCGACAATGAGAATACGTTGTTCTATGTTCCTGCATATGGAGAAAAACAGTCATCGTCAGCTTTGTTATCTTTGCCAAGTAATCCATGGGACAAACAGTTGCTGAATAACAATCAGCATTTGAGCAAAGGAAGGGAAGAACTTGCTTTAATAGGGGATTCGAGTGCTGGGTTCTCAAACGGCTTTCTGAGTGAACATGTGGGGCTTGATGACAGCTTTCCTAACCATTTGGCATTCCTGGCTAAAGAATTTCCTGGTTTTGCTGCAGAAAGCCTTGCGGGGGTTTACTATGCCAGTGGATGTGATTTGAACTCTACTATTGAGATGCTTACACAGCTCGAGGTACGACACTGTGTGATTTGTGTGGATCATGTGTTCAGATGTCAATAGGTTTTGAACTAGGCATGATGACCTCTTGACCATTTATTGGCAAGTATCCAGGAAAAAGGCCAAACTTCTTGTACTGTCTAGTTGGTTTTTAGGGTTCGTTTCAAATTTCCAATGTTGTGAAACTTGGCCTGAATCGGCTGATTCTGATGGAATCATGGAATTGATGGCAAAATTGATTCAATTCGCTGGCTGATTCAAGGGTGCCACATTCTATTTCTTTTTTTCTTTTTAAAATGTTTTTGAACTTTTTTGGAGTCTTTTCCTTTATTTTTTCTAAAAAATTGTATAATGTGATATTTTTGTGTGATTGGTTTGATTCAACTTCCTAACACTGGTTCATTTAAATGTTTTCTCTATCCATGGCATTGTTCTGGAATGCCCCATAAGGCAAAGTACCAGATTGAGCGAATCTTTTAGGTCAGATAGGCATCATTGGCTAAATCACAGTTTGGCATTGAAGTGAGCTGAGCTGAATCTTGATTTGCAACAACCAAATGCTAGTGTTATCCAACTTCGAACCTGCAGAATGTATATTAGGTCCAGCTTGGTAAATGGTATGCGTTAAAATGTGGTAACTGGATGTTGCCCATTTCTTGAGGGTGTTATAACTAAGTTTTTTACCAAATACTATTTAAACAAAATGTCATTTGATCTTTATCTGGAAATCTTCAAAGATATGGGTACTGTGCAAGTGAAATATAAGAATTTACTTTAAGTCAACTCTCCAAACAAGGTGGTGTTACTGCGGGATGCAATGAAGATAGGTATCTAAAAAATTGAAATCAAGTATTATTTTATGATTCGTTCAGGTATTGTAGTTTTTGTCACTATCTTCTACTCTTGTCTAGATTGTTTGTGTGAGACTGCAGAGTTGCATTGTAATGAATAGTGTGTCGCAAGTCAGTGAGTCACTGCTGTTTTCTGGGTTTCTCTCGACTTTGAAACAGTTATTGCTAAATTCCATTTTTTCTTTTCCTTCCATTTCTTTTACTGTTTGCAATTTTCAGGTTCAGGGGGATGCTGGGCTTAATCAAAATATCAGTTCTAAAACCTTCTCAGCTCCAAACCTCAGCACTCTTGACTTTTCTGCTCTTTCAGTAGCAGATTCTCAGAACGACCTACAAAAGTATGCTGGGGATGATATTGTGCAACCTGTCAACCCCTACAGGTCAATTGAAAATGAAAGTTTCCTTTCTGGGAAATCTAGTTTCTCTGGAACATCCAGAAATGCAACAAATTTTGCATCAGCAGTGCAGAAACTTGCCTCACAAGAGTCTGGTCATTGGAAGTATGAAGGAAATGGTTCATCTGAGGTGAGTATAGGCACAAGTAGAACTTCCCAGCATCTATCTAACTCCATTACTGGAAACAGTAGATCCCTAAATGGCAGCAGATTGCAGAATTATAGCATGGGGCACAGAGCTCCTATCTGGCTTGATACTGGAGATGTAATGGGTAATGACTGTGTAGCCAGTTTTTTCTATTACGTTTTTATTTTCTTTTTCATTTTTTTTTTAAATGTTCTTAATGGATTATTTTAACCTCTGTTGTTGAATCTGCACATGCCGAAATTGGAGCTGCAGCAAATATGTATTCAGAGCTTAGGGAAGAAGCTCAGGATCATGCACATGTCCGGAATGCTTACTTTGACCAGGTAATTGGCCTGCAAGGCTTGTTGTCGGAAAGGTGTCCTATTAAGAAAACTCTTTGACTTGCTTCCTGATTGCTTGCAAGGACACCAAACCTTTTTCCTAGTCTGGATGACATAAATATCATCATAGTGAACCTCAAAGTTTCAGTGAATTTCATCTTCCACCAGGTGAAGAAAGCTAGTGGGCAAACACATGTACAAACATGTTCAGAAATTCATTGAGAGTCTAGACATAAATGTTGCTAGTGTTAAGCAATTTTAACTATTTTTAGTATAAGTAGCACTGGTTGTTTGCAAGCTTTTGCATATCCTCTATCCCCAGTGCCTCTCGTCGTCTGGAACCCATTATTCCCCTTTTGTTTCTTTTTCTTCAGTTCTTCTTCCTTTAATGGAATTTTTTATGTACTTGTTTATGTTTCCATACCATCATTGGCAGAACAACACCAAATCACCTCACCCTCCCGACCCCTGCCCCCAAACGAAGTGCCATGTAGTAAGATTCCTCATAGTTGTATTTATGGATTTAATGTTTCCATTTTTCAATCTTTACCTGTGATGGTTTCATATTTTTAACTATTCAAGTTCTGTCTGGTCTTTCACTGGTTCTCTATATATCTTCGTTGTTGAGTACCTGATGTCCGTGGATGTGAACTTCTGGCTGACCATCACATGACAGGAAGTGACGTCTCTCATTCTTTATGGACAAAAGGAGAAAAGACCTCTAGTAGCTAAATTCAGCTGTTTTTTGTTAGTTAGCATGTTTGCCCATTCATTATATTATGAGTAATAAAAACTGAATATGTAATTCAACTCATCAAGAGTTCAAAGTTGTCCTGTGATTTCTTGTTATACACCTTCTGATGTGCTTTGACAGGCAAGGCAGGCATATCTTATTGGAGACAGGGCCTTGGCAAAAGAGCTGAGTGTAAAGGGGCAATTACACAATATGCATATGAAGGCTGCTCATGGGAAAGCCAGAGAATCTATTTTCCAGCAGAGGTTGGTAGCTTGGTCGTCTCTCCCTTTATTTGCAGGCATGGATGCAATACCGGACTGCTCATTTGCTCAGTCACGTGTATATATATGTCACTGATATTCCATGATTTTTGAACTAAAAAAGCTGCCCCTACATTTGGTCCAGAAATCCTTCTGCTTCTAACATCCAAGGCTATGTTAAAGGCCAAGAGCGCATGATCGATTTGAATGGCTTGCATGTAAGTGAAGCCATACATGTTCTCAAGCATGAGCTAAGCATTGTCAGAAACACTGCAAGAACAGCATCTCAACGCCTGCAAGTGTACATTTGTGTGGGAAACGGGCACCAAACCAAAGGATCTCGCACTCCTGCTAGGCTGCCAATTGCAGTCGAGAGATACCTGCTTGAAGAAGAAGGCCTGGAGTATAGTGAGCCGCAGCCAGGACTGCTGCGAGTTGTTATATATTGACGCACTGTAAGGTATAGGAAGAGTCACTCATTCCATTCTTGTAATTGTGTACATGAAGGAAAAAGGTTACAAAAACCAAAGCTACCTGGTAGATGGAAAAAGAAAAAAGGAATTCTGTTTAAAGGTGACTACATGTCACATTTTGGATTCTTTCTTGTGGGGGTGCATGCAGCCCCTTTCTCATACTTCATATTCTGTACGGGATGTAAATTCTGCCAAAGTCTTCTGGAGCCTGTTGCTTAAATCTGACGATCCATGTCTTCCATATTCGTTGATTTAATGCTCATTTTTGAAACCTTAATCGGTGCACGCCCTGGTTCTTCCAAGGTAGGTTAAAAAATTTTGTTTGAGCAGCATAATTTGCAGGTTCTGACGATCTTCAAGCCTGGCAAACAAAGGAGAGGGGCAAAGGTGAGATGGTTTTTCTGTTGCCATTAATGCTTAAAGTGCGAGCCTGCAACTTCAGATGGTTCGGTTTTGTGCTTATGGTGGATCTGGGGTGCCAGTAGCCAGGAATATCATCCAAAGCCGTCTTGACATTCGTATTAGAAATTGCATGTTGTCCATGTTCTGCTTTGACCTCCTGGGCATGTACACACCTTTCTCATTTGAAAACAAATGAAGTCGCTTTTGATGGGCCTTACGGCACGAAAGCACACTTTCTATTGAGTTCTTGATGAAGGCTCCGAGCTGGCGCAATGGACCAGGCATGTCGACTCGTTTGAACAATCAGACATTGATCGTAATGCTGTCCAACAAAGTTGAACTGAAGAAGTTACTCGTTTTTTGCTTTCATGTCCTCCCTTTCTCCAGTAAGAGAAATATATGTTAACGTAAAATCGGTACAATTTTTAATGTATTGGCCCTTTTGTTTTTTTCTGTTATAGCGGGGTTTTCCTTCTGCTGTAATTTTCATAATGAGTTTGTTTCACTGCAGATCTGAGATTTGTAGTGAAGATCCATAGATTTAAGGTCGAATCTCCTTTCATCCGACCTTAAATTCATGAGTTTCAAACTGAGGATCTTTCAAACTACACCTTATGCAGTCTTTAATTAAAATTCGAAGCTATCAAATGCAACTTAAATGTTTTGAATTCTTAAGAAGGATTTGTATCTTGTCTTCTTGTCTTCAATGTACAGGCTCATTCAAATAATGTTGGAACATTAAGCAGGGTCTTCATTTTGACACCCTTTACATTCTCCCTATTTCACCTGCTTACATGTGTAGATAAGGGAAAAAAGAATCGCACTCCTTTCTTTTTCCGCAAGTGAATTTCAATCAGGCAACATGTTCACCCACGTTCATCTTTAGACAATTTGTTCTTGGGAGCCAAAGCCTAGGCGTCGGCTTGCAACTAAAGAACATGGATTGTAAAACTTGCTAAATGGAATGGTAGCCATGGAGAGAGAGTTCCAAGTGGCGTAGCATATTTAATCGGACTGGTGGGCCAGTGAAAGCCTAGCAATTAATTTGATTATTGTGTATGTTATTTCTTTGTACTGCAAACATGATTGACACTACTCTCAAGCTGGATGGAGAAGTTGACCCAGATGCCAATCCCATAAAAGGGAGTTTGAATGGAGAAGGTGACCCAGATCCTGACCCCATAGAGGGGGGAAGGTGGTCTCAGATTTTGTCAGACTCGCTCTTCCTTTGAATTGATAAATTGTCATCTTCACATGGTTGAGAGCAATAGTGCAGACTAGCATTCACAGTTCGAGGTTTAGGCAAAATTCCATCAATACTGTCACAATCTTTTAGCATGTTCATAACAAGAAGCAGACTTTTCAGAGCGAGGGATTGACAACGCGGCCACTTTTCTTTTTTTTTTTTGTCGTGTGGCCATTTATTCTGCCGGTTTTAATTTTTCCCTTTGCGTAAGCGGATAGACCGGGTTTTATGCAGGTTTACAAAGTCCTCGAGCGATGACTTCAGCATAATACTTGCAGGCAATTGTTGAAGCCTCAGACGACTGAAATGATCGTCTTCCATCCCTCTAAGTTAATACCATTTTACGTAAATTTAGGAAGAAGGCAGCTCCCAATTCGATCTTTCATGCATCCTTTCTTGAATCTCGAGAGTTTGAGAGGCCTTTAGAGAAAGGATGAACTGTTGGAACCGGATTTGCCTCCTTTACGAGAGATTGGGCTTCTGTCTCCTGTAAAAAAATAATTTCTTTATTCATTAAAGAAAGGCCTCTGTAAGTTTACTGTATTTTGTGAGCAACTGATAAATCCACCCCTGCCTTATATCCTTGCCAAGGAAAATAATGGATTTGCAGTGAAAGTGCAAATGCCGTGGATGGCTTTGTTGTCGATCATAAAATTTGTCAATTGTCTGCTGGACAGGGATGAATCTGGGGAAAACAAATCCAGAAAAATAGTTGTAAAGACAGAAGTGGGCAGTGTTTGAAACAAACACGCGAAAGAATTATGAGTCAATTTTGGTGTCTTCGAAGATGGACATTGCGGTCAAGTGTAAGCATAAGACCTACAAATTCATCCATATCCTGGAGTGCTGGGCCTACATCTCATAAATAAACCGTAGCCTACATTGGTGATTTGATTGTAAGCAGTACTTGTGCAGCTAATCTTCAATGCCAGCCAAAGAAAAAAAGGAAAGGAAAAGAAGGAAGAAGGTTTATCTAACTAATTTAATGATAGGTAGCTGATAATATGATTGGAAATTTTTTACTTTAATATGCATTACAGCCTTGTTGCCACCTTCCACCATCTAACTCAAAAACAAACAACCTTGTTGTCTGCAGATCCTGCGATTTAAATGTCATTGGTATTAAACATTGGCTGGTCGTCTACGCCGTTTGTCTAGAAATTAGCCAACAGGAGAGAGAGAGCGAGAGAGAGAGAGAGTCCTGTTGGTGGCTTCCATTCAGCAAAAATAGGGAGGCGAAAGGGAAGGCCGAAAGGTGGCGGAGGCGTAGGAGAGGGGAAGGTGGTATTGGTTTTTCTTGGCGTAGGACCAGGTGGCGCATGGAAGTGCCGCTACTGGACGGCCTTCGACGGTGGTTGCAGCGACGCATGAGTCACAAGACCGACGATCCTCACTCGGGACCGCACGACGCTCGCTCCCTTAAGGTCGTCCGCGTATCCAAGCGATCCAGAATGCCAGAGATCGACTCCCATCACAAGAAGGTGTCAGTTTGAACCATCGATATTTGTGTGCCGTGTAAGACAGAGAGAGAGAGAGCAGTCCGATGATTGGAATATATTCGCGGTCAGATTGTGCTTCGTTTGGCTGTCCGCTATTTTAGGGGTTCGGATGAGTTTTTTCTTTTTTCTTGTTGGGATCTTCGAGTGTTTGTTTTCCTTCGACCTAGCAAAACTGGGTTGTTGATATTGCGGAGTTATCGGAAAGAGGAGGAAGATAGTTTTAAAGGAAAAAAGGTCGGAAACTAATGCTGCTTCTTTTTGTTCGTTTCACTTTTTGCTCGATCATTTTTGGGTCTTCGGGATTTCGACAGCGAGTAGTTTGGAAGTTTTTTTAAAACAGTTTTTCAGGTGATCCCCTGTTTTTTTGTTTAGGAAATTGGCGTTTTGGCTTTGTTGGTTTTTTGTGATTTCCCAAACTGGTTTGATCAAGGTCATGTTCTTCTCTTGACGTGCTTCTCTTCTTTTTTAACGTCAAACGGATTTTCAATTTCTTTTGTTGTGCAATTATAGGCATGATCCTGATTCCCTTGTATGCATCAGCATTTTAGTTTTAAGTTCCTATTGGATGGCTTTTATGCTACATTTTAGTCCTTAAATGATCCCGGCTAGTGTCTTCTTATTTCCCGTATGTAGCAATCTTGGGACTTACGTGCGTACCTTCTGGTTCCTTATGATTCCTTTTTTTTCTTTTTGTCGATGTTTACAATTTGGGAATCTCTCTGTGTAATTTTGCTGTATTTTACGGTTGTAGAAATCGTGCTTAGTGCATGGCATGGAAGGTTCTTGTGCCTGGACACTGCACACCCCACAACTTCTCAAAGATTCATTCGTAACTGTTCCCAAATTGCTTATTCTAAGAGCTTGTGACACTACATAAATGTTGGTCTGTTTTGTGTACTGTAATGTATTAACAGCCTATAAATTGTAGTAATTGCAGTTTGAATTTCTGGTGTCAGAGCATGCTAGACACAGAGTTCTTTACAGAGTATGGAGAGGCAAACCGCTACCAAATATTGGAGGTTATCGGCAAGGGAAGCTACGGCGTTGTGGCATCTGCAATTGATACCCACACTGGGGAAAGGGTAGCTATAAAAAAAATAAATGATGTTTTCGAGCATGTCTCTGATGCAACCCGTATTCTACGTGAAATCAAGCTCCTTCGGTTGCTTCGTCATCCTGATGTTGTTGAAATAAAGCATATTATGCTTCCCCCATCTCGGAGGGAGTTCAGAGACATCTATGTGGTGTTTGAGTTGATGGAATCTGATCTGCATCAAGTGATTAAGGCTAATGATGATCTTACACCTGAACATTTTCAATTTTTCCTGTACCAACTTCTTCGTGCACTGAAATATATTCATACAGGTTATCCTCTTCTCTTTATGAAGAACTCCTTCCAATGTTCCATTAGGCTTTTGCTTCCAAGGATATCTTTGTTAAGGTAGATATTTGATGGATGTTGTGTTTTCCTGTTTCTAGCCAATGTGTTCCATCGGGATTTAAAACCAAAGAATATACTTGCCAATGCTGACTGCAAACTAAAGATTTGTGATTTTGGTCTGGCTCGTGTGTCATTTAATGACGCCCCTTCAGCTATTTTCTGGACTGTAAGTGCTCCATGCGTCTATGTCTATGTTCTGCTTGCTCTCAGTTTAGGATCGTGAACCATTATGAGGTCACTATCATCACTGTCATGATTATTATTATGTTTGGACAATTAATTATAACTTTTAATTGATACTATTAATTTTTTTGTTGTATATTTAATGTACAGAAGCTGACACGGTTTTCAATGTTTGATAGGATTATGTTGCGACCAGATGGTATCGTGCTCCTGAACTTTGTGGTTCATTTTTCTCCAAAGTAAGAGGGATATTTTTATGACAGATCTCTAGAATTTTTATGTCAGAATGATTATAATTTATGTAGTTTAGATAGATCAGTGTTTTTTCTGGTTAGTTTCTGCATTATTTTCCTTTAGAAATTGTGAGAGCTTATGTGTGTGCCCTTTCCCAGGCATATTTTACCTTGCTGTAGTTATTTTTTATGCTGGCGCTTCTATTTGAATGGATTGTGCATCATGAGGCTAATTCCAGTCTAGATTCCCCTTGTTCACACTTCATCTCACTCTATACTAGCTTGTGATGATAAAGCTGGAGTGATGTTTCTTGGGGTTCAAAATGTTTTTCACGTGCAAAGATAAGGACGTGGGGAGACCTTCTTGATGGCCAAGGAAAGGGTCATCCAGAGTTCATGTGCAAAAGGCATGTAGGCAGCAGGCTGTGACTCCATTTCCGCCCTTCTTCGTAAGCTTATTCAAAAGCGAGTTTTCATGAGCTTTATTTGTGAAAAATTATGTTTTTCATGATGGTTTCTTGAATTATCAGCTTGTTTCTGTAGTTGTCAGAGACTCAGAGTTACACCTTTTTTCATCCATGCGGCTTATGCAAATTCAAATCACCATAATTTTGGTTTTCTCTCTCATGGTCATTCTTGCTTCTTTTGTCTTTCCTAGTGCCTTGCCATTGAAAATTGTTGTCATCATGTCCTTGTTTTCCAGTCTGTCAAGTGCTTATGGATATTTATAATATTTATACCCATTGTTGACTGATTAAACTAGAAGAATAGTGGTAATTGTTTTTTTCCTTTTCTGGGTGGGAATTCACCCATTTGGTCATTCAGTGTCTTCTTCTGGCCTTGTTTGTTCTTTTGTTATTTCTGATAATGGTATCTTGTTACCTCTGTAAATTGATTGTCATCATGCTGGTCGATTGTCATCACAAGTGTTGCTCAAATGGTGGATTGACCTTTTCTTTTTTCTCATTTTATGTGGCAAAAAATTGCATCATACTTTTGCTTGTTTTAACTTTTTTTTTCTCTTCCTAGTATACCCCTGCGATTGATATATGGAGCATAGGATGCATATTTGCAGAAATGCTCTCAGGGAAACCACTATTTCCTGGAAAGAATGTTGTACATCAATTAGATCTCATGACTGATCTACTTGGCACCCCATCTGCAGAATCGATTGCTAGGGTTTGTTCTCTGATCTTACAATTACTTGGTCAATTGGCTTCAATTACATGACTCAAATTTGTCCCTTGCTTTCTGCCTTGTGGAGTCAGAAGCTATCTAGTCTCCACTTGTTTTAATCAGTTGTGCAGTTTTCTGTTGGAAAAGTTTATGTTCTCAACTTGACATTGAATTTTGTACGAATATTTTCAATTAACTATTTGATGAAATCTACAGATTCGAAATGAGAAAGCAAGAAGATACTTGTGCAACATGAGAAAAAAACCACCAATTCCTTTCACAAAAAAGTTTCCTAGTTCTGATCCTTTGGCTCTTCGCTTACTTGAGCGTTTGCTTGCCTTTGATCCCAAGTACCGACCAACAGCTGAAGAGGTCAGACTTAGTGAAATTTTAGGTGTCTTGCAGAACTGCATGACTAATATTAAGTTTTCTGGTATTATAATGACCTGAATTGCCCTTCTCTTCCTTGTGTTTTTTTGCATGTCTTTTGAAGGCATTGGCAGATCCATATTTCCAAGGTTTGGCAAATGTGGAACGTGAACCTTCTACACAACCAATTTCTAAGCTTGAGTTTGAATTTGAAAGAAGAAAGCTGGGAAAAGATGATGTTAGAGAATTAATTTATCGAGAGGTATGTAAATGAATGCACCTTCAGATTGGTGTCTTGTACTGCACTTTTATGCTTCGATAAAGTATGCTTCTGCTCATTTACAATGGTTATATCTTAAAGCATACAGATCCTAGAGTATCATCCGCAGATGCTTCAGGAGTATCTTCGTGGTGGGGAGCAGACTAGTTTTATGTATCCAAGGTTGGAGTCTTCAATTCTCTGATAAAGGTGGCATTCCTGTTTAGATTAGTTGAATGAACATCCATCTCAGTGTGCAGATAATTTGCTTTTCTAGCATTAGTGTAGGTTAGCTGGGTTGCCTTTTATGGTTCCAAGTTATGGTGTTGATTAGTTTCTATGGAGCTTATATGGTGCAGTTCTTTCATACTCTGAGATCCTCGTTTGGTGAAAGTTTATTAGCTACTTCATCGGTTGAGAATGTGTGAGGCTCTAAATCTGTTGACTTCTTTAAGTCTTGGAGTAGGGAATGGGAGAAAGCTCCATGTGAGCAGATAGTGTTAGTTGCTTTTATTATAGCTACTCTGTTTGTTTTCAGAGTGGATTGATTTGGTAAAGTGCAACTTACAGATTATCCATATTGCTATGATGCTTTTGTGAACGCCTACTTAGGGGTAATCAAAATGTCGCTTCCATCACAATTGGGCTGCATGCATGGCCTACTAGCATAGAATTGTCTCTGCATGCTACCGTTGTAAGTCTCTTGTTTAGAGGTTCTCTTTATATGGACACTCGATGGGCATCATGATGTGAAGTTGTAATTTTCTTGACTAGGCCATGTTGCTCATTCCCCTGAACAAACGAAGTTTCAACGCATTATCTCTTTCTTGTATTATCTTAGCTGTTTTCCTACTTTGCACAAGTGTGGCTATTTTCCTACATTTATCTATCTGAATGGTTGCATATTATTTTCTAGTTCAGGGTCCTAAGTCTGTAGGTCTGTACCTTGTGTGTCAATGTGGACAGCTGTGGCCTTTCTTTTGAATGTTTTTGTGCGTTCTGTGTGTGTGGGACCAATTTATACCTCTTGTCCTGAAATTACTCGAATAGAAAATATTCCAACTCTTGTGTTTGATAACTATGTTATCTTCATAGTCATTGCAGAAACCATAAGAATATCTGTAATCGTTAAGTAAATGCATGACATGATAATATAGGGTTTGAGGCATTGGATTTTTGAGACATTTCCCACTAAATATATGAATATTTTCTTTCTTTTGTCTGTCTTAATAGTGGAGTGGATCGATTCAAGAGGCAATTTGCACATCTGGAGGAGCATTATGGGAAGGGTGAAAGAAGCACTCCACTACTTAGGCAGCATGCCTCATTGCCTCGGTAATTATAAATCTTAGGTCTTTTTTGCAAATGAATATGCAGGTTTTTTATATCTGAAAAGGACTTTGCAATTCCAATTCACAGTGTTCCAAATGCAATGGAATCACTATTTATCCAAAGACAAAAAGATGCTTTCAACACTTGCAAACTGGTGTTAAATGGAGTAAATTTACTTGTTGCAAATTTTCACATGTTTAAATCATATGAAAAATGGCCGCAAGTAGTTTTCTCTAGTGACAGTCCGATCCATACTGTGGCCATTTTTTATTAAAATTGTTGATTTCACACATAATTTCTTGTGTCGTTTGACCATTCTCCTCTTTTGTTCCCTCAGAGAACGAGTATGTGTTCCGATAGAAGATGATTCCAAAGAAGACAATGAAATGGAAAGTCGTACTACTGAATCTGTTGCCACTACTCTTGAGAGCCCTCCAGGTGCAAATCAAGGGGAATGCGTTGGAGGGGCAGTAGCGAATTCCTTGACAAAATCATCCTGCAGTGCAAGAAAGAGCTTGTTGAAGAGTGCTAGCATCAGCGCATCAAAGTGTGTCAGTGTAAAGCCTAAGCCAGAACCAGAGGTTTGTATAATCATCATAATTCTAGGAAGCTAGAAAAGTTCTCCTATTTCATGTCAAGCTGTTTAGATTTTTGGCTATAAAACTTCAGATTTTCACTCTTCAACTGAAACCTCACAGCAACCAAGCCTGGACTTTACAATCTGAGATGAGATAAATCACAGAGAAATGGTTCTCTCTCTGTTCCAGTGAAAATCAAGCAAGCTTCGATAATGCTTGGCACAAGCTTGGTGCTCTGTCAAATGATTAAAGAGCTTAAGCCCTTGCTTCACTGAGTTAGTATCTGGACCTGCCACCTCTTGGACAAATGACAAACGCCTCACCCTTTTCTCCATTCAATTAAGCATGTCTGTATACTTGTTATATGGTTAGGAGTTTTTATTGGACCTTATGAATCCCAGTTACCTGAGCGAGCTTGCCATTTTGATGTCTAACAGAACTGATAAGCAAGTTTTTTAGTTTGATTTTTGTCTTACTGTTGATTACTTGTAACCACTAATAGGAGTTAATGCTGTGCAGGAGGAAGCCATTGTTGAGAACATGGATGAAATTGTCGACTCTCTGAAAGAGAAAATGTCAGCAATGTATGCGGGCTATGTTCATCCCTGAATCGTTCTGGGGTGATGACCATTATTTTAAGTTTCTGACTGGCTATTCTTATGACGGTAGCTGCCTCCAGTTCCTGCCTATGCTGAGCATCACTGTGAAACCATGATGGAGTTTTTGGCAGCAGGCAACCCTCATAGCATTTAAGCCACCATAATAGGAAAGAGAGAGAGAGGGAGAGAGGCTGCATAGTCCCTTTTTGTTGATTTACTATCTGAATATTTAAAAAATTTGTTACGGAACAGGTTAAAATAGATCAATGTTTCAGCCCCTGTTATCAGCAGTACTGGCTAGTGGCAATCTTGATCTTTGCCTTCTCGTTGTTTAAAATAGCTCTTATTTTGAATTTTGAAAGTGAAACATAGACCTGTTCAAATTGGCCATATGGCCTAAGTTTCTGTATCATTTTGTAAAAGAATCACCTCGGGTTAATATCGAAAATACTTCAGAAGCTGCAGGCTGCATGCGTTCAGTTTTGGTGATTGAAGATTAATAGAGACAGGATACTGGACATCGGTTCTTTAGCATTCAAAGACCATTTCATCATATGCAATCTAGAAACATTTCGGACACTCACACAACCTGGCTTGATTGTCTAGTTCCATTGGTTCTCTTCACTTCTTTGCTCTACTGATTTCAGATACATGTTTGATTTGTTCGAGGCAAATGTGATCTTCAACTTTTTATGCAATATTTACTCAATTAAGCGTGAACCTTCTTTTGGTGTGGAAGTCTATTTTCATCGACGCATGGACATGAACCAGCTCAAAGTTATTATTCAAGCACTTTTCGACGAACGATTTCTTCCTACATAATTTTCTGATACGCTTTAGATGTTATTGTTTCCGTACCCCTTAATTTAGTTTTTTTTTTTTTTTTAAGAAATTTCTATGAAGTTGGACATGAATTTATTCACATAGCCTAGTTTTTCTTAAGCATCAGCATGGGCGCAAATCAAGTTAGGTGATACGTCGATCTCAAATTTGCCATCCAAGTCAAATAATAATTCTATCAAAAGGCTGACCTGCTTAGGCCTGATTAAACTTGTGCTTTAAAACGCATGCGTCTACAATTCTAGTCATACTTTGAAAAAGAGAAAATAGATCTCTATCCGGCTCATTTTCAAACTCACTTCGGAAGATGCTGCTTCAAAAACCTGTCCTGCTCACCTCTGATTGGATCAACCTGAACCACTGGATAGAACTAGAAATTCAACTTGACTGCAATTTTAAAAACACAGGAGTGCGGGATGCAGTTTAGTATGAGAGCTCATGAGATTGAGTCCAATGGACATGTGTTCTTGTATGGGGGTGTTTAAAGACAAACACTGACATAATCTTCCATGAATTGGTCTTAAAGATTAGAGCATATTTATGGAATGTAGAACTTATAAAATTCTAGAAGCTGGATCTATTAATCTGGGCTTGATGTCGGATGTCGTTGGTAAATCATAGCCAACCTGAGCATGAAATCTACTCGAATCCCAAATCCAGCGGCTTGAACAGAGACTTCCTTAACTGATTGGTTTTGGCTGATCTGACCCGACTCTAGATCAGATTCGGTCACTATAGATGATATTGGACAGGAGGGCGCTGGATTAAAACCCGATTTACACACGGACTGTCGAAAAGGGCGAAAAGTTTCCCTCGCTCGAGGGTCCCGTGGCCCATTGGCGCGAAGGGAAAGACCTCGACAGAACCACTCGAGAGGAAGAGGGATAATGGGACATGAATCCAACAGACATTACTGACTTACCCTTTTCTGGGTAACAAGTGATCGCGATGCGTTCCCTTATCTTGAACCAAGAACAGGACATTACGGTTATTTGTCCGTCCTTCCAGGGCTCTTTTAGCAGCTGATCATAGATTACGGCAACAGCGGGACGCGCGAATCGGAGGTCGCTCAGACGCTGTGGATCGATGCTCACGCTGATGATTTCGGGAAATTTCTCCCAGGAAAAGGGGTCCCGACTTTTTTTTTCTCGATAACATGGTTCTTTCCCGTTAGGGCTTCGTCCAGCCTCTTCCCTTCTTCCTTTTGCTGCGTCATCCTCCTGCGCACGTAGATGGTGCAACGGTTTCTTCCTCATCAGCTGCTCCTAACAGCGTAGTGCTCTCTCTCTCTCTCTCTCTCTCTCTCTCTCTCTCTCTCTCCTGCCGCCATTTTCAGCAAACATCATCTACCTTTTTCCCCGTCCTCTATTTCATTTTCTTCGTCCTCGACTTCTTCAACCCTCGTTCCTTCTCCTCTCCCTCCTCTTGTAAGCGTCCAAATCTCGTCGCCTCGTCTATGAGTGGCGTCTCGTAATCAGGACAGAGAGCACCCTCGTTTGTCTTCGGAAACTAGTTTTTCGGTAGGCATTCTCTTCTTGTTTTTTAGATTAGGGTGTACTGTTTTTTCTGGGCATGTTTTGTATTCGTTCATGTTCTCATTTTGAGCAGCTTGGGTTTTGTTTTTCTCATTGCATTTCATCGAGTTTTTATTAGCAATAGAGAAGCATAGGTTTCGGTTTGTGTAGGAGCAGACTTAGTTCTTTGTTGCTTTCCATGTGCTTACAGCAGTAAAGCAGAAGATCTATTTTCATTCGTCCTGTTGATATTGGTTGTTAATGAGAGGTGTTAAAGTGGCTGATGGTTAGAATGCTTAGCATTTAACAGTGTCCTGCGTCTAGGTACATAGGTACATTTGGGATTTCATACGGATATGTCTTGTTTGTTTAATTTATCTTGTAGCATCAACCTAGCTCTATTTCTTTAATTTCCTCAGAAACAATGCCATGGCATGAGTTGGAACATGTTGGCATTGCTATGACAGAATTGTCATATGCCTGGGCATTCTGAATATGGCAGATTTTGTTTCTGTAGTTCTGGAAGCTGTATCTTTCAATGTAGGGTTCAAAGAGGAGTGCATAGTTTAATTAAATCTCAATCAGATTAGTTTAAGTGTCGGTGCTTTCTTTCCATAAGTTCCAAAA
Organism: Nymphaea thermarum; assembly: GCA_011799765.1. Lineage (NCBI taxonomy): Eukaryota > Viridiplantae > Streptophyta > Magnoliopsida > Nymphaeales > Nymphaeaceae > Nymphaea > Nymphaea thermarum. The sequence goes on from JAANDH010000056.1 coordinate 56,648, forward strand.
CACTTTCAAAATCTGTACTACGTTCTTGTTGTACCAAGAGTTTATAAAAAAGAAAAGCTAAGATCCAAAACGCTATCTTGTTGTGGACACTTTTCTGTTTGTGATTGTTTATTATGCTATTTACATGTGAAGGTCTTCCTGATTGCTTTTAATCAGTAACTTTGTTTTTTCCTGGAAACTTGCTTTTAACGAATTGCTGTTAACCTGCTTATAGTCTACTTGAACTTCAACGCTAAAGAAACTATGAAACAGCTCCATGGTGTCTCCCCTTCACACTACTGACTTCTTGATCCTGTTAGATTTGAATTGTAAATCATACTAATTAATGGTAGATATGAAGCTAATTATGTTATTTCACAATGTGCAGGGTTTTGCGCATGCTGGTGTACTAACAACTATTTCAAAGCCTGTGAAACAGAGGCATTTCATGGCAACTAATGGTACTTTTTTTTCTCTGGAAAATTTTTTCATGTTTAGAAAACAACAGAATGTTTTTCTATAATTCTTTTTCCTGTCTATCAAACAGACCTCGATTTTGGAAAATGTCCAAATTTTTCCTTCCCCACCCTGTTTCAGACAATTTTTCTAGATTTCTTTACCAACAATTTCTTTTTCAAGGCCATCAAACGCCATCCTAGACTATACAGCGTCAGATTCTCACGGAGGGAGGGAGGAGACTTGCCTCTACGGGCTTTCTTCTTCCACTTCACTTTGTTGACAGGAGTTATTTGGCAATGGAGTTGTCTGTGCCGTCAAGCTCCAGTAAGCTTGCTTCCATCTCTTCTTCCGTGTGTTCTGTTCTTCATATTGATGGCAGGATTGGTTTCTTGAAAAAAAAGAAATGGAATTTCTAGTTTCAATTGCTGAATATTGGTGACCATTATTTCCTTGGCTTAATTTTGCTGGAAATGGGAGATGTTTGTTTTTCTTCTCGACTCAGTGAAGATATTGCCATGGATGCGAACAGCCTTGTCTAAAATATCTGAACTTCACGTGAAAATGACCGAATCTTGTGGCAAAGCAAGTCAGTGCTCATGTCATGTTCCTCTGATGAACATCTTCCATTGAGTGACATTGGTCTGGGAATGTCCTTCTTCCCTTCGAAGCATGTTTTTCGCTATCAAAGCTTCTCAAATTAATGAAGAAGCTTCACTGGAGTCATAGACACCAGAAAATGCTCTTGCAACTAGGATAGAACTAGGTTGTCTCTGTTCAGACTGGTGACTTCTCGAGAATATTTGGTTTTGGGTGTTTGGCCGAGACATCGACTTCCCAAATCCCATTGCCTATATATATTTTTCAGGACATTTGTTTCCTAGCCTGCAGTTCATGTATCACTTCTTATATGCATTTATTGGTATTTACTATTTACACTATCCACTCTATTTGGATGAATGAAAAGCAAAAGATTTTTTAGTGGATGGAAAAAAAACAAAAGAAAGGAAAGGAAAAGAAAAGCAAAGCAAAGAGGAAATTATTATAAAAGTCTAGTTGGATAGGAAGGGGAAGGGAGTGATTTGTTTAACCATGTAAGCAAAGGGAAGGAAAATATTTAACTTTGTTTACAATAATGCCCCTAACACCCCTAGTTTTGATTGTAATATCTCTCTCCCTCTCTCAAGGGCCATGCTGGAAAAAAACTAATTTTACATTTTCATATAACATATCTATATGACTAGGAATAACAACAATTATAATTTCATTTATCCAGCAAAGCACTTAATTTTAGTTTAAGATGTTAAAAATGCACAAATTATAATGAAAACGTCCAACTATGATTTCTATTACTGGCACAAATCACATACTAAAATGGTCATTAATGTTAATTTTCAGAATAAGTTTTTATAGTTACCACATAATTAAAATGAAATATCACATATTGCACTAATATCCCAAAACCAGGTTCAAATAAATATAGAAAAAAATTATAGGCTTAAATCACATACAAAAATAGTCATTTCTCTCAATTTTCAAAATAAGCTTTTCAAATTAGCACCATAGCCTCAAATGTTGTTTTCCAGTTTTAAGTGGTGAGGTTTTTCTCAGGTTTAAAACACAAAGTTGTTTCTTTTTTGGAAAAATTTGGGAAGATTTTTCCAAATTTTAATGAATCTTTCAGCTAGAAAGAGAAAGGTGGCCAAAATCTTGAAAATAAAATGTGAAAATAAAATCTGGTAATTAATTTCTTTTAAAAATGCGAAAAATAAAAAATTATTGGCACACATTTTTTCTTGTTTTTGGCATTTTTTGAAAATAAAACATGTTTTCCCACTTTTCTGCTGACCTGTTTTTAACATTTTGAACACTTTTTTTTAATGTGTTTTATGTGGCTATGATTAGCAATAACCAAAATGATATATCTTGTATTAAACTAAGATCCAAAACCAAGTCCAAATAAATATGGAAGGTCCACGGAAAACAATAATTGGCATAAATCACAAACTAAAATGGTCATCAATCTCAATTTTCAGAATATGCTTCTATAATTAATACATAACTAAAATGCAATATCACATATTAGACTAATATCCAAAACTTCGTCTAAATAAATATAGAAAACCACAAAAAACAGTTATGGCCATCAATCACACTCAAATAGTTTTTGATCTCAGTTTCTAGAATAAGCTTCTATAATTGAAACATAACTAAAATGAAATATCACATATCATATTAAGATCCAAACCAGGTCCAAATAAATATAGAAGATCCACAAAAAACAATTATTGGCATAAATCACATGCTAAAATGGTCATCAATCTCAATCTTCAGAATAAGCTTATACAATTAACACATAACTAAAATGAAATATCACATATTCACATATTGGAGTAAGTTCCAAGCCTGTCCAAATGAATATAAAAATTCACAAAAAGCAATTATTGGCATAAAAATCACATGTTAAAATGGTCATTAATGTCTATGTTCAGGATAAACTTATATTGTTAGCACATAATTAAAATGCAAAAAAAGGGATTTAGTTCTTTACTTGGTGTCCCATCTCTGAATCAATTGGAGAGGGCCTAACTCGATCGCAAATGGCTCAATGCCCCAACCCAATGGGCATCCAACCTAAAAATGAAGACCGACACACCAGGTTCTCCTCAATGACTACAGACACTGGCACTTGATGGTGCTTGTGTCTTTCACCGCTGGAGAGGAGAGGATGGCCTGAGCCTCCACCATGACGGCAGGCCACGGCCATGGCTGCCCTGCTATTCTCCATCCTTGCAGCTAGCAGAAGGGACGAAGTGTCGAGAGTAGAGCCGCATTGTGCTTGAGCAGCTGTGCATGGAGAGCAGCACTATCCATAGGGGAAGTTCTGCCCAGATTTGACAACTTGAATGAGGGCATATAAGTCATTTTTATAATTTTCTCTGCTTTTGGTGCAAATGCCTCACTAGTCACTTCTTGGAGGGATTGAAAATGAACTGAAAACCCCTTTCCTTTCCCTTCCCTTCCCTTCCCTTCCTTTTCATTCCCTCTCATCCAAACATACAATTGTATATCTCTTTCCTTTCCCTCCTTCATTTCCCTCCATCCAAACACCCATCTCTTTCCCTTCCTTTCTTTTCCAAAGATTTCCCTCCACCGAATAGGCTGTATATTTGGATTCATGGAAAGGAAAGGATACTAAAGGATGGGATGAAAAAATGGAGTGATTAATGATGGAGATGGAAAGAAAAGGAAAGGAATTGTCAAAAATCATGTTTGTAATATATAAATGGAAAGAAAGGAGAAAAGGAAAGGAAAAGACTTAAGTTAATTTAGAAATGCCCCTAACACCCTTCATTTTGATTATAATAGCAAGGAGTTCATTAGCAAAGTATAAAAGGAAATTCGAAGGCATAGCAGCATGAGAATACAGTTTGAGGTTTAGATGCAGTCAGTGGGTCAACTGTCAAAGCAACAACAAAAGTGCTCATCTGAGGGCCAGTGGGGAGAGGGCCCTCTGTTGGTGTTGTTAGAGGGATGCAGGGGAATGCGAACCGTTTGTTGGTCGTCAAAGGCCTGCTGCAGTTTCTACATCTTTGCACAGACAGAGAGCCCTCCCTCCGACTTGAGAGGATAGAGAAAGAGGGAGATAAATGACATTTTGTGAGGGCACGTTGTTCACGTTGATGTATTTCCCTTTCTTTCCATCCAATTTCTCCATTTTTGGATGGCCCAAAACTCATTTCCTTTCCCTTACCCTTCTTTTCATGCCCTCCCTTCCAAACACATCCTTGCATGCCACTTTCCTTTCCCTTCTCCATTTTCCTCCACCCCAACACCTTCATCTCTATCATTTCCTTTCTTTCATGTCCATTTCCCTCCATCCAAACAGGCTGTTAAGGACTTTTGGGACCTTAGATTGCCTAATAGAGCATTTACGCCCATTTTCTTTTGCATATTTATATGTATGATGGTGAGTTTGATTTTTCAAATTCTTTATTCACTTGAAATCGAATTGAGCACTAAATATGCATATGTGATTTGTGGATGATTCCAAGTACTTTTGTTTAATTCTCTTTGTAGATCCTATTTGACTTAGGTTTCATTTTATCTTGGCAGCGTCATTCAATGTATTCATTTATTCAAAATTTTGAGAAGACTCCAAATGCTTGAGAGACAAGAACTAAAGTACTAACTTTGTGCTTTTCTGTTTACATTTATAATAGTAACACAATCCCATGTTGGTAATAGGAAATGTCTATCAAATCTGACTTCGTCCCCATCCTTCTCATAGTGTTGAAGATTCTCATATTGCTATAATAGTAAAAAAATCCCATGTTGCTAACACTTGTTTGTAGTAAAAGATTCTCATATTTTTATATAAGGCCACTCATATTGAGATTGAAGCATGTATAATCTCAAACATTAATATCCAGTCCTTGGATTTTTTTTAGCATTCTTATTATAACTCTCACATTCCTTGGTGGTTAGGTTTGTACAATGTCAAGCTGAATTATAGAATGCCATGCATCAAAAACAAGGAAAGCATTGAGGATAAATCCACAATGAATTCTATCATGGAGTTTTGAATGATACTTGTAGTTTTCTCTGTCTGTCCTGTGTATGGATAAATAAGTCCTTTTGACTGGAAAGGAAACAATTCAAATTATATATCTTTTTTTTTTTTACTGACAAGTAGATATTTAATCTATATTAGAGTGGTTCTTTGTCATGTTTGCATGCTAAACTTTTGTTTATGTAGACATAATCAGAAATGCTGAATTTTTTATTTGCATTTTCCTTTAATTTTGTTATTTCATATCATAAATAGGTCAAAAGTTATCGTCTTCTGGCATTTTATATGTCCATTTTAGTTTTGGAGACTTCTTATTTTTTTAAGTGTTGTAGTTGCTTTTTTATCTCCACAGGTTTTATGGAAAACTTTAAGATTGTGCTTACATTATTATACATGTATGTTTGTTCGGTTCTGATTGTTTTTTAAAACAAAATTTAAACACTTAAAAAAAGGAAATTCATTGATATTCATTTAATCATATTCAGGTGCTCCTACTGAATTGATGTTTAAGAACCGTCTTCAAGAATATGCTCAAAAATTGGGTCTTCCACTTCCTTTGTATCAAACAATGAATGAAGGTTTCACTCATGCACCCTTATTTAGAGCTACAGTTATTGTTGATGGAGAGACCTATCGATCACAACACACTTTCAAACACCGGAAGACTGCAGAACAGGATGTTGCAAGGCTTGCACTTGAGTCATTATCGAAGAAGATAGAAGTTGAGGGCACAAGGATGATAAGTGAGGTAATGTAATATAATTGGCATTAATTTGGTTATATTAACTTTGGCATTCTTTAACTGTTATAATTTCATATTGCATAATATTGAGTTTTTGCTTAACTAGTGTGCCGTCTAGCTTAAATTCAAAATCGTTTAATATCAGGTTTGTCATTTCTCTGTTTACTTTTTTTTTATTGATGTTATCATTTAGTCTAAATATTGCAATAGTTACTAGTTCTTTCTTGTTTTTCTCTGCATCCGCTTGTGCCAGTAGAGGAGCCAGGTTTTTTTAATGTCTAGATATCTATGTCATAGCATCAAGGTAACTTCATTGATGGTGTATTATTCATTTCGACCTTGTTTTAGTCTGTGAACTATTTATAGAAATACCTTGAACATTTACGAAAAAGAAAAAAGAAAACATTACAATAATCATATCTTGCTAAGCTTGTGTGAGAAAATGTTGCAAATGTGTCAATTGAGCAAATCAATTTGGTTACATGACTAGTAATTGATGGCAATCTTAGAGGCAAGATTGTACCTAATGTTGTGTATCTTGTAATTTTTTATGTTGCATAACATGACCATTACAAAAATGATATGGTCCACATTAAAAATAGTTTAAAATTTATGGTGTAACTATACCTAACCAGCGTAACTTATGATCCGCCCTTCTATTCTACAGTATGATGTGCATGTTGTCTTACCCTATGTCAAAATATTAAACAATGAGAAGAGAGCTTTCTTTTTTTTCATCTTAAAATTACATAAAATTTTCAAGGATGAATACTAAATTTCGTTATGGAAGGCCTTTTAAAGTGTTAAAAAAATAAAATTGAAGATTGATTTCGTTCAACAAATTAGAGCTTCCATGTTTTTTTTGTGAGAGCTTATCTGTGCGCTCCAAAAATAAAGTATTTCAAGTTTCATGATCTTTATGGTGTCTCACGGTTCCAAGGAGTGACACATGCAATCAGAACTTATTTATTTTGATACCCATTTACGTACAGGGAGCAATTTAAGTTTTCAATTTTAATTACTTTTATCAGTTTATGAAAACAGCATGATATAGGCAGCATTATACATGTTATTTGCTATGTCCATGCAATTCATGTTTTCCCATACTGAGAGTTTGTTCACAATTCCTTGATTTTTTTTCACTTTTCTGATTCTTTAATTTTTTTTGTTGAATTTTAATATTAAAATTAATTTTTTTATTTTTTAAAGATATGCCACTTCATTTGTGTAACTTTGGACCTGATCAATATCGGTTAACATTGTCCTGTGCTTTCAACAACATTGCCTAAAAGTGCAAAGACTGATTATTCGTTAGTGTATCTTATTTATGATCTATGGGGACTCAGTAACTTGTTAAGGTTCCACTTGATGCAGCATTTGGTGGTATACAATAAGTAGATGAAACTGATATTCATGTGATTCAATGTTTCTAGAGAGAACATGTGCTGATTGTATGATTAAATGTGTTCACGCTAAATCTTTTTCTCTTCTGATATTAATCGTTTTGCTTTCCATTTTCTGCAAATATCATTTATCAGGAAACAATACTTTGCAAATCTATTCTTAATGAATTCGTGGTCAAAACGAACATGGAGAAACCATCGTACACTGTAGTCCAAGCATCAGGCCTGCTACCAATGTTTGTCTCTTCTGTGGTTTTTAATGGTGTGACATACACTGGGAATGCAGCAAAGAGCAAAAGGGAAGCAGAACAACTGGCTGCACGAAAAGTTATCCAGACAATCCTTGAACGGGCTTGTAATGTTCTTAATTTTAAATGTTTTTTTAGTAAATAGCTACAAAAGGAGAGGTTTTATGAAATCATTACTGAAGCATTTTCCCTATTATCCATTCAGGTAATTCTAGTCACAAGAATATACTCTCAAAAATTATAAAATCCAAGTCGAGGCCTTATGATTCTACCAACAAAAACACTACTTCCAACGAGAATCATAAAAGAGTTTCAGTGGATTCTGTAAGATTCTCCTCAAACCTGTAGTCTCAGTGTCATGTTCAAAAGTTTTACTAGCAAAACAGGTTATAGGTCCACTTCCATCTCAGGCTTTTACTTGCAAAGCAGGTGACAGATCCACTTCCATCTCATGTGGTCGGGCTTAAAAAACTGAAAGTTGAGAATGCTAGTGAAGTGACTAATCCAACTAATGGTGGAGTTCGTGCACCGGACCAAGCAGCTAAACTTTTCATGCCTCAACCAGCACTTGAAGGAAACAATCTACAGCTGCTAGTGGTGAATGCACGTGCACTTGATGCTCAGGAAAAGCCTTGAAGTAAGTTAAGAATGCTCAGATGCCCTTTTGGTACTCACACACTCTCTCCCTCTCTCTATTAGATGAGTCTTTATTTATTCTCCATTTTCATCTGGGCTAGCTTTCTTTTGTTGTTTGGTTGGCTTACTTTTTCTATTAGATCGATAAAAGATCATGGGTTTATTTAAATAAAAAGATGTGCATGTCTGAAGAAAACTCTTTTATTTGTCTGGAACACATCATTTTTGTGTGTGTGCATTAACCAGCCAATAAATTTCTCTTTCACATGATGTTCATATTTAAACAAATTTCAAGCACAATGGGTGGTAAAGTATATTAACTAGGCACTGGTGGCATGGTAAAGTGCATGTCTGTCTTTACATTCAAAACCTCATGAAACCTATACAGAAGAATGATTCTTTGTTTTCTAAAATTTTAAAATCAACAGTTTGAACTACATATATGGATCATAGTCACAAATATTGTTGCGGACTTTAAATGCCAAGGTTTTATCGAGTACAATATGGCAAAGGTGTTTTATTTGAGGAAAATCTTGTAAAAATTTGAAAAGAGAAATCCTAAAAAAATGCAAAAAGAAAAACGTAGTAATAAAGAATGCCAATAAAGGTGAAAAAATGTGTTTTTCTGGTTTTTTAGAGTTTTTCTTTGCTGTCATCTTTTCAGCTTTTTACAGTTTATTATAAAATTATATATATATAATATATATATATATATATATATATATATATATATATATATATATATATATATATATATATATATAAAGCACGTGTGTTTATGTATGTGTGCATGGAATGTTCACATATTGAGAAAAAGAGAGTTGTCCCATCATGTGATAGAAGCCAGTTTTAGTTTTTTTCACACACATTACAGATGGAAATTACATATCAAGGACTGTTGTGCTGAACAACTGAAACAACTCCCTCTAGATCCTAGTAGCTACTTTACATGAATAAATGGATTTGAAATGGGTACCAACCGGTGCTGTGAAAATCAGAAATTAAATTGAACTAATGGGGCTTTTGATTTTGTGAATGGGTCAATTGAACTAAATTTACCACATCAAATTTGAATCGTAGTAAGCACATTGACTATGTATTGGTGGCGTAGGTTTGATCTCTTATCTCTGCGGTTTCAGGTCGGTCACATGGGGTTGCTGCTATGTGCGTTATCATTCAAAGGACGGGGTCCAGACCAGACGTATTTGGGAGGACGTATTTGGGAGGATTGGAATTGGCTAGCAAGCTCGTTTGTTAACTGTTGCAGATTCCTTTCTCTTCTATCTGTTTCACTTTCCTCTGTTGTAATGCTTGATGGCATTTCATCCTTGTTCTACTCGTGCCTAGAATTGCATTCCGTTGCCCTTTTACCATTTTTGCTTCTCGTGGTGGATGTGCATGACCTAAACTCTCATTTTATTTTTCACACGATGAGCATGCCAGAGTCTTCTGCTTTAGAGTACGAAGTTAACCATGGTATACAACCTGCCCATTCCCTCCGTTGTAGTGCCATTATGCTGGCTAGCACTGGAGGGCATTGGCCCAACCACGTTAGTAGGGTGGTTTAGGTCTACATCGGTACGATCCACCCCGATTCAACTTTCGCTTCACCTGGCCTATTCTTTCCTCCGCTCGTATTCCCAATGTGCTTAATCTTTTATTCTTTTAGAATCAGTGGACGGTCTAGCATGCATTCGTTTATGGTTCATGCCAAAATTTTATTGAGTTATTTTTCTTGAGGCTCCACATTATGCCATTACATTGATTTGAATCATTGATCCCAATAAAAATCACCGGTTAAGTCTTTATGTTTATTTTGTTATATTTTTTTCTCATCCCTAGTTTAAATTTTATCTTAGCCACTGCTACAGATACCCAGAAGGAGAACTCATCATGAATGTTATCATTCATCACCATAGAGGTAAGAAACCAAAGAGTCACTTGAATACCAAATAAATGTGCTGCTCCGCTGTGGCCAACACCATGAAAAATGGATCGTTGTATCCTCTAGGATTCGCCTTAATCTGTTGCAGTAGTGTTTGCATCGTTCTGTAGCTTGCAAGATGACCAGCATTAGTTGCATCTCCCCAAAGAGGTGATCAGTTTGGGGAATTCAATTTTTTCTATTGGCGTGGGGAAGCTGTTTTCCGAAGACCGTGCATAAGTGTTGTGCACTTCGGATGCTGAACCGTCTCGGGCAGGCTATTCTTGCAAAAGTAAGGTCTCTGGAAAAGGCGTGGCCGCGGTCATGTTGGCAAAGGTAATCATGATTATGATCAATGACTAAAATGTATGCACACTTCTTGTCAATGAGCGAGCAGCACTGGATGCCATTGAATGTTTGATTGCATAGTAGATTTCTTAGTTGTAAAGGAGGGCGTACTTAGGACAATGATAATAAGAGTATTCCTATTCAAAGCTGTGTTCAACAACGTCAAGAACACTAATTCTGCTATGTGATTGTACCTAAGAGCATTAGGCTAAGAAAGAAACTTACCTGCACAAGATTTCTAATGTCTTAGGGTGCAAACATTCTAAAAAATTCACAACCCATCAGTGTTGTAGATATTTAATCATCATAACTTCAAACAAGATATACCACAAATCATCTGAATTTAGATTAGAGATTCACAACCACCTCAATGGATGAATTAAATCACCAATACAAGTTTTAGGAGTTTGAAATGTATCTGAGTACAACAAAACTCCCAAAATTACGACGCCACTGTGACATCGATGATTGTTGAACACCACCGACGGTTGCATCGTTGGCTGATGAAGAGAAGCTCGACCACGACCATGATCGATGCTGCTGCCACCCCGTCGTTGAAATGAAGGCCTCTGAAGCGGTCTCCGGCGATCCACAAGGTCGTTGCACGTGAGCTTCGATGGTCGACAATGCCGTCGGACATGCAATCTGATACTCCGACAGTGGCCGATGGCATCGGAGCACTTAAAAGGGGGGGAAGGAAAGAGAGAGAGAGAGGTTCATAGAAGTGTCCACAACAATTACAAGCATAGAATGTTCCCCAATATTCAGCAAGCAAAGAGCAAAATTCCTTTCCGATGGAATTGACATGCGTTCTGCTGCATCTTCATAGTCCCAATTTCATCGGATGTCTCCTCATGGCCATTCTGACCTGCTAAACCATGCACGCCCAGGAAGCCAGCATCGAAAAAGAAAGGAAACAAAGAATAGTGATTGGTAAAGGTTGATAGCACTCTGGAGGGTCTTAGTGGAGAAGTTGACAGTAAACACCTCTCTGCAGAGAGAAGCAATCTGATCGGTCCTCATAGTTACTCTCCTCTGTAACCATCTGCCTCCAGGAAGCCACCACAAACAAAGAAAATGGAACCAAGAACACTGAATTGATAAGCGATGGCAGCACCTTTTAGTGCTTCACTTGCAAAACCAATCAGAAAGACTTCTAAACTAAGTCAACTACAAAGGGTAAACGCAACCGATGCCTTTTGATTTTAATTTTCTGAAATTCGTGATAATCCCACGGTCGTCTGTCAAGGGATTTCTTCAAACGAGTGTTTCCCTCAGGTTCTCTTCAACTGTTCGATCAAGCACAGTCCTTAACAGTTTCGAATTATATCAAATGATATTGGTGGTAACATTAGAAAATTGGAAGCCAGAACCCCGTCTCTGGCTTTCTATGGCAAAACGAAAACCAAGATTGAACTTCATCGTCCCACACACGCAGATCGCGCACGCAAGCAAACGGAAAGACAAAAGAAAAGTTGGAGAAAAAAATCGCCAAACAAGACAGACAGAGGCAAGAGAGAGACAGAGAGAGGGCCTTCACCTCGTCGCCAGTAAACAGAAACCTTTGGAACGCCTATTTTCTTTTGCTGCCGCCTCCAGTTCACTCGATGCAAGCGGGAAAAGGGTTTCTCTCCAGCGAGAACAGAGAAGAAGGTGTGGTCTTCTTCGCTGGAGGCCTCTCCCACGGATGGAAAACCATTCCCGACCTGCACCAAGCGAATTCGAGGAAACAGCAAAACCGAGAACGATCAAGGAAACGCATCACTCTAGCTTGCTCCCTTTTCGATGATCCACTGCTCTCTGCCCCCAACAGCTATTTATACAAACAAATCTCCCATCCTCCTCTCCCTCGCTCTCCCTCTTGTGGGTGCCCAGCTTTTTATTATTCCTGGATGCCTCTGCTGCCGCTGCCGCTGCTGAGTGGTGGTGGGTAGAGAATCTAAGAAAGGTGTGAAAGAAGAACAATAATGACAGGCTGATGACAATAAAGAAATCGTATCGACGGTGATGCATGAGACTCGTAACCTCACCTCCCCATGTGCGGGTTTTGGTACGAGAGGGAAGGAGGGGGCATGTCGTCAGGTGAGTCACGTGTGTGCATGCGTATGAACTACAGAGAGAGAGGGAGACATGTGGTGCTGCAGTGGCTTGGCGATGCCCGTCTTCGAGCCCAACCCTGACATTGTGACGTGTACCGAATCTCATCAGATCAAGACCTTCAAGAAATTCTATAAAAGGGAAAAGGAATTTAAGTATTCAAATTTGGAAGCAGAATGTTTGGCTTTAAAACATTTGGTGGCGGTTTTTCTTCTTCTTTTTTTATTTCAAGACGCTAACTTTTGATCTTGCTTCAATATACAAACAGCGTGACAACCGTTAAAAGGAATTTGAGACTTCCGTTTGGAAGTCTGCGTTCTGCGACAGGCAGGCTCCTCCTGTACTTGTTCCTGATGATCATTTACGACTCTCCATTTCAATTTGAAGAAAAAAAGGAAAAAAAAAAGAGTTCTACCCATTTCAATTTGAAGAAAAAAAGTACAAGTATCAATTTCATATTAGGCACCGACGTAACCATGGACCCTAGATATTACAGTAGAAACCCTCGCAAAGATGGGTCAGAACAATCGAAAGTCGGTTTCCCAGTATTGTCAAACATCATTCGCATCTCAAGCAAAGCCCTATGCTTTTGCAAGTGCTACGTCCATCACAGCGGAAATCTGCATAGACATCAAAGACAGCAAGCCAGGATCTGATTGATTCATCAATCGACGAATCCATGCCACTCCACCTGGCAAAGGATAAGTCCTAGCTCAAAGAAGACCCAGACTACGCCAATCTCCCCTTAATAAGGCAGGCAAGTGACGGTCTATAATGCTAATCGCGTATCATGTCACGTCACGAGCAAAGCCTCATGCTTTGTGCATGCTTTTCCACTCGCAGAAAGCATTTTCTTACTTATTGAGATAGCATTTGCATAGGGATGTCAATATGTTTGATTTGAATCTAATATTTGATCGAGTCGTTCTAAAAAAGTTGGATGCAAAAAAAATATATATATATATGATTAAGAAATCAGGTCAGTTTCAGATTTAAGAATAACATCCGATCATGTTCATATTCAGATTCAAATATACATACGTATTGGATCAGCTTCAGATTAGGATATGATTTTTCTTTGTTTGTATTTTAATTCGAAATTGAATTTGAATATATGAATATCTCAAAAAGCTGATATGGTTAAAAGTATCTCCACCAATCTGAATATGATCCATTAACATCTCTACATTTGTAAATGTATATGAACAACTTGTGTTGTGTGTAGGGGTAGAGCTAGAAATTTTTCACGACGGGGCTAAATTAAAGTTTCTAAATTTTGACATGGGCCCAAATATCATTTTTCAAAATTTTTAAAATTTACATGTAATTTTTTTTTTTGAGGGGCCCAGGACCACCCTGTGACCACCTTGGCTCTGCCCCTGGTTGGGTGCTGCATAATTCAATCTAAGTCGTTTGTTTAACTTCAGATATAATTTCATGGTTTATGGTTGTTTATGTGGGTCCTTACATGGCGGTTCAGTTAAGTTTGTTCATGGTTTATGGTTGTTTATGTGGGTCCTTACATGGCGGTTCAGTTAAGTTTGTCATAAAGAAAGTTAAGAATGCTAAGCAAGTTTCTAAACTCAACCAACACGCTGCTCAGATGTTCCATATCCAAGCCACGGCGACCTAAGTGGTGATCATGGTCGATGGATTTTACTTAGAGAAAACGTAAAGGAGCATGCAATGGTGGAGCCCGGTCTACGCTCGTAGGATTGGGTCGTGATGGGAGGAAGTTAAGCCTTATCGCAATTGGGCTCGGTCACAGTGAGCTCGGTCAGCTAACAGTACCTTCCATGTCAGACTTGGTTCGAACCCACGCCGGTCGGGTGGAAGCCCGACCCCGCCTGATGACCCACATAATTGTGCAGTGACCCACCAATTAAAACGAGACATGGCTCTGCTTGGACGCATGCACGTGTGTACGTGTGTTTTGGTTGGATGTGCATGCTATGATTGACTTGTTGTACTAGTTGCACCAGCTCACATGCATATCTCAAATCTCTAGGCGATGAATATATCTACATAGATTTCCTTCCAAAAAAAAGGAGAGGGGAGAGAGATGTGGAACATTGTCTTTCCTCATAACAATGAAAAAATTTACTTCATACTATTGTTAGTAGTAATTTATTTATTCTACCAACACGCTTTATTGTTAAGTAGTAATTTATTTATTTCACTGTCACAAGTGAAATGTCATAATAGATAACACGTATTAGATAACACGTCTTGATCTTGACTCATTGTCTTTTTGTTTTGAGGATCATGATCTTTAGGCATTCTAAAGTCGTGGGTGATTCCCCCTACTTATACTTTGGTTTAGAGGGGCCTACCTACTGGCGATTCCCAACTCTGGAAATTTTTCTTTTAGTCCCACTGTTAGATGAAATTCAGCACTGCCACCGGTTTTTCTTAGTTATGTCAATCACTGTCTCATGGTTAATTCTAAATGACGGCAAATGATGGACATGAATTGGTTGCTATTCGACATTGTACAGGAAATTCGGAATAGTTGGATGGATAGCTAAGCGGGTTTGCCTTAGAAAGTAGAATTTTTCTCTAGTGGAAATTCAGAGAGATGGCGTTTCTTGAGGAAGAGCGCAGTATCAGTATGGTATCAAGAGATTGATTAATGATTATGTACAGATATGGCGCGGTTGGCGTATGTACAGATGTTTCCTCGGCACCGAATTGGAACCTTTACATCAATATAAATGCTCAATAATTTGTACATTTTCTCATATTTGATGCAGTGTTTTAGATCTGCCTATAATATATATATCAAGAGAGAGACATTGGTAGGTGCTGGATACTTCCTTGCTAAAGAGATAAAGAATGATCTCCATCTTTTCTAGATATGCGTTCAAGAGAAAAGCAAAGAGAAAAAACTAATGTGGTATTTCTTTCATCTACTATTACTTCATATTTTTTTCTTCTTGTTTTTTGTCTAGATTATTATTAGAAATCAAGACTGAGATTGTACCTTATTCCTCTTTGTTTGGTAACCCTCTCTGTACCTTATTCCTCCTAGTTTAGTAACCCTCTCTTTGTTTCTATTTTTTTCTTTCTCTTCTTCTTTCCATTATATATATATATATATATATATATATATATATAGTTTCGATGGGCCGATGCTACCTTAAACCCGAGGGCAAGAGGGAAAGGGAGCTTTGGTTCTCACTCAAACTATAAATTTGAGGATTTAAGCATAAGAAACTCATGGTGTGAGGTCACCATGTGTTGCATGCGTACATGCATGCATTTGTCGTAAGCTTTAGAGGCATTAACCTCCAACTTCTAGGTTTTATATCCACTAGAAATGCAACTAACTTTGGTCTATTGGGTGGGCAGGAGTTAGTAGGCGGCCAGTATTCGTTTTGAATCCTGATGCCAAACTTTCTGTGCTGCAAAAAAAGGTATCAATATGCAAGTTGAAATATAATGAGAGTGCTTTTTTTGACACACCAAGAGCAAGGATGAGGGTTTTGGCTCTCTATTTTATTCAACCACCAGATGAAATACTCGTCTGCTCTTCCAACACTAAGGATCTATTCACTATTCAAATTCATGAAAAGTTTGAGCTACACAAGAGGTGACAGGGTTGGCTGGTGAAAAGGAAAAGGTCGATGTCTTGCTGTTAAATTTAGCAGCAATGTTTGACTCCCGATGGGAGGCTGAAGTTTGTTGTCTAATGGACAAATCCCTTGTCTCAGAGCTGAAGGCCACGGGTTGTTTTGAAATCTGAAACTTTTGGTGGCACTCCAACAAAAGAGAGTCGTCCGGACGGGTGTTCTCTCTTGAAAAACTGGCCTACAAAGGAGCCCACAGGCGCTTGTGTCCCCGCCTTTCACGCCAAAATTAGATAAAAGGAACTCTGAGTAGATGCAGTGGTCGAGAAGAATGCTCCTACATGATTATCCCTGTTTGAGAAGATGAGGGTTTCCCAGAACTTCAGGAAATTTGTCTTGCACCGGGAACATGAAGCGTCAATGGACGTTGTTTCCGTCCTTAGAATGGAGACGGACCTTCCACGTATCCTTGTTGCCTTTGTTGGTTCCTCCTTCTTGTCTGCAACACTTTAGAGCTCATCTCCTCAACTGCAACAACAATAATTGGTTTTTAATGCTTTTTGTGATAGAATCGGGGATGGGTTGGGATTAACTGAATCAAGAACTCAGTCAAGTATAAGAGTGAGATTGGTTGTTACATCTATTTTTTAAAAGAAAAGAAGGAAATCTATATACATTTGTCAATTAAAGTGCATCTTATTTAATTAATGAGTCAATAATGGAACAATCTTAATTCATGAAAATAAGTTTTTTGAGGTCGAGGCTTTCTCTTGCTGGAGAATACATTATTACACAGGAGTTGAGTAAAATGGGCAAGAAAAAGAAGGTTATTTTTCGTATGGATGTGGGCTTTGTAGAATCATCTATATGACTATATCTCTTGCTTCCATTTGTTCCCTCTTTTTTCATCCATTTCGAAATTGAGTGTTAGAGATCTGATTAGATCAATTCCAATAACTTCCCAGGGTTGTTTGGTACCAAAAATGTTTTGTAAGTCCAATGAATTTATCTTAATTTTTGAAACAGATTCATGAATAATAGAACTATTTTTTCATAAATCTAACCGAAAAATTGTGACAAATTCATGTTCAAATTCATTTCCAGACGTTGTGTTTGACCTATCAAACTCGTATCATAGCTTGACACTGGCATGTCCCCTGCCATTTAAAAAAAAAAAAGTAAAAATATAGGTTTCGTAATTTTTCAAAAATATTAAGTATTTTTCTTGAAATACTTTTTTAAGAAGATAGAATAATCGATAAAGCTGCTTTTTTTTCCTTTCTCAAAACCTTTATCGAATCAGTACGCTAGCCAGGACATAAAATGTCACTGAATGATTCCATTTTTCCCTTTTTTTTCCACTCAAAAATCTTCATCGAATCAACCCTGTACGCTGACGAGCACGTCAAATGTCAACAGAGTTTTAGAACGATTTGGTAGACTTGTTAAATCATGAACGCCAGTTTGAGGTAGACATCTAAAAAGTTGTTTCATTTTCATTCGGCTATAAAAAAAATTGTTTTCTTAAGAAAAAAAAACAAATAGTTTGTAGAAATATGTGCATAATTTAGTTTTTGTGTTCAAATTACTAAAACATGTGAAACTCATAAGGTCATTAAGGGGTGCCTTCCATTTGTATCAAAAATCAAAAAGAAAGTGCAGATCAGCCAATGGCGGAGCCATGGTAGCTGGTGTGGGCAGTTGCCTGCACCAACTTTATAAAATTAGTTTAATATATATGTCAATATTTTGATATATTTGATTGTTATATATATAACTGTCTCAAACAAAGTAAATGTATTAAATAAGTGGCCAACTCAATGAGTCAATGAGTTGACTCGACGACTCGGCCGAGTCAGGTTGCAAATTTTTTTAATCGATTAGACTCAAACTCTGGTGATCTGATTCGAGACACCAATACAGCGAGTCAACCGATTCTTGGCCGAGTTGCATCAGCTTTGGTACTAAGTTGTTTGAGTCCTAACTCTTGGCCCAGTGAGAAAACAAACCCGAGACGACTCAAGCCTTCTTGGAGCATACACCCCACGAAACTCACTTTTTGAAACATAATTTAGTAGTGAATTTTATGTGAACTTGTGTTCAAATTATTATATAGAGTAGTCTCACGAGATCCGAGTCGCTGGGAGATGACTAATTAAAAATTTGTTAATGATATGTTTAGTGCTTCATATATATATATATATAAAAAAAAAAAGAAATCTCACTCCATCCCTAGACGCCGTGAACATACTTTACCAAATCTTGGTATTTTAGAAACTGATATGAAAATTTAGGTGTGTTGAGGAGAATTTAAAACAAAGATGCACAAAGGAGGTTCGAAGTTGTGATTTCCCTCAAAATAATATTATAATTTTATTGGAAGACGAAACGGTACGACCGTCTTCGACGTTACGTCAGGAAAGCGAGAGAATCTGGTGGCTGATATTTTTGATAAAAAGGACTTGTTAAAGTGAAGAGGTTCTGGGAAAAATTTTCGAGCTTTATTTGGTTCATTTTTACGGTTTTTAATTTTTATCAACAAAAGGATATCGGTTGCTTCCGTCGTCGGGCCCATCGGATGTGATGAGGATTCGTCTTCTTCTGGAAAGGCTAAAGAGGCCTCCTGTTCTACCAGATTCCCTTTTATCTTTTTCATTATCTCCAAGAGTTTGAAGCTCCTCTACTTTTATTTCTCAATTTAAAGTTGCTTGGAAACCTAGGTAAAAAAGTATTAGGGTTGATGCCCTAAAGGTATCCAGAATTTCTGGCTGAGGAGCACTCCACATATAAATTTTAGATATTAAGGGGCGCTTGTATGTAAAAAACTGAAATATTAATGAAATTTTGTATGTAAATAATGTAATATTTTATGTAGCTCCGCCACTGGACATGCCCCTCCCCACCCCCTTCAAGTTTGAAGAACTAAATTTTATCAAAATTTTCAACATTCTAGTTTGGCTCCTAGAAAATTCTGTTAAAAACTTTCAAAAGTTTATGTAGTAGTCTCTCCAGCCTTCCTAAAGATAAAATCTCGGCCCTGCTGCTACTGTTTACAAGTTAGAAGGATAGCACTTACAGGAATCCAATGGATATTGGACTTTAGTGTCACATATGGCGTGTAAGCAGTTGTTGATTTATTTTTATATTAATATTTTCAAATATTTGTATTGTTATATGCATAGTGTTCTTTTCACATAGAAACATGTGAATAGCTGTCTTTTCAAAAATCTTTTTTATCTCAATCACTTCATTGCTATCACTTCATTGCTGACTTTCACCAGTCCACTAGTCCGACCAGCTATACTATATTCTTTAAGACATTGAGTGTCAAGTGTCAATAAGCGAAGACCCAACATAACCTGACCGAGAAATTTCTTTAAACAGGACGCCTTGACCTTTTAGGGGCAATTTATACATAGTTCTTGCAGAAACGTGAACTTTCTTCTACTGTATGATATTGCTCATCTTTAAAATTTAAATAGATAGATGAGCAAAAATCAACACATTCTAAGGTTGTTTTGAAGACAATGCTACGATGAGCCTTGAAGCTTCTTAGTTCTTAAAGGAAATGGTTCTGCAACTGTTTTGTAGATAGTAGTTCCACCTCTACAGAAATTGGGAGAATGAAGCGATGAGAGACACGATGAACATAGTCATCTTAATTTTCCAACGTTTGCGCATAATTTGTGCTCAAAGAGCAGAAGTTTTTTCTTTTAATCAAGTTTGCAGTTGAACCATCTATCCCCTTTCAGATATGTTCTCTGCTTTGAAAGTCCAAGTGGAAGCATGCTGAAGCCACATGTGGGCTGGTGTGGGCAGTTTGCCCACCCCAGCTCCTTAAAGTTTCATTATTTTTACATTGGCAAATTTAAAATTCACTTTTATACATATACAAGTGCCCTTTAAAATATGAGTATTTATAAACGAGTATTTATCCAACCAATTTTTCTAGCTACGCTGTAAGTCGGCTTCTGCGTCGAATGGTGAGGCTGCAGACTCGTTGAGTGAGCTGATTTTTTAATCGGCTACAATGTTAAACATTAGTTTCTTAAAAAATAAATGAAAAAAAAACCCCTAGGATATGCTTCAACTTACATGTCAGTGTTCTCCTTTTTAAAGCATAAAAAGCTAGAATCATAGAAACTCAAAACAGATGTTAGCGGCCTGTTTTGCTCTTATTCTGTCCATTGCGCCAACCCTCTATGAGAAAGAGACATGCCAACTAGGTTCATTGCAAGGTTGCCTTCCAATTTTACCTCGTCCAAGTTCATTGAAACTAATGTAATTGGATTTAGACTCAAACCTGGACCCGAAACATATTTTTCAGAAAATCAATTTAGATCCTACTAGCATGTGGAAGACTGGACATTTATAAGTAAAAGTGTCACACCTTTATCCGATATCAGTCGAATGTCATCCCATGCAGGCTCTGAGTCGGTTGTAAAACTTTATACTTTACTAGATCTGAGTAAAAAAAAATCCAAATTAGGACCGCCACCAGATCCGTTTGCTTGCGTAAAATACTTATAAATGAATTAAATTCTATGTACAAAATTTTTTAATAAAAAAAAAAAGAAAAATAATTTCAACCCTTCTTGTAAAGTGGAACCTGATGCTGTCTCCCTAGTTACATAGACAGAGCCCAATATTCCTCCTTGGTGCCATAAAATCAGGATTCAAAGACCCTCTTGGACTTATTTATAATATATGCCTCGAATCATGGCCTCCCCACTTAGAGTTATTTAATATTTTCTCCTCCAGTTTTAAACTAAAGTGGCATTGATGCACTGCTTCAGGAAGAAGCTGCCGAAGACTTTGAGGAAGAGAAAAAGCAGAGGTAGAGCTCTTTGGAATGGCGTAGGGCCTAGAGAGCAGTGACCCAATAATATAAGACACTGTTTGAATGCAGAAGTAGACAAAACTAAACAGCAGCAAATCTCTCTCTCTGCCTTTTTCTTTTTCTTGAGAATGGAAGAACTGAAAGCATCCATTCGTGTAAGTTGGAGGAAGCAAATCCCATATTCTGTGCTGTGCCATGATCTCCTTGGAGTTCACTCCATCCACCATGATGTCGTCGTGCTCCTGCCTTGCCTAGCGATCTCTCCTGCTCTTTTCTGCGTTTAAAGAAAGAAAACAAATAAACCACAAAAGAGACGGAAAATTTAGTTTGGAGAATGAAGAAGTAGCAAAACACAATGTTCACGCCGCGCTTGGGTGACAGAGCAAATTCTCCTTCTTTTCGAGCTGTAATGAACTGTAGTTTCAAGATTCCCATCTTGCCAACAAAACAGTCGGTTGGCCTCTGGTCATAGTTGCAAGTTCTTTTGGAGAAAGAAAACACTGATATTCTTCATAAAACTTTAATATTATATGTTAAAGATGATTTTCACTGGAATTTTGGAATATAAGATGAGATTTTGAGATTATATCGGGTGTGAAGCCACACAGGCGTGCATGATCAGCGCAGAAAATTTACTTATTCATATATAAAACTTCATTAATTTTCAGCTTTGTACATTCATATGAATGTCTCTTAAATTTTGAAATTTAAAATTAGAGTGCTCCACAACTGACAAAATGTTATAATGAGTTGGCTTAGGCAGCTTGATCTTTTTTTTTTTCTTTTTCCTTTTTTGTTAAGCAAAAGATATCGTCTTCCGTATGAAGAAGATCATCTAAACAAAACCTGCGCAGTAATGGTTGGTACAAGATGTCTCGATTTCTGTCGGCCCACAGTGACAGCATCGTATTGAACACAAAGAAAGCTTGTTTGATACAGGTCTATAGGATTCTTGGATTCCTCCTGCCATCCGCCCATCCACTCTTTCGCAGTAAATGTTAATAGGATACTTGGATTCCTCCGGCCATCCGTCCATCCGCCCTTTCGCAGCAAATCGGATCGAATCTTTATCCCTTACCATCCAATAAAAGATGGAGCGGATACAAATAACTTGACCCATTTTGCATATATTTGTGCTGAGTCCGATTTGGACCAAAATTTGGATAAACGTATATCGGATCCGACTTACTTTGACGCGTTGTGCTCCGAAATTCCCAGAAGAAAAGGCCGAAAATCCGTACATATAATTGCGCGTATTTGAATAAACCATTACTTTGGTTATTATTACATAGTTGCCCCCAAATAAGGGGGCCCCGAACGTCGGGAACGCACAGAACCGATTGCCCCGTTTGCTGGGAACCGCTGACTGGCACCTTAAAAAGCATAGTTGCTAAATTGGTGTCTGGTCAGCAAATTGAGTCGTCCACATCAGTTGAGTTTTAAAATAACCTGAATCAAGCGAGTCAGGCCGAGTTAGACTGTATCATGGGTGAGTCAGGCTGAACTAAGGGTGAATCGGACCAACCTCGATTGATGGTCAGGTTTTACAGCTATCTGAGCTGACTCGAGCGATTCTGAAGAGAGTTGAATAAGACTACGTTTAAGATGAGAGGATTAAGATGAAACGAAACAATTATATACTAATAACAAGAGTGACAAGTTTGTGTAGCATAAATTTTTTGTTGCAAAGATCAAACTATAGTTTTAAAATTTTAATGGAAACTGAAATGAAATTTTTTAAATTTGTTTTATAAATTAAATTATAATTTTAAAAATCTAAGACCGTCCTTTGGGTTTTTCACTTTTAAAATGAGCAGGAAGGAACCCTACCACTCGATTGACACGTGTCTTCGTTGTTGTATCATATTTATAAGCAGTCGTTTCTACTTTCTTAAAGATACATGTTAGTTTTATCATTTTATGCCGTGCCCATTTGCTTGCATGGTAATAAAAATCAAATTACACGGTATCAGGAATATTATTGTAAATAAACGTAATTTTTTTCTTTCTATTCATTTGTATAGCCAAAGAAATATGATTTTGGACATTTCATTTCCCTTTTTTTTTTTGCTTTCCTTTTTCTTAATACATTTTTTCCTTTCGTTCTCTTGTTGTAGTATCTTTTTCTTTGGATTGATGCATTCCATCATATATTTATGAATGCAATACTCCATTGAATCAGAGTCAACAAATTTTTGTAGCATGAGCTAAACTATAGTTTTATTTAACAAGTGCAGAAATAAAAAATTTCAAATTTTTTATATATGTCAAACTAATTTTTTTTTAGATTTACGCAAAGGTCTCTGCCGACCCCTTGCCCCAGAATGGTATGGATACATTCATTAAACAATGTGTTTCAAGGTCAGGACGTCGTCACAGAAAACACATTTTATTCGAAAAAAAACACATACAACGTGAAAAACAAGTCAGCCATATAAAATGTAAAAAAAAATATTTAAAAAAACAACAAAAAATAAAAAACGGGTATATTAAGGGTATAATATGTGTTTTTTAATATTTTTATTAATTTTTATTTTCTATAATTTTAGGATTTATTAAATGTTTAATTTTTTAAAAAAATCCATAGAGATTTTCTAGAGATATAGAACTTTGCCATATTATACTCCAGAAATTATCTCATCGTTTAATACCCATACACGTTTTTTGTGACAATGGTTTCAACAAACGCAACATTTCTATTACCAAAAGCCGTCCCACGTAACGTTTGATTCTATCGTCCCACCAATTTAACAGAACAGCCAGAATGTTAGCAATGCAACTCCTTGATCTAGTGTAGGGGTCACATGCTCGTGTTTGCATGGGCTAGGTCGCTGCAAAACGGACACAGGCGAACTTCAAACAAATTTTTGAGCGTATCAGATGCATTCTTACTCTCAAAGTAACCTACTTTTTTGCGTGCAAGTGGATTTTGAAATATAACAAAGAACTGACCAGTGAGATGTTTGAGACGGCACCCCACTCGATATTAATGCAAACATGGACAATCTTCGTATACAGTTCTCCTATGATGAAAGCTCCGTCCCGTCCTCCCTTTTGCCAGGCACTTCTTACCATGCCCACGTGACCCAGTACAATAATTTGCTACTGGTGTTGAGTTTTCCTCGTAAGAAAGCGCACACTCTACAAGTGATGTACATAAGGCCCTGTTTGATTGCCGGGGTAAATTTACCCCGGCGGTTGAAAATGGTACGGCCTCGTTAAATTTACTCCGCCCGACAAACTCGTCGTCAAACGCCGATAAAATCTCCAGGTTTTTGCGTATTATGAGCGGTTGAAATTTCAACCGCTCAAAAGTCCGAGCTCGGAGCTCGGACTTTCGAGCGGTTGAAATTTCGACCGCTCGACTCGACGCTCTTTTCCCGTCGAAAAAACACACCCGACGCATACCTGCCCTCTGCTCCTCAGCTCGTCGTCACAGAACCTTCTCATCGTGACCCGCAGCCGCTGGCACCTCGCAGCTCGTCGTCTCTCCTCGCATCTCCGCCATCGTCTCACCGCTCCGTCATCGCCTCTCCTCTCCGCAGTCCACCACCGTCGGTATGTTTTCTTCCCTTTCTCCCTTTCTCTTCCCTTTCTCCCTTTCTCCCTTTCTCTGTTGCCCTCTTTCGTTTTTTTGGGCGTTTTTTTGGGCGTTTTCCTCATGACTCGTCGGTATTGCAGGGAAGACGGGTATAGATCTCTATCGCTCCTCCTTCTTCGAGATTTGGGCGTTTTCCTCTTGTCCCCCTCTGCTGTGAGTATCTCTATCTCTCTCGCTTATCCATCTTCTTTGTTTTGGGCGTTCTTCCTTATTATTGCAGATCTGCGTTATAGGATTTCTTCCGTGCTTTTTTCCTGCTCATATTTTGTTTGGGAGACCACGTTAGGTTCTCCTGTTCATATTCCTCCTTTCCTTGAACTGATTCATGTTCAGTATTTTAGAAATTTTGCTTGTTTTGTTGTAGCATTTTCAAAATACTATGTTTTGTTGCTTATGCACTTGAGTTTTGTTGTAGCATTTACTTGTTTTGTGCATTTTCAGAATACTATGCTTTTCTGTATGTGTTTCCCACACCATGTCTATATTTGTGGCTCTGCTTTTGGGGCTGGGAGATCCAATGGCTGCATTGCTACCTGTTGGAAGAATCCGACATAATTAGAACTGCACAAGTATCTCTTTTACAATAAAAATGGATTCTTGGGTTCGCAACATAAGAATACCACGTTAAATTCTTCTTGTCCATCAAACAGTGTTAAATTTACCGCGTTAAATTTCACCCGACCATCAAACATGGCCTCAAATTGAAAGAGGGAGAAATTTCATCCTGTAAATTTTTCCAGTTAAATTTACCCCGGTAAATTTACCTCGTTAAATTTACCCCGGCAATCAAACGGGGCCTAAGGAACATTGTATTGAATATTTTATGAATTTAAGATGAATAACAAGAGAGATTCACGAACCATTTGAACAAGTGTTTCTATGAATTTACTCAATCATTTGTATGAAATACTCACACAGTGTTCCTCATGTCAAATGGCCTTTTAGCAACCAATCTAACTTTGTATAAAAAATCGACCTGCTTTGGTTTTGGCCAACCCCTCAAGCTTCCTGCTGCTTTGAAGATGTATGATAGCACTTGCCCTGTTCAGATGACTAAGGAGCCCTTGATTTTCCATGGGAACTTAATTTGAGTGATTTTCATAGCCTACTTAACTAAATCAAACTAAATTCATTCACTCCGATTCTTTTTTGTGAATTAAACTGATCCGTTCCTCTCTCTTTGGGGGGTGGGGGGGGGGAGGTCATGGCCCCGTCTCAGTGAATTGAAAAAAAATTGTATTGAAAAAATTACAAATTTTTAGTTGCACCATATATTATTTTCGGGTTCATTTTGACTCTACCTGGATATGGATCCAAAAGTTGAATTGTTTGGCTGCCTCTAAAAAAAATCCCAACTCCGCCCCTGACATCATTCTTGTAGATCCTACATGCTATACAAAACCAAACTCAAGATTTTGCCTTGGCAAATAACATTTACTGATTATCAACTCGATTCTCAATTTTAGTTGTCTTCTTGGTTGCCATCAAACCTGGACCCCGTGACACTTTAATATTGACCAGGTTCCGGTCCCGGCTAAGGTCGCACATGTGGGCAGTTGCCCACACTAGCATGCAGGTTTTCAATGAGGAGCCAGCCCACTTGGGTCTTGGTCAAGTCATAGGAGCTGTCCCTTTGTACCCAAGTTTGCTTGTGGTTATGCCCCTCAACTAGAAATTCTTGGCTCCCCTTTGCTGCTGCTTAATTAAAAAAAATGAAAATCAAGGGCTGGCCAAGAAAGAAGCATTATGTATAAAATTTTCAAATTTTAAGAGGTATCAATATGTAAAATGAGAAAAATTACTCAAAAAATATCAATACAAAAATAAAAAGTTTTTTTTTTTTTTTGCCGTTTGTTATAAGCAATTGCCTACACGTTGCCCATACTTACCTTGGTCCCCGACTATAATAGACATACCTTTCTTCTCTATCCATCACTATGAACCTTTCAAAGATCAGATAACAGATAGATCCAAGTTGATGGGGTGATGAAGATTTGATCCTGGGGTACTCTTCCGCTTCATCATTCTTTACTACCTGATGAAAAATACAGGGATGTTGATCTCGGGCAAAAGTGGACATCAGTTGAGTTGACCTAAAATGGCCCCACTCATAACTGAATGAATTATGCATCTTGAATCCCCTTTCCCTTTTCTTCTTCTTTTCTTCTTCTTCAAAAAAGACAGAGACAGATGTGAGATGTCCCTTCCAAGCTTTCTTCCAATTACTTTAATCTTCTGGCTTTCTGATGAATCCTTTCCAGAGTACTTCCATGAGGCAGCCTCATTTTCTAGACGCTGTTTGGTAAGTCCCAACTAGGCACTTGGCTCGATAAAGGAAAAGATATCTGCTTTAATTATGAGCCCTCATGTGGATATGGCTAAACAATTATACTCTGAAAGAAAGAGCACCTATGAAACGACAGTGAAAATGTTTTCCCAGCCAAAGTTTGAAAAGAAAATGAGAACATTATTGCAGTGTGTCCGTATAATTTGGAATCTGAGGCTCGCTTTTGGAAATTATAGTGAAATTGTGGGCGTCCGAACGTAAACTTCCTATAAGTTAACGGCTCAATGTAGAGTAGCAAATCGAGGAAAAAGAAGAAGTTGAAGTTGGTGATCGGATGTGGTGGACGAACGATCTCTATCTCCAGCGAAAACGCTGGCCTCACTGCGCAGAGCTTCTGGCAATGGCTGACGACGGGCGTGACCCAACACAGCAGGTGGTGTCCTTTGCCCAGACGTTGTATCGCAACAACACGATGAGTTCTTGATTCCGGAATCACGCGCCCAATTTTCACGGCTCCGAGCAGCAACCGTCCCTGAGCCATTGAAGCCGGAGAATCAGACGGAAGAGATATTTGCTGAAGCCCGTTTTTTTGTTTTTGAGTTCTAGAGATGTTTCGGAATCTGCATGAAGAGTCAGACGTTCATCCTCTAGAGTATCATGCATCCATCGTTTGTAGTTAGATAAATACTTACGAGCATTGAACTGATGGCTGATGACTAGTTCTATCAACTATGCTACATCCACGAAACTAACTCGATAATTAGATGGGCACCAAGATCTTCCGTTGAAGTACTGTATCAGTTTTTCTTTATCAACAGATACCAAGGAGAGAGATCGACCCGAATGAGCAGCTTGCTGCAGAGAAGCTCCATTGAAGCTCTTTAAGCAGCCTGCTGCAGAGACATTGAATTGTTTATGCGACTTGGGAAAGTCTACCGGATTGGGAATCCGGATCGTTCATGTTGAAGATAGACATCAATTATCCTCCTTTCTGCTGTTTGCAAAACAACAGATCAATAAAAAATGATTGACGCCCTTTCAGTTGTTTGTGGACGCAGTTTAGGTAGACAAAGGGCAGACATTTGAAGCGACAAAGATTTCCTTGTTATGCATTTCACCTCAGTTCCGAAAAGTTGAAAATTCAGTCTTTGCAAATCAAATTATATAGTGTGACTCCACATGGAGACTAAAGATGCGTGGCTACGGGATTTTGGGTTCCACAGAAAATCAGATGGAGAAAGAGTTCCGGCGCATATAGTACGGCTAGTCTATTGTGTCTAAAACTGTGAATTCAAACAGATTTACCGCTGTTCTCAAGAGGACTCAAGCTTGATTTCCCTTCCAGATTCATTTCCAAAGCACTTATCATGTAAAGGGAGCGGGATCAACACCGGAGACTTGAGAGGTTCTTGCTTCAATTCGATGGGAAATGTGATATTCCCATAGCATAGCAAGACCTATCGCATTAGAGAGTAGAAAAAGTAAAGTTAATATCTACTGAAGTGTGATATATTATAGTGGCCAGTGCATGATATTTGAATGTCAGTGCGGTTTTGCTTTTCTTAAGCTAACTGCATATTCGAAAAATATTTAAATAGAAAGTGTTGGAACATTTAAAGCTGAAGCATATGAAGATTTATGAAATCAAAACTCACATTCGCATGAAAAAACACAAGATGATGAATAAATCAGTATGGCTAAAGAGGGATAAAGCGGAGGAACTGAGGAAAATGAGCTGAGCTGAGCCCAGTCGAGCCGAGCCTAGGCTGCTTTCGAGCTCCCTACTTGGACCCACCACGTGTAGGCTCTCGACTCGGCTCTCAATGCAACAACAAAAGAACACGGACTACTGGGTCCCCGTTTTGGACCATTCCGTCCGAGATCGACGGTGGTAACCACCAATGGCGCAGCTCCTGTTCAGAGTTTTGACAGTAGAGAGAGCAAAGAAGCACCGCTGCCCGAAGCCTTTCCGCGCGCTCTCTCCTTCTCCGCCTTCAATAATTTCAGTATCGCTATCATCCACGCGAGCTTGCTCTGGCCTGATCCCTCTCCCTCTCTCAATCACAAGCAGCCAAATTAAGGGCGACCACCATCGCCGTTTGATTTCTTCCTCCCCTTTTTATGAGCGCCCTCCTCCCCAGGTACACAGAGAAAGCCTTGCAGCTCAGCTCCTTCCCTTTTTCTTCTTTTGAGGAGCGAAGGGTGGCCAGAAGTAGAGAGGGCGGGAGGGGGTGAAATGGAGGGAAAGATGCTGCCATTGTGCGTTTTTTTCTGCCTCATCTCGTTGCTTCTGTGCGAGGCATCCCCTCCTTCCACGCAGACGTTCCTGCCGAAGTCTCAACCGGCGACGGTGCCGGCATTGCCGGAGCAGTCGAACATGGAGGGGTGCCCGCTCGACCTGTCGGAGGAGCTCTTCAAGGGGATCCGCGCGGCCTGCGGTGGGGAGAACCCGGAGAGGGCGCGGTGCTGCCCGGTGCTGGCAGCGTGGCTGTACGCGGCATACGCGCGGACGGCGCTCAGCCCGCCCGTGCGGCAGCCGGAGTCCGTGTTCGACATGCCCATCCTGCCGGACGACTCGGAGATGTGCGTGGAGAACCTCCAGAAGGCGCTCAAGAGGAAAGGGATCGAGATCCAACAGCCCAACTCCACTTGCGACGCCTACTTCTGCTACTGCGGCATCAGGCTGCACAGGCTGAGCGGGCCAGTGGGCTGCCCAGGGGCATTTGACGTTTCGGACGACGGCAAGCTGGTGGCGGCGCCCGCCGCGCTTCAACTCGAGAAGGACTGCGTCCGGTCAGGCGTCGCTGGTTGTTCCAAGTGCTTGAAGAGTCTCTACAAGGTAAGCTAATAGTTGCTGATTCTTTACACGCACTCTCTCTCTCTCTCTCGCTCTCTCTCCGGCTAAGGCAATGCTGTGAAGCTAGCTCTAGCCGTTCATGGCCGCTTAAGCCCCTTATCGTGTGCGTCTCTGTGCGGTTGTGGAGCAGACAATGGATGATGCTTGCTATGGCAAACGCTAATCTCCATTGTGATTCTCTAATGGTCTCTCATATTACCAATGTGATTGTGTAGAACTGTGAACACCTATCATAACAGAGAAAGAGAGAGGGAAGGAGGAGGGAATCTCTGATTCATCAATTGAAAGTCTCATGTGGGTGTTTGTTTGGTCCAGTTGAACGGGAAGGGGAACTCGACGGCGAGGGTGCCGAGGGCCGACGAAGAGGAGGGAGGAAGGAGGAAGGGGAAGATGCAGCGCAGGGAGTGCGAGATGATGGGACTGACGTGGCTCCTCGCCCAGAACAAGACGGCCTACGTCCCGACGGTCGCGGCGGTGCTCCGGGCATTCATGGCCAACGACGCGGCCGGCATCGACGACGACGCGCCGGGCCCCCGGTCCTGCAGCGTCGACAAGGACGGCATGCCTCTGGCCGTCGATTCTTCTGAGCTGGACACATCCGACGCGTCCCATCTTCCGAGACCATCTTCTCCTCACCTCCCCTTTCTCGTCTTCTTCCTATGGGTCGCCAGTAATTTTCTCCTCCTCCATTAGATCGATCTCATTAGAAAAGGGGCACTGGTTCTGTGCTCGTGGTCAGCACCGCGCTCTGACCTCTTTCTTGTAAATACAAGTTGGATGTACCCTCATTTTGCCCGCCTCTCTTGTTGGCGTTTTCGTTATGGACATGAATTTTGCAGAAAATTATGCGGTTCTTTGGAGCCAGTAAAGGGGAAAACGTGTCGAGAAATCGTACCTTGGCTAGTCTTTCTTTCTTGTCATTAACAACAAAATGATTCTATGAGGCCAAATTTTTAATTTGTGGACAAACAATATGTATATGTACACTTAGTAACTCGATGTACATATATAAATATAAAGAGTCCAAACTTTTAAGGGGTGTTTGATTACTTCACATTTGAAATCTATTGATATGATTTGTAACAAGATGTATGGTAAAATCTATAGTTCATCAAACTATTTAAGTCCTTTGCATTGAGAAAAATCAGATTTAAGGTTGGGAGAGGGTCTTATCTTAAATCTACGGTTCTAAAATCTCTATGATTTCAAATTTAAGACTATCAAACGCCCTCTTAGTGTAAGCTGTGGACAAAAAGATGCTAAGTTTTTGAAAGCAACATGTTGGGCGTTTGTGACCCATGTTATGGAGATATGAGCTAAGATACCCACTACAATGCATGCAGACAGATGGTCCCCTATATATATATATAGGGATCGGTATGGATCATGCGTGCAATTCCTTGTATAAGTCCAAATCCAAATATCATTTTTGATTTGCTTCAGGTTACTGAATGGTCGGATCACAATTTGAAGTTGGACCCAATTGCAACTCAAATTTGAATCCAAAAAATTTAAACCAGTTTTGTGTTTGGTAAATTTTGATACAACTGGCATTTCGCAAGCTAGATTTGGCCGACCCCACTAGATTATGTCAAGATATGTGCTCCAAATATTAAAACATATTTGGCCTCCAACTTGTGGGTTTTAATTAATGGCCTTTCTTTTAGCTGCATGCGAGGTCTCTTGTTGGCAACAGTGACACTTGATCTTACCTGATCTCAACCAGCATTGGATTTTTTTTTTCTTGCATTTTTTTTTATACCAGTTACTCTGTTCCAGTTTGTGAGGAAAACTGTCAAGAAAAGATTGGCGAAGAGTTTAGACTTACGCCTCAGAAACAAAGAAGGTTAAGAGTTGGATACCATTGGTGTGGCATTTCTTGCATAATCTAGTAAAGATCATCATACTTAATTCTCCATCCAATAATGTAGTTAAAGATTGTTATATAAAATGACGTAGTTTTATAATACAAATCATTTGGGCATATTGGCAAAACATGAATCTGTTCAATTTTATATAATTGTAAGCCGGAGAAGAAGTTTATAAGCTTCAAAAATCACTAGACCTGCATGAGCACACAAGCCTTGCATTGTCGACTACTATGTGTTCAAAATGGCAATGCATCGAGCTCTCCGAGTTGAAATTAATGCATTGTCAATTCTACCTGCAATAAATGATTTGGCGATGTTGGCGCTCCCAAAAACTAGGGGCAATTGACCAAGAAATCGACACATGTTCCTAGACACTGTCTTGATGAGTTTAGCAACTAATTAATTAAGCAGAGAGTCTCAAAACAATCAATTATAAAAATCTCCCAGCTAAATGCAATTAGTTAAATATTGAGGGGGTCATCTCATATTAACATGGAATGTTATCGGTAAACCTACTTGTAGTGAGTAAGAGGTTAACAACCCATCATCTAAAAAAAACTTGAAGGTTTCGCCGAATTTTGAGCCATGACAGCTTTTGTGTAAACTTCTAAAAAAGGAAAGGGAATATGGAAATTAAGAGGAAAGGAGAAGATAGAACTTGTATAGAGTTTGGTGTTTTTCGATCTCGTGTTGCCTGTTACGCGTTATGTGGGCCTCTTGATTGCTTTCTTGTCCGACTGAACGTCTGAGCGTACCTTGGGCTGGCTAAGTCCGGCACGGGCCTAGGCCGATAGGGCCTAACAAGTCCGAACCACGCTATAACCTATAGACATAACAGGGATAAGCTATGGATTTTAAACTTTATCTTTTCTGTTCTACCGTGTTTGACTAAACCTTGATTTATAATATGCTTAGATTAACCGACTCTTGATACGCCGGCACCCACTGGTCTCGCTTGGTCAGGATGCAAAGGAGTTGGACACATATTACATTCTACTACACAATCTGATAGAGAAATCCTAATATCCACCCCAACTTCAAACCAGTTTTTACATAAGATTCATCGAGGTGACCTACCTAGATGTGAATCCAAATCTGGTGTATATGTTTTAGTGTCCAAAAATATGCATAATGAAATTGCATTTGGATTACCTAAAGCGGCATAGTGTAGCTGGTCGGTAAAGGGGTCGTGTGGACGACACGTTCCTATTTCAATTCCCATGGATGCTACTCACCTCGACCATTAAGGGTGGAGTGTACTTCGTCTAATTGAAGGCACCATTTTAAGCATCCACAACCCGAGAAGCAAGGGGCCTTCGGGCCTCATCCGGACAGTCCATAACCTTTCATTCACCTAAAAAATGCATTCAGTTGCGTTTTAGATCAGATCTGGATCCCTCAATCCAGCATAAATGTTGATGTGAATCTTGATAAATTTGGTCATAACTAAGTTTGGTCAGGCCGTGGAGAGTCAGGTTGTGGTCCATTCAGATCCCATTTCGACCTCGCCCGAACGTGACTCGAATGTGACTTGGTTTGTGCTGCAGTTGGCAGCCAAGCCTGGCTCAAGACCTCACGCTTGATGGCGACGACTCTCACATACTCGACCCGATGTCCGCCCTTATCGGTATTTTACAAATCATAGGATCTCTCTCTCTTGTCGAGATTCGATATTCTCTGTTTGCTTCGAGACGTTGGTCCTGAAAATTTGAAGGGACCGGACAACCAGGGACAGTCATAAATTTTTCATGAGAGGGGGCGAATTAAAGTTTCTAAATTTTGATTAGGGCCGAAATGTCATTTTTTAAAAATTTTATATAAAACAAGTGAACTTTTTTAAAATTTACTGGTAAATTTAGAAAAAAAAAAGCTTTTTTGAGGTGGGGCTGGGTCCATGCGGACCCAGCCTTAGCTCTGCCCCTGGGAACAATGGCTGCCTATGAGTTCGAACTTTGCTAGGGTCACGGCTCTTACTTGGAGAGCAGAGTTTGAATAATAGACAAGGGAAAAGTTATGTGAGCTTGGGATGGCACAGCCAAGTGGTACCATATCTCAGTGATCTTTCATTATCTTGGCTTGGCCTTTATACATTGGCCCCATATAGCCGTATGATAGATTCTCTGCGGCCTCCCTAAATATACGAAGGTTCTCCGTATTATTGTGGGATGATTATATCTTACCATGAGAGAGAGAGAGAGAGAGAGAATGGTCAAGTAACGTTGCCCAGCGGAAAGTTGAGAGATGGGGAGAGGACTCTGCCGATAGAGAGTAAGACAGAACGAAGAAAGGTTGGCCCTTCTGTTTTTGTACAAAATTGCGGCAAGAATACACCTTAAAAGTAAGGATGGGCAGCGGGCACAGAACACCGGGGGCTGTCGGGCTGCCGGGCCCGGCCCAAGCCTGAGTTGAAATCCGGCCGCCCAGGCCCGAGTTGAAATCAGGCTGGCTCAGCTGCTCAGGCCCGAGTTGAAATCAGCCTGGCCCAGCCCGACCATATTCTCACCCTTATATAGAAGGCCGGAGCTTTTAACCAGCTCCTCATCCCTCTATGGTACAAAATTGGTTTTTGGTGTCATGGGATCCTTCCACTACTACACTTCAACTTTTAAGTCTTTTATAGTACAGAGAATTGATACCTTGGGGATTTGAAACGAAAACTAGCCAGCTACTAGCCCTTGCATCAACGGAGTCGAAGACTTGACACTTTCATTCTCTCTTAACAGCACTAGCATGTGAGATTTTTCTCCCTTTTTCTCAAATTTTTGACATCAGATGAATACAAAATATGTAAGTAAAGCTATCAGCAAAAAATACTAGTAACGTTATTGCCCTTGCTACATATGAGGATAAGAATATAAACATTTTCATAAGCAATGTTCTTCTCTTATCGGTGTTCGTTCTTCTTGTTATTAATGTTCTTTCAAAGGACCGTTAATTATGAAATCAATATTTTTGGTAATACTAGATTTATAATGAACAAAAGACCTCATCTAGTTTGGAACTATTTGATGGTAATAAACAAAACCCTTGCCCCATGAAGCCCTTTTGGCTCTCCTAATATTTTCAAAAGAAATTTTGGGGTGGGGTCTCCTTCTACCCCGTGGCCTAACCATTAGATCTCTTTCTCGTTTTAAGGGACTCAACATCATCTGTTGGATCAATGGACAGGTTGAGAACTTGCCATGATCAGTTCGATTCTCATGAGTGTTAATCTTTTGAAAGCAAATTAGCTCTCTCTTTTTTTCTTTCCAGTGTATTTGGGCTGATGTTCGTTTGTATAAACATGTTTGAATCTCCAGTATTGCTTTAACTCACTTTCAACCGATTCGTTCTTTGTAGCCGATGAAAGAACGCGACACGTTCGTTTGTTTTGGAACACCGTTGATATTCTAAGAATTCCTTCTCCCCCTTACTTTTCAATATTTTTTTCGTCTACTTTTTCAATAAACAAGTCTTTATTATCTTTCGCCGTTTTTCAATTAGGGGCAGGCAGATGCGAGCAATTTTTGCTCACACAGACTCCAAAAAAACTATTTTTCTATTGATATTTTTAAGTAATTTTTTTCATTTATATATTGGTGTCTCTTAAAAAATTTAAAATTTAAGCTTAATGCCCTTCAACCAAAAATTTTTGTACTCCGCCCCCATGAATGCCAACCGATTCAGCTCAGTTAAACCGGGGAATATGTCCATTGAGTCAATCCGAGGTAGTGGTAGAGCCAGAAATTTTTTGTTATGAGTCACTGTTATAGAAATTCTCAATTATAAAGGAACACAACATGTAAAATAAGTAAATAATTATAACAAATCTATGTAAAAATATGTAAAAATAAATTAAAATTTTGTTGCTCTGTCCATGCCAACCTATATGTAGCTAGGCTACTGATCTCACTAAGTAGGCTTCAGAATCAAAATTTGAAATCAAAACTCTAAAAAAAAATAAATTAAACGATAGGAGATAAAAAAAAATGACTGACTGTAGGTGTCTTTGTTGTCATAGCCATGGAATGCGTGCCTTGGATGATTTTGTGGAATGCATGTTTGTTCTTCGTGACATCCATTATTGAGCCAACTTGATCTCAAAAGTCCCACAATTTTCTGGCCAGAGTTCATGGGGATGCGACATCTTCCTAGCCAAGTGGACAGACGATGATGCGGAAAGCAAAGGCAACCTTTCTCAGGTACTCACGTGCCTCATTGGGCTGCTCTAATATCTTGGCTTTATTATATGGAAAAGAAAGCTACGCAATCAAATCCTTGTAACCTTCTATTACAAGGGAACCTTTTGTAGACTATATATATATAATTTTTTCACAAAAAGACCCAAAATATCATTAAAAAAATAATCTCCGAGAAGGTGTTTAACATATAAAATCGGAACTAAAAGAAAAAAAGTGACTTCATGTCTAGTCTTAGGGGCGCATACAGATGACGTTATGTGACTAATTTTATGCATGCTGAACCAACTTAGAAGCATGTGTTTTGACTAGAATATAGCACAATTCACGATGTTAGCAAGTAATTTAATTAACTTCCATGTGCCAGCCACTAGTGAAAAAACAAATGATGAAAGGACACTGCTTATGTTTGACGCGGCAAAGAGAAACTAGACTGGAGGGTGAATTATGGACAAGGTATCCAATTGTGGGTTTCCTGAGGGGCTTAGCTGGGTGCTGGTTTTTTAGACTGCAAATAGTGACATACACGACATTCAAGTTGAAAGATTTATCATAAGTGTAACAACTTGACCCACTTTTGGGCTCAGGTACCCCTCGTTCTGCATATCCCAACCTGCCTCCCTAACAGTTTCGACTCCAACCTGAAAAATGCTAGGAACCAAGACAATCATCTCATTAATGACCTTTCTTTGTAAGTCCTTGAATATCCCTCACAATTTTTACTACGACAATAAGACCATCGAGATCCTAAAGCAGTTCTGGACCTTGATGACAAAAGAAAGAGCGGCTTTTAACCATTGGGAACCGCCAATAATGGGTTTCATCAGTAACAGCATCTTACTGGCTCATGACATGGTATCCTTGAGGGCATAACTGTTCTGGCTAATGGGTCCCAAGGGTTGATTAAGATTTGGCCTTTCTTTTCATTGCTGTACCTAACTCAGTTCATACAAATCCAATTAGACAGCATTCCTGGTTTTGAGAGGTTCCGGTTCGAGTCGTCCGTCATTAGGCTCCTAATGACGGCGCATAACTGCGACTAATTAATAGCCTAATCCCCACTTTTATGAAGGATCATGTTGTTTTCCCAAGAGAGTTAGGTTGCTTTTCATTTCTATACTAATTAACAGCACTGTCTTCAACTTTGGAGCCTTCAGTACGATTTGAAGTGGGTCTCCTTGTCGCGACTTGTTAATCATAAAAGATTTTATCACTCAGCTTCAAATCAAGCCAAATGTCTGCCAACTTGGTTTGTGGAGAAACCAAAAAGTAAAGATTCTAGCAGAGCAATGCTACGTGACAAAAACTGAAAGTTGGAATACCGAAGAAAAGAAGAGATTTTGCCTCCATCAAGGGCGCCCTTAATGGGGATGGAGTTCTATCTATCTTTACAGACTTAGTTGCCATTTGATCAGCAACCCTTATGTGCCAATTGAAAGGTAGATATTGACATGATACTGTGCTTTTATAAGGGACCTTTCACTGTCCTGTGCATGTCAGATTCCTCCTGAAGAAATTGGTGATGGTGAAATTTCATTATCATGCCATACCTTCAACTTGTTTCTTTTCTAGGGATGTAGAAACCAATAGCCTGGTTTGGATGTGTTGGCAATGAGGTGAAAGATGCAACATTGGCTGTGGCCTTCTAAGGGTTCCACTTGCCATTCCATTGGCATTTTAGGTGAATATATTTTTCAACTATTTGATGGGCACATGTACGGTTCATTGGATAGTTGTATGGAGAGGATCAGCAAAGCTGGCCGGCCTGATTGTCATTCTGACTACGCATCCTCAGTTCGATTCCATCAGTGTTACTCTTTTAGATTGTAAATGACGGCACATGTAACAATCAAGTTGAATGGTGTACCATATGACCACCCAGATTCTGAAGCATCGTAGACCCTGAGGGAGGAAATGAGTTGGCTTCACAATAACAGCTTGCTGGGGGATGCGGCCCCCTACCTTTATTAAACAAAATGAGCTATACAAAAAGGGAAAGGATAACAAAAAAACAAAAGACTGTTATCATTCAAACACAGTATACCCAAAGGCTGACTCAGTTCTTCCGAAAAACAACTTACAAGACACTAGATACATGAAAAAAGCTAAAAATTAATGAAAGTTAGCATGCACACAAAAAAACATCCCTCCACACCTTGATGTGGGAGGTGATGAAGGGCCTAAAATCCGCTATAGGATGATCCCTTTCAATCTTGACATTGTAGTGGAAATCTTTGACAAGCATGTGGAACTCCGACCATATTCTGCTATCATCATAATGTTGTCGTATTAAGGGCTTCGATCCTAGTGCAAATAGAAACATGACCGCCATACTCCTTATGATATCTGAACAACTTTTCCATCACCTCCAGCTTACTAACGAGTACCTTGCCCCTAGGGCTCAACAATATAGCCATACTATTCACTCCATCACTGGAATAGGAGTTGGATTGGCTTCACCTCTCACAAATTGCCAATACGTTGGATAGTTTACTGTGGTCGATGCTCACTTTGGAAGTGATCATGTTATCCTATGAAATTATCTTTACATGTCAAGCTGATCATGGCATCCAGGGATGCAAATGGATCAAATATATCTGATTACTTCTCTGATTTAAAATCCATGTCGACAGATTTGGTAGTGAAATCTTAATTGCGTTGCTATCGAATCATACTTCAACGTGCAGTGTTGTAGCCAAATTCAAATCCAAGCCCAATAAGGATCTGACAAAGACAGAAGCAAATTACATTTAAATCTCAATCTTATGATGGTCGAATCCAAATTCAGATTTCAAAAAATAGAGCTTCAATTCGGAGTCCGCGAAATCTGATCACCAAGAACCCGATAAATCTAATTTGTGAAGGCTCGTAAATCCAACCCGAATCCAAACGTGCCACCAACATATAGGGGATGTTTGGCAATACGAACAATGACATGATGTTTCAATAATATGTCTGAAAGATTGAACGGATTTATCAAACGTTGGAATGTAAAAGTATACTAATCTGCTTAAAGCTTTGAAACAAATTCATGAAACATTGCAATATAGTGTTCCATAAATATATATGTCATAAATTGATGAATCTATTCAATGTTTATGACATATTCAAATGAATATGTTTAGTATTTTTGCTCTATTGTATTGTATGTATAAATATGAAAATCTGTGAAGAGTGCCCCTCTAAAATTTTTGTGTGGCTCCGACACTGCCCAAACACACCAAAGGGTGCATTGCAGTCTGCACAGGCATTTCCCTGCTTAACGGTTTATTCTTTAAAACTGACGAGCATAGATACACATATAAATATGCAAGTTCCCTGCTAGGCGAGCTCGCTATAGCGGCACTGATGGATGCCGCCAATGTTATTTACGGACACTTAGCGTTTGACACTAACACGTAATCAATGAGTAATAATCCATCGTAAAACCAAGTTCGAAGCTTGTGAGGTGATTGTAAACATTCTTATCTCACTGAAAAACGACGAGCAACGAAAAAAGATTGTCGGTAAAGGTTTTTGGTGACA
This sequence comes from Nymphaea thermarum, assembly GCA_011799765.1. Lineage (NCBI taxonomy): Eukaryota > Viridiplantae > Streptophyta > Magnoliopsida > Nymphaeales > Nymphaeaceae > Nymphaea > Nymphaea thermarum. The sequence goes on from JAANDH010000056.1 coordinate 95,782, forward strand.
CTGTTATTGATGTGTAAAGAACGTCAATGAAAATAATGTCACTGCAAGATAGTTGCAAATACGCTCCACGCACAAGTAAAGAGGTATCACTACGGATCTGTCATAGGTGCTTATTGTTCTAAAGCCAAGAATTCATGAACATTTCCGCAATTAAATGGTTATACGCAGGCACATTTTACATCTTATTCTTGAGATCAGGGCAATTTATTCATGTTATAATATCAAATGCCCATATATTTTTTTTGATTTTTCACTCTTGAGATATCATGTTACAAGTTTTTACATGATGGACAATATACAATAATCTATATGCTACACCTACACACTTTCCCTCAGTTAATATAGTTTTTGTGAATTGTGTAACACACACACACACAAATCTAGACGCAAAGTCAATTTTTCAAATTTACTGTTTAGAGTGTTGTATGAATTTGTCTTAAAGAGATTTAAGGTAAATTTATAAAACACTCAAAAGCCAAACAACCCGTTATGTAACTAATCTAAATTGTGTTTTTTTTTAATATAAAGACATTTTTTGTTGACTACCAACACTGACAATTTAGTGCCAGAATCAGCCGGCCTGAAAGGACAGAGGCAAAACTAGAAGCTTTGTTCGAGAGGGATCCAATTTATTATCAATTTTTTTTCAAAGGGTGAAGTTAGGTTTTTTCAAAATTTCACAAGGTTTCGATGCAAATTTTTCAAAATTTTAACGAACAAATTTTATTTGTTCAAAATTTGAGGGGGGCATGCTGCCTCCCTTGTTTCCTCCCCCTTATGTATTTTCACGATTTTAGTATTATTTTCCCATTTTTTCATATTCTTCTATTTTTTTGTTTTATACTTTTAAATTTATAATTTGGATTCTAAATCCGTTAGCCAACTATCCCAATCTTTTTCCGGCCGATGGACAATTGAAATATAACGGAACTTCTTTGGGACACATGCTAACGGGACGCCGTTACTGCGTGGAGTCCATCCACGGCCACGCACAGCGAAAAGAAAGAAAAGCGCGCTATCTCTACTCCCGAACAACTGAGACCGTACATCTTCATCTCCGAGTCTCCGACGGCACCTCGTCCTTCTTTCCCTCCCTTTTTCATTTTTCCCGCTTGGCCCCCGAATACACGGAGCTCCAGTGTTTCTCAAATCCCACTGGTCTGCGCTCCGCCCTTCCTCTCGATTGGGAGGACTATGTGCTCTTTCATGGCGATAGTATTGCAAGTCTTCGGTTGTATTATCTGAACTAGGGTTGACCGTTGACGTGGGAGCGATGGCGTTCGCAGTTTCCCGTGCCCAAATTCGTAGCATGGTAATTTTTTCTGTTGATATCGTTTTTGAAACTCTTTTTCGCTTCCAGTCTGAATACCAATACTACCTTAGAGTTGCTGTCATTCTTTTGTTACACACGTGAGAACTGTTGCGGGATGTAATGCATGGACTGTTAGCTTAAGCAATGCCGCGGGAACGATTGCCGAATGTTTTCGATTCAATTGGTTCATTCTGTTCGAAGCAGACGAAGCTTTGTGACTGTAGATGTTTAGGGCGAGTCACTAGGGATTTCTGTGTTGTGTTTGGAATCGTCGTGATTGTGCCTAAGTCGATTGGGTATACTCTGGCCACTCGCGCTAGTCTATTGTGTTGTTACGTTGACCCTCGTCCATTGAAGGGAGGTTGACTAACGGACTGGAACCTCCCTGGGCGAGTCGGCGCTTCGTAGGCACTTGCTGGCGATTCTTTATGAAGGTCCGTTGCCGGGCGAACATGGTTAATTCTCTCTCCATGATTAATGTAACCTAGTGGGTTTCAGTATTGTTTTACCGTTTCACGAACTTTCGTAATGAAATTTTCCAGTGCCAGAAAAAGGAGCAAACAAGTTATAGTTTGGTTATGTTGACATGAACTTTTCAGTTTGGACGTGTATATTTTTATCTTTAACTTCTCTTTCGTCACCTGAATTTGGTGTTAGATTGCCTATATGTCTAGCAATGATCTGTGGAACTGCATGTATTAATCTTGGACACTTTTTTGCAGGTTTTTAATGACAAATACTTGAAAAGTGCCATATATTATGAGGCGATAAGCGGATATAGCAATTCATCTGGTAGGAATATGAGGTAATTGCTTTACCTTCTGCACATTTATTCTTGTTTGATAAAGCATAAGTTTCACATTCAGTTCCCGATTTAGTGACGTTTTATTTCTATAGGTTCAACACTTTCTTGTATTCGAAGCTTTTGGACTGGTCTCGTAGGTCAAAGCACGAGTCTGCTAAAAAACTTTTGGAAGGGGTGAAAGAGTATGACACTGCAAGCATGCTTGATCGCTCAAATTTCCTTGACAAGGTAGGATGCTATGTGATGCACCTGGTAGTCATCAAAATAAATGGGGTGAACTGATATATTTCTCCTTGGAGTCTGGATTAGACGGATACACCATGTAGCTAGACTTGTTTCCTCTAATCCTTGGGGGGATTGCATTACTGTTTTCTCAAGAATTATGCTGTTGTAATATGGCATAAGATATACTTTACATCTCTTTGTTGCTTAAATTAAAGTTTTCAGTTCAACAAGTGTTTAAATCTCTTTTCTAAGAAAGTTTTTGCCGTTGATTATCAAAGGAAAAAAAAGAAATAGAGCACAAGTGCCCCCCTTTTTATACCTGTTGCAATTAGTGATAGGTAACTAAACTTTGTGGAGAATGTAGCCAAAAAGAAAAATAATAAAACCTATAAATGTGATGTCATGCCTTTTGATAAGACAGAGTCCTTAGTTGGCCAATAAGTTGCTTATGACTTCAGTTGGGTATGAATAATTGCAATGTAGTTTTAATTTGTTATGGACATCGTTAGATATTTTTCTGCCGTCGCAAGGACAAATCTACATTCTGCATGTGCAGAAAATTAGGATAAGCTGACAAGTTGCCTTGTCCTAGACTGTAACACTCCAAACCTCTCTATCCAGGATCCATCATAAGATCCTATGGAGGCCCTATATCTATTGTTTGATTGTCTTGTTTTTAGCTTCTCTGATGAATTTGTGATTGAGGAATTTGTGTCACACTCCATCTAATAGAGGAAAAGCTTATTTGACAGCGAGATGCAACTATTTCCAGAAAGATGTGGTGCAGCTTAAGTGACATGAACCCTTCAAAAAGATCGCTGCACCTGAGTTGACATGACTCGGGTTGGGGGTGCTGGTGTCACAATCGATAATTGGGATTCTTTTTCAGTATATAATTGGTAAAGTCAGAAGTTGTTGTACATATACATATATGCTATGTCATGTGGATGCTCTTCTGCTGCACCCGCATCGAAATGAGTTGGATGCTGGTGCTGGGGCTGGCACAGCTCCGACATGGCACGTCCACCGTCCACCGCAGCATGCCAAACTAAGCCAGAACTGACCATTTTAGATGCACACTTGACTAAACTAGCCCTAGTACAAATGTTTATAATGAATAAAACGTAATATATATATATATATATATATATATATATATATATATATATATATATATATATATATATATATATATATATATATATATATATATATATATATATATATATATATATATGTGTGTGTGTGTGTGTGTGTGCACGCGCTTATGTATGTATGTATGTAAATCTGTGTTTCGCCTGCACCTAATTTTTTTTTTTTGAAAATTTCCACATCCGCAGTCACATCAACACTTGCTCCCCGCACCCATGTGACATAGTGCATATATACATAGATACATGCGTGCACACACACACACACACATAGGTCCTTTCTTCTTTCTTCCATTTGTTACTGGTTATGTAGATAGCATAGTTATTTCGTCTAGTTCTCATCCATTCTGGTGTTTCTATATTCTCTGTCTTGAGACCTGGAATGGTATGTATATGATGATTTGGCAATTCCCTTGATTGCTGTTTATACTGATTATATCTCACAACTTAGATGCTCGTTATCTACAGGTTTCTGTTTTAATGGGTTATGATAGCTTACATGATTTAATGGAGCATGAGAAGGGTCAGTATGACCATAGGCATAGTGATGACTCATCTGACATTTCATTGGTCTGCTCAAGGTTTCCTTCTATCATGCTGGGTAGCACATCATTTATTGAACTTTATGGTGAGTTTCCAAGCCTTTCACATGAAAGCAACCTCTTCTCTGCTGAAAGCTGCGAAGAGTGTTTACCAAGGCTGGAGAGTGATAATATGATTGACCCTGAAAATTCAGATAAAACGTGGGACATTTTTGGTAATTGTGTTTCTAGTGTGTCTGCATCATCACTGAACCAGGGAGAGGCACATTCATTCCCATCAGTTCCTGACATTCCAGCTCAAGGTGTCAATAGGAAACCAGAATGGGTTTGTACCTCAAGTGTGAAAGGAGAGACTGAGAAAGTTATCATGGAGCCAGTGCCTTTGGTTGATACTGGAGACAAATCAGAAAATTGTGAGGCTACTATTGTCAGTATAATTGATAGACCCATTGATTTCATTCCTGGAATAAGCACCAGACATTGTCGCCAGCTTGAAAAATACGGGTTTTACACGGTAAGATGTTCGTGCAAGAGCAAGTTATTTTTTGTTACATTTCTTATACCTTGGAATTGAAGACTTTGTGATCTGATTATTCCTTGCTAAAAGGTAAAGCGTTGTATAAGCGTTGTATCAGTCATCAGGTGGAATCCTATCCAAATATGTCTGAGCTTTCAGCATTAAGCTTAAGCTTTTGTCAATTATGTAGCACTCTGTGTGACTCACTTTGGAGAATATGTTTGCCCTTGCCACTGTCAAAATTTTTGAAAGCAGGCAACATGATCAAATCTTACTGCTAATTTAATATTCTTCATCACCTGTTGTCTGACAGATGCGGAAACTACTAAAGCACTTTCCTCGAACATATGCTGATCTTCATAATGGCCAGGGTACAATTGAAGATGGGCAATACTTCGCTTTTGTTGGCAAAATTTTGTCTTCTAGGTAATTAACAAAAGATCCTTTTCAATTTTCACAATGAGGATCACATCTATAATGTACTAGCTTTTACCTTTTTAGGGGAATCAAAGCGGGTACTGCTCTTTCATTCTTGGAGATAATTGTAGGTTGTTTGATCTCTAATGGGGAAGAAACCTTTGAAGTTCAAAGTGGCAAAAGTACAAGACTGATTCAGTTGCATTTAAAGAAGTTTTTTGGTGGTCGTCGGTTCACAAGTCCGTTATTTCTTAGAAGCATCCAATCAAAGCATAAAGTGGGAGACTTTGTTTCTGTTAGTGGCAAGGTATAGTTTTAGCTCTATCAGTTTTCTTGTGGTGAGGTCACATGCACAGCGCTTGTACACACACACACACACAGATATATATATATATATATATATATATATATATATATATATATATATATATATATATATATATATATATATATATATATATATATATATATATATGTATATGTATATGTATGTATGCATGTATGTATGTATAGAGAGAGAGAGCAAGACAGAGATTTCAATCACTCCCATGCTGCAATTGGCTTTTTCACCTCTTGAGTCCTCCTCTTTCTCATTTTTTCTCTTTCTCCTCTATCTTTTCTTTTTTTCTGCTCCACAACCATCCTCGCTATCCTAGGAGACTAGAAAATTTTAAATCCAGTCCTGAAATGGGACGGGTTTAACTCACCATATATATGTGTGTGTTATATATATATATATATATATATATATATATATATATATATATATATATATATATATATATATATATATATATATATATATATATATATATATATATATATATATATATATATATATATATANAGAGAGAGAGAGAGAGAGAGAGAGAGAGAGAGAGAGAGAGAGAGAGAGAGAGAGAGAGAGAGAGAGAGAGAGAGTGTTTGTAGATTGTCTTAGACTCTCAACTATTTGTTTCAAGTTTCAACTGTACTGATGAACTCCCAGTTGCTGGATAAGAGAGATGTCTTGCTAAAATGTCCTAAGAAAATGTGGATTCTTGCTTTCTTCTTTAGGGTGTTTTTGATGTTTCATAAACTGATAAAAGTGCTTAACCTTTTGAATTTTTTTGAGGGCTAAAGAATGCTAACTACATTTTCTTTCTCATCTGATTTCATAGAGCTGGTTGACACAACTGACACTGTGTCTAGGTTAGTCACCACATGGCATCATGATCCAGCCGGCCTTTGCAGTTTTGCATGTTAGCTACTTGCCAGCAAAGCCTGTACTTGTTATGAATTTTTTCCCCTCAAAATACCACAGATATTGGCGGTGTCAACCACTTTCTTGCTTCACTATTTCTCAGATTTCTGGTTCCTTGACAGATTCCACCTCAGCATGGTTACCATGGATTTTTGTATTTGGTGAGCTTTTTTCATTGGCTGAAGCTATCAGCCTTTGCAAGTTAGAAAATTTCCAATTAGAATGTTTTGTTCCCTCAAATTTGTTTATCTGTGAATATGTCTATGCTTTTAAGCTAACCAGTGACCTTCAAGCTCATGGTTGCGTTGGGTATTCTCAGAGTTTGTCTAGATAATTATGACCTCCATGCTCCTTGAGTGCAGTTGGTCATCCATGGGCATTCCCACTAAAGAAATTCTCTTTTACTGTTGTCTACTAAGCAGAAGGTGGTCTAGTTTGGTTATGCCTCTGGTTGTTAGCTTGCAATGTACAGTCTTCGCTTTTTTACGTTTAGTTAATGAGCATGAATGATCATTTTCAAATTTATAATTGAATCCAATTTTTAGGAGACTTTTCTTTTGATTGTTTAGGTGAAAGCAATGAGCGCAAAAGATCATTTTGAAATTCGTGAATACAACATTGATGTGCTTGAGGAGGAAGCCTTTGCAAGACCTTTTAAGTCAGAGGAGAGGCTGCTTCCCATATATCCTTCTAAGGGGGGTTTGAACTCCAACTTTCTCAAGGGTCATATAAGAAGGTCAGCTGATGGCTTCATTTTGTCCAAGTACCTTGAAATTCTGAAATGTATATGTGAATTAGCCACCTTCGTCACCTCTGGTTTTGCATGCTGTTGAATTTCTAAATAAATCTCTTTCTGTTAATTTTCTGTATAAATCTATTTACTTTGGTCTCCTAACACTTTGTTAATCTGTCTCTTTTCGACTTTACTTACAGTAATAATTTTTGATGATAAGGTCCCTCCATAACCGGACCACTTAACCCGCTGACTGGACTGCTTACTTTTCTGGATCTTTTGTCGAATGATTTGCTTTACACAAGATCTAAGTCACATGGGTACTTGAGTAAGGTCCACATACCCATGTCGCTGTACTCCAATCCAAAAATGGATACTTGGACACACTTGGGTGCCTTTTAGATCAAAACTGATCCAAACTGCTTCACTTTACTTGATTTAATTTTTTCCAACTTGCTTTTCATTCTGTTTTTAGAGTTATTGTTCATTAACATATAATGTTTTTATTTATATCACTTGTTTATTAAAATGTTGTTTTCATTTTGATTCTTTTCTGTTACTTTGCATATATACATACATATATCATGCTATACCATGGTACCCACATTTTTTAAAGTTGTCGTGTCTATACCTGTACACATGTGACTTAGGAGTACCCTGTAGACCATGTCACAGGTACTTTGAAGTTTGAACCTACCCTGTAGTCTGTATTTGTAGAAGCTTACCTATTGAATGGCATTTTTAGGGTTTATAACTTAGTTCAAGTATTTCATAGAGGGCTTCTTTTTGTCAGTTATTGGAGAGTGATGGTTGAGTTGAACTCCATCTTGTTTGGTATAGTGAGTACTAATGACATACAATTTGTGGTCAAGTGAGTACTAATGGCATACAATTTGTGGTCAAGTGAGTACTAATGACATACAATTGCAATGAGTTCTGACCTTTCAAACAAGTCCTGACCTTTCAAGAAAGTCCTGACCTTTCCATCACTTTTCCATCACTTTTCTTGAAAAAGTACTAATGGCATACAATGACAATTGATCCTTATATGTAGACTGTAAAATAACTTTCATATTATGCGAACTCACGGATGTCACTGTTCACATTGAGAACAAAGATTACCTTCTTTTGGAATTGAGTCTGGTATTTTTTGTATTTTACTGTTTTCATGATTTTTGGCTGCATTTCTACCGGTTTTCATACTTAGCCATATAATAGACTGTGGGATATCAGTTAATATTTTTCTTCTTTTGGATGTACAGTGCATTACAATTCATATCACCAGATATAGATCCAATCCCCAAGGATATACTCAAGGAGTTTTCTCTGTTTAATCTTTATGAAGTAAGTTATTCATCTGTTCAGGATTATAGTATTCTATTCAAATGCTGGTCATCCATGAAGCATATTAATCTTATGACAATATTGCTGTGTGTTTCATCTAACATATCATGTTTATAACATTAAATCGTAATATATAAAGCTGATAAATGCATTTATTAACTGATTAATGGGCTTTGGAGGATTTTCAATTCTTTGTTTTTAAAATACATCGTCATAGATGTTGGCAATATTCTAATTATATCACGATAATATCACAAAAAACAGGTGAAAAGAAAAGGGGGATGGGGAGCGGGAGCTTAAAAATGACATTTTGAAATTTGCTGAAGTATATATATCGTGGTGATGTTGCAATAATTAGAAACATTTTTGATATATTTTAAGGTTTTCTGTGTTTATTTTAACATTTTCATACTATTTTGAACTTTCATATTCATTTTTTGCAAGAGAATAAGCAGTTTTATATTTTTATTAATTATATATTTTTCAGTTTTTGTGATTTTTCGAGGAAAACTGACCTTGTGGTCAGCACCTCCGAAAAGCCTCACCAATATAATGTGAGAATGGTATTTGTGAATGTTTTAATTATATGTATTTCTACCTGGGAAAAGTAGATGGTGAGTAGCACAATGCAGAAGTCAGAACCCATAGTTTTTACATTTTTACCTGGTGTTCGTTTTGTTGTGAGATGTTCGTATGTGACAAAAACACTTGCTCTGATGAGTCTAGATAAGATATTGAAAATTTGCTATCATGAATGCTCTGAGATTATCTGGAGAGGAAGGCAAGTTTGTTAGTGTTGGGGGGACTTAAATTAGCAGGGGGCCCATGTCATCCCTAAGTCTTTGATGGCCAGACATATATTGGTTAAAACTTAAAAGAAATAAGTCCAGTTTTTTCACTAGCCACATTTAGGCAGTAAGTAGGAGAAAACTTAAAGCATGTGAAAGGTAAACAAAAGAACATAATTACTTTTAAAAATATGGAGCCAATTATCAGGTTTTTGGATATGAATTACCTTGAAGATCTGGATTTTGAAGGAACTTATATCGGAAAAAGGTTATGATGAAGTGCAAAACTAACATTGCAAGGGTAGGGCTGCACACGAGCCGAGTCAAGCTCGGCTCGACTTATATTTAGCCAGCTCGAGCTCGACTCGAGCTCGATACGAGCTTCAAAACTTCAGCTCGAGCTCGACTCGAGCCACTGCCGTCGAGCTCGAGCTCGACTGTACAGCTTTCCTCCTTTTTCGTTGCATTCGAGGTGGAGAGGAAGAAAAGGGCAGACGAAGTGGGGAAGAAATGGGTTGTCTTGGGAAAAGAGAAGAAAAGGGCGTGAGGCTTGGGAAAAGAGAAGAAAAGGGTGTGAGGGGGAAGAAATGGGGTGTTGGGAAGGGAGAAGAAAAAGGGCGTGAAAGGGAAGAAAGGCGGCGTGTTGGGAGAAGTAAAAAAATAAAAAATAAAAAATTTACGTGGTTAGGAGAGAGAAAAGGGGAGGGAAAAAAAGTGGTTGATTGAAAAGTAGAGTATAATAATGAGATTTAAAGAAAGGTAAAAAAGAGAAGGAAACTTTTAAACTTAAAAATAATTTAAGAAGAAAAAAAGGAGAGAAGATTTTATAAACCTTAAACAAAGAAAATTACACTCGAGCCGAGTCGAGTTTAATCGAGCCGAGTTCGACTAACTCGAACTCGACTCATTAACATACTCGAGTTTATGTTTAAACTCGAACTTGACTCGTATAAAAACGAGTCGAGCTCGAGTCGAGTTTACTCGAGCGAGTTCGAGTCGAGCCCGAGTTGGCTCGACTCGTTGTGCAGCCCTATGCAAGGGTTCAAGCAATATGGAACTTGAATGTTGGGTTTTAGTTGAAACATCATAAATCTCATGAGGATTATATGGTCTGATGACAATTGTAAGGTGAAAAGTACAACAGCTGGATGCAACTTTGACTTTGTTAATATTTTCACTGTGAACAGAGTTGAGGTAGAGAAAATGGAATTGCTCATCAACATCAAATAGCATACATAGCAAAAGGCTTGTCATATGAGTGGTGCGTGCACTTGAAGACAGGTTGTGCACATTTAGGGGCTGCCTAATCCTGACGAAAAGTTTTATTTTAGTTCTCAGCAAGTAAAAGTAAGAAACCTTTAACAGTTTGTTCCAAAAAATGGATTCCATTGTGGTGCCCGCACTCACACCCGCGCCCACCCGTGTTACGTCGATGCGAGTGCTGCACCTTTTTTGAAGAGTCTGTGTGATATAGTTCTTGTCCTGATCTTCACATAATTACTTTGGTTTCATCTCCTATTTTTCCGTTTCTCATCTTTCAGGCATATATGGGGATTCACTGTCCAAGGGATTTGAAGGAAGCTGATTTGGCACGTAGGAGGATGATATTTGATGAGTTTTTTTATCTTCAGGTATTTCATGAAGCAAAAATTAGATTTCTTCTTGTTTATATTCAACTGAAGCAATGGAAGCATAGTCATGTGAGGTAGTGAAGACATCAGTTTCTCCAGGAACTAGAACTAAGAAATGAGGCCAAGTTCTGGAAAGCAGGAATATCAGACCATAACTATAATGTGAATCAAACTGGAAAAGAAATAGGAACTAAAGGAAATCAAATTTGGATGTGAAATGATGGTTTTACAGTGGACACTGATAGTTTGGTTTGCCATGGGTGTTGCTTCCATGCTGAACTGAAGCTATTGGTGTATGTCTTGAAGTCGGGGAGGTAAACCAGGGGCTCTATGGCTAATGCCAAAAGGGATCAGGTTCCTTAGATTCGTTTGACGAAAAAAGGAAACAAAGAACATTGGGAAACTGGAATTAAATGGATAAAGCTGGATAAAGTGGTAAGCTTAAAGGAAATTGAAGTGAAAGTGAAGCAAGAATTAGTCTTACGGTGAAATAGTAATTACCTGGTTGGCATTGAGAAAGTACAAGGCAATCTTGTTTTCCAATATTCGACATTTCTTGATTCATCTCTTTCAAAAATGTTTTTCCTATCAGAAATTTTGTTCTGCTTGTGTTTCAGAAGCAGGATGTTTTGCAATTTGGAGATCCATTTCTCCATAAATATGCTTCCTCTTACAGTTCTTTCAGTGTCACTTGTAGAGGTGTTCGATGCAGAAACTTTAAGAAAACATACGAAGTGGCTCAGTTGCATGGGGACTTGAGCACAGGTTTAAGAAATTTCTGATCTTGAAGCAAAGAGAAGTTTGTAAAACCATAAGATATTGTTGAACATCAAATTAAGAAGAGAGAGTGATACATGCTTCAAAATTATACTGCAATGAGAAAGTGTGACAAAATTGATTAGATAATTTCCAGAGTGAAAATAATAATTACTAAGAATGTTGAAGATTCGTAATTGTGGACATATCAAAAGTATACTGTTCTCTAGAACAATGTACCCTTGGACTACAACTTGGTCTGGGGATTTGAGGAGCTTTATGGTGTTGAAGTGATATTGATTTTCCATCTTTAGGGGAAGATTGTATCACTATTTGATTTCCACACTTTATTTTTGCCTTTTGTTTTGTATTGACGTGGTTTATGCTGCCATTCAGCTAAGCATGCTTTAGTTTCATGGTTGTTCGTCTTTAGTAACAATATTATGCCCTTTCTTATATGCTTTTCCTTCTCACAGTTGGCAAGACTCTTTCAAATGTATGGTGCACTTGTAACACCTACTGAAAAGGCAATATTTTTGGATAAATTCAGAGATAATCTATCATGTTCCCTTTCAGTGGAAGAGTTTTCCAGTTTTACTAAGGAAATTATCAAATCTCTTCCGTATACCCTTACTCAGAGTCAGGTAATTGCTGCTTCAGAAATAATATCTGACCTAAGGAGGCCTGTTCCTATGAACCGTCTTTTACAGGTACTTTCTGGGCTTTCTTATAGTTGCTTTGCAATGCTTGTCTTGTTTGTTTTCAATTTTAAGTCACAGGGGTACTGGTACGGGTACCGCGACGCAAGTATGGACACAATAATTTTAGAAAACATGGATAGAGTACGATAAAGTTTGTATGTATATATATATGTATGTATGTATATATTTAAAGCAAAAATTTGGAGAAAGGTATGATTTTGTATACTAATTTGTAAGTTTCAAATATTTAAGCTTTTTTTTTTTGTAATATGAGTACATTTTTCTGTAATAAATTTAGTGGACTTAGTAGCCACTTGAAAAAGTTAAGAAGAGACAGAAAGGAGCACTTTCATGAGGTACACTCCTTTTTTCTCTCTCTGTCTCCTGTTTCTTTCTCTCTCTTTTCGTATACTTCCTTTTCCTCTCTCTGCCTCTCTCGCTTCCCTCCCCTTCACTCTCCCCCTTCTAGAAAACCCTCCACCAGATTTTCTTTCTAAACTTTAACAAAAAAAAAAAGGGTGTGTCTGAGATGTGTCTCCGTAACCAACTTGCCATACCGGCATATTGGCATGGGTACGAGAACATTTTTACCGTACCCATGTGACTTAGGTTTTCATATTTTCTAAGCAATAAGCATGCTTCTCTGGTTTACTTATTGTTGTTATTTTTTAGTTTTTCTTTATTCGTTTTGCTTATGTGATACAAATGTCTTTCTGATTTTGGAGAATACGATGCTAGCCCTACCTGAATGTTTAATAATTTGTCTCTCCAGCTCCATGAGCTACCTTGCAATTAGAATCCTTCTTTTTTCTGATCCAGTTCCTCCACCACCATGAACCCAGTTAGATTCAGGAATGAGACACTTTTTTAGTTATTAGGAGCACCCAAGTACTCTCTTTTGGATCCATAAAACATTCTCACAAATATCGTTCTCATGAAAATATCAACTGGGTTTTTCTACGGTATTTTTGGTAAAGTTGTTTTTCTTGCGAAAATCTCGACAATTTTTTTAAAATTTCAAAATAATAAAAATAATTAAAAAACCTTTTAAAATCTAAAAAATAAAAGTATTAAAATCTTGGGAAAAATTGCTAGATTTTTGTTTTGAAGCGACTTTCAGAATCTCACGATTTTTTTGATTTTTTAATTTTATTTGATTTTCTCATAAATATCGTGAGATTTCAAAAAATCTTGCAATATCTGTGACACTGCCATAAAACAATTCTCAGGGATATTTTTCCCTTTTCCAAGATATAGAAGCAAAACAATCAACCTATTGATATTTGGAGACCAAAGTCTACCATGTGATTCCTATCGAAGAATATACTTGGGGTAGGTGCAGGAATGCAAGGTAGGCGATTTCAAAATGAGCTCATCTATTCATTAGACAGAAAAGATGGCCAAGCTTTCATGATCCGCTGCCAAACGCCTAAGTTCCTAATATATTCCAACAGCTTGGGTGTGGGTCGCAGGGGGATCGCTGGAATACTTCCTATCAACCGATACTTGGTATATCAATATCAATTAGATCCGATACATATATATTATGTAATTATATATACATAATGCATTATATATATATATATATACACACACACACACACACACACTTTGCGACTTTCTATTTTATATGGAAAAACCATAAAAAGACGGTATAGTCATACACTAAAAAGAAAGCTTGTTATGATATCCACATGTAATGTGTTTAAGGGCATTTTATTCCCTTGCAAGTGTTTGTAGCAAGGGTTGTACATGAAAATTTAGGACACACGAAACTCACCTTTGGCTGCTGTAGTTTCTTGACTTTCTTCTGCATCCCTGCCTCCTTGCTGTTAAGAATGATTTTGTATCTCTCGTTTTCTGTATTTTTTTTATAATTTTTGCCTTCTTTTGTATTTTGTTACATAGTGAGCTGTTTCTATCTGTGGCTTGTACGAGGCCCCAAATGGCCCATTGAATGTCTGCTTCTTTTGAAGCCTTCTTCAATGCATATTAGTATATTCTTTGTGCCTAGGAGTACAATCTTTTATTGACAGATTCTCATGTTTCATGGTTGATCTAAATTATTGTGATATAGATTTGTATCTATATAATTGCTGTTTATATGAATCAGATAAAAAAGAGATCAAAAACATTTTGCTAAGGGTCTTTTGAAATGTTGGTGTGTTTAAAGGCCGTGTTGGGATTGAAGAAGTTATGGCTGGAGTGCAGCTTGGTTGGAAAGCTCTCTCCTCTTTGTTTGGCAGCCTAGCTTAATTCTCTTATCCAGTGTGTTCTTTTCTCACTTTGAGTTTTCGGTGAAAGGAATACCTTTCTCTTCAACAATTCCTTAAGCTTTCTCCTAGCAACTATGTGACATGGCCTTCGATTGCTAAACACTAGATATAAGGTAAAGGTCTTTGAGGATTCATTTATGATTCTGAAACGAGTCCAAACTAATTCTAAACAAGACTGATGGAAGGCCAAAGAATTGAAAGAAATGGAAAAAGAAAAAGCAATTAAAGAGTATAAGGAGAAACAAAATAATGGAAAATTAGTCATCACAATGTTATGTCATGGCTCTTAAGAGTGTTGATGGCTCTATGACTGCAGAACTTGGGAAATTTGGGTATGCATGGGAATTGCTTAAAGAAATGCATACTATGAAAAAATTGTTGCATATAAGTGGAATATGCAAGTTTGGATATCCAATCTACATCGAGAATGTTATGGTGAATTATCCCAATTATGGGACAAATAGATAATATTTGAGCCCAAATTATATGTTCCAATTTCCAAATGATATTGTGCTTAGAGAGAAGTGAATTCAAAAAGATAAGTTCTACAAATTCACTATGGGTTTGAGATCTGAATCTGATGTTACAATGACTTCCCTTCTTCGTAGGTCGAATGTTCACAGAATAATGAAGCACTTTCAGAATTCATTACACAAGAAAATAGACTCCCATATCACAAGGAAAGATGTGAGAATGTTTTGGCTGTCTCAAAACTTGGAAATCCTATGAAACCATATAGACCATCTCTTTTACATCGAGAGTATTATGGTGAATTATCTCAATTATGGATGAATAGATAATATTTGAGCCCAAATTATGCGTTCCAATTTCCAGTGATATTGTGCTTAGAGAGAAGTGAATTCAAAAAATAAGTTCTACAAATTCATTATGGGTTTGTGATCTGAATCTGATGTTACAATGATTTGACTCCTTCATAGGTTGAATGTTCTGATAATAATGAAGCACTTGTGGAATTAGTTACGCGGGAAAATAGACTCCCATATCGCAAGGAAAGATGTGAGAATGATTTTGGCTGTCTCAGAACTTGGAAATCCATTTTGAGAAGATTAGTGAAAAAATAAACAAGAAAGTGATTTGTTTCCACTGCTGTGAGCTGGGACATATAAACCCAAGATGCCCCAACCCTCCACCCTCCCCCAACAAAAAAAAGAAAAGATATGAGGGTGACAACTGCAGGGAGTTATCAAGTGAAAAAAGATTTCATTGGAGCAACGTTGCTTGCTTAATTGGTAGGAGCACTTCAACCTTTTGAAGTATTCCAACCACTAGCGCAGAGATCACTTTATCTCAAGGTACAACTCGCATATGATTAAATTGATCTTGTTTGTTCAAATATAAAACAGGTATATATAGTAGTTTGCTTTCAACTGCTGACGGGACTTCTTTAAAAATTAAAAACATTGGAAATCTTAAGTGATACCTCATAAGTGATCCTTTTCTAAATCCTTCCTCAGTGTGTCTTTCACAGAACAGGTTCGAACATTGCCCATATTTCAAAGGTATGTGTTCCTCTCTCTCTCTCTCTCGAGAAGAGATAGAGAGAGGAACAGGAATATGGGTAGAAAGTAAGTAGTCCATCTTAATCATACTTTGTATCATGAGTTATTACATAATGTACAGCAGAACAGGAAACTCTAGAGAAGGATCTAGTCAATGTTCTGTTTTTAGTTCCTTCCATCTATTAGGCTTTTGTATTAAGTAATTTAAGTGGGGCCTGATTCCTCTGGCTGCAATTGTGATCTAAACGCAACTAGATTTCTGTTTCGGTTTGCTAACTCTGTTTGCTAATCTCTTTTATCTGTTGTGTTTGTAATGTTGGAAAGTAAGCAGATTTCTTTCTGCTAGTTTAAGGTTTTTTATACCCAACTTTCTTCCTCTTCCCTTAAAGACTATTCCTTGTGTGATCGACATATCAGAACGAGAGAGAACATCAAGACATTCAAATCTGATCACTTAGGGCAGATGGATTTTTATTTAGTTTCATTAAATCATCAAATCAATAGAGAAGAACAACTATTTCAAGCCCAACTATGTTGCTTAGAACATTGTTAGAAGTAAATAAGGCATATTTTAGTGGTTATTTGTTTAGTTATGCATCTTAATTAGAAACTTATTCAAGGGATTAAGATATTTCATTCACACTTCGGTATTATTTATAATAAGATTTGTCATTGCAGATTTAACTTGCTTTAGTTGGCACTATTAGTGTAACTTGATTGTAATTTGCATGTATTCATGTATATCAAAGATCATTATCACAAGCTGAATGTGTTTTTTTTTAGATTGTTCTTTGTTGATATACTTGTTATTTTAGTTGTTCTTTTTCAATATTCGCATTATTTTGGTAAATATTGTATACTTCGCAATTTTGACATTGATGTTTGCGCTTCAATGCTTCGAGGCCTATGCCTATGCCTCACCACACAAGGGGCTCAAAACTTCACCTCATTTTCTTTTACAACATTGCTCCTAACAAGCATAAATGGGTAAAATCACAATTCCTATTTTCTAAGAGTTCTATGCCTCGCCACACAAGGGGCTCAAAACCTCACCTCATCGTCTTTTACAACATTTTTTCTAACAAGCATAAATGGGTAAAATCACAATTCCTATTTTCTGGGAGTTTCACAACTTCCTACTTGTCTAGTGTGGTGGGATAGTGGCTTGCAATGCTTGCTCCACAAAGTCCACTTATCTATATTTTTGGGGCATTAGTAACCATTCCTGCTATTTCACCCTGATACTTTGTGGCCCCCCTCCTTCAGGCAGACTTTCTCCATGTACCAAGTTTTTTAGACTCATCACTGGTGGTTTTAAAGAACAAGATACCCATGGTTCTAAACCATGTATGACTTGAAGGAGGTGTTAGTTTTGGTAGTTGGATCTGGACCTAGTGTTAGATAGATCTAGACATGTTACCTATGTCCTTCCCATGTAAGGTTACACTTGTTATAAGGTCTATGTGTTTAAGGGTATTTAGTCCCTTGTAAATTGTTTGTAATAGTAGGCATACATGAAGGAATTTTAGGGCACAGTGGACACATCTTTGGCAGTGGTGGTTTCCTGTGCATCTCTTCGTGTCCTTGCTTCATAACCTCCTTGCTGAAATAGACTGGTAAGTCTGACAGAATATATGTATCTGAATTGAAAAATTTTTGGACGATCATAATGCAGAAAATGCACAATTAAATTGGTGTGAATTATAAACAATTTGTAGTCTCAAGACTGTGTTAATGTCAGACTTGCTACATCAAACCAAGCATGTGACAACTTGTGTATTCATGGTAAAAGTAGATAATATCTAATAGGGCTACCATCCTTGGTACTCAACAGTGACGGAGATTTTTATACATATGCTGCTGTCCTTCTCTTGAGTACTTTGGTATGTATAGTGATCCATGTATCATTAGTCATGTCCCAAAGACAGAAGTTTGTGCTCTCTTTAACAGCAGCTGAAGTTCATTTTGCACCCAAACAAGTCACAACGGCAAGGTGTACTTTTTGATGAATCCAAAGTATTTTTGTTTTTCACATTTTGGGTTGCAAAATCGACAAGTTTTCTTTATGTTTTGGACCTGAAAGAAATAAGCTTGTTGTTTTGAAGATACCATCCTTGCTGTATGAACTTCTTGTTTGATAACATATGACATTAATTCATCATTTGGGAGTACCTTTTTGTACCTTAGAATTGATTTTCCAACTAGTCATGACATCTTTGGATTTAGAACTAGTAGCATTAATTACAAGTACAGGGGAATAACGAGAGTCGAGAGGTCAATGACATGTTTTTATGCTCTTAGTTGTAAGAATTACAAGCTTCTTGTTCATCAGCCTGATTTTGAAAACAAAGTGCTTGACTGGCATTTGGAACTTATTATCTGTTTTCCTTATATTCTCCTGTTTGCTCCCCTTGCAAAGGTTTTGATTCTTTGAATGTCATATTATTCTGCAGGGCGATGTTGGATGTGGGAAAACTGTTGTTGCCTTTATAGCATGTATTGAGGTCGTCAAATCTGGGTATCAGGTGCGCTGTTGTGTCTTATTGTTATGGAGGACTCTGTATCCATTTTAACATTATCAATGATGTTTATATTATTACTTATTTGAGTATTTGAGGTTGATTGCTGTTGATTAGACCACAGTAGTTTAAGACTTTAAGTAACTGAATACCTATTGATCTCTTGAAGTATTAGTTATATTCCCTGCCATTTTCAAGAATTCAGGGATTGTTGGTGGTTGATTCCTCATGGCAGAATGCCTTCCTATCTTCAAACTCTCTTGGGCTTATGTGTAGGCAGCAATCATGGTGCCGACTGAACTGCTTGCTCTCCAGCATTATGAACACATTGTTTCCTTGCTAGAAAATGTAGAGGATACATGTAAACCTAATGTTGCTCTTCTGACTGGCTCAACACCTTCAAAGCAATCACGGTTTATTCTTCAGGCATGTATGATCTTAGATTGCTTTTCTGTTTTCCAGTCATGGGTTTTATTTCTCATTGTTATGGTCTTGCAGGGACTCCGAAATGGTGACATAGATCTAGTCATTGGCACACACAGCCTGATATCTGAGACGATAGAATTTTCTGCCTTACGTTTGGCTGTAATAGATGAGCAGCATCGTTTTGGTGTTATCCAAAGAGGCAGATTCAATCGTAAGGTAATCGTTTTTTGCCTTGAGTTGAAATTGTCCTCATACTTTAATTCCTTGACCTTTTCTAGAGCCTGATAAATGGAATGCCTTGACTCCAAGTTCGAAATTGACCATATCTAGCCATCTCTCTTTGCTTAAACAAGAACTGTAGAGTTTCTGTTGGTACGATGAAGACATTCTAGGTCCTATCTTATTCAGCTAAGCTAAAAGGACTTCTCCTCTATGGTTGATTTGTGATTTTCTGCAGTGAGCTCTATGAAAATTGTGCTATTGAATTGCTATTGAATGACAAAATTGGTTTGTTTCCTCTTCCAAAAAGAAAGAGGCCAGTTGACAAGCGTCACTTCCAATTGCAAATTGGCAATAGCAGGAGCCTGTTTGCCCATCAAGGAACTGTAAATGTTTCGCTTGGCACAAGTTAAGACTGCCTCACTGGTGTCTTGTATGTCCATGCTGTAAAGGTGGCTCCATGTCTGTTTTGCTCCATTGACTGGTGTGCAGCATTCTGAAATATGAATGGTGATAATTAACTGTTTTGTCATTTGTGTTGATTAAACCTTTCAAATAACATGGTCTTGTTAAGTAAAAAATACATTAGTTATAACTTTCCTGTTAGTGAGTTGACATTTCTGTTGAGCTAGGCTATAGCTGTCAATATCTTCATCTTCATTCACTGTACGCTCGATAATAGTGATATTTACTTGTTCTTTTGGTCATCTTTGCTGTACTCTTGCATATTGCAGTCATAACACTATTCAAACCTAAAATTTATATTTTCTATTGTCATTGGTAACTTTTTTATTACAGTTGTACACCAATTCAGACAGCGTCAATATGATGCCAAAGAAAGTGGAAAATGAACTACCTGCAGAGAAAGCTTTTATGGCGCCTCATGTCCTTGCCATTTCCGCAACGCCTATTCCAAGGACACTTGCTCTGCTTTTGTATGGAGATATGTCTCTAAGCCAAGTAGGTGGTACTTCTGTTCACTTATTTCAAGGTTTTTTTTTTTTTTATTGAAATACATTAACAACAACTAAAATTCAATTAGCCGGTTTGTTTATCTTCTTTTTGCAAGACTTATTTTCTTATCATGTTTGATGTAGTAGCTTGATATGTGCTTTTTTCTTGTTTAGTGTTTAGATATGTGGATGACATAGCTCTTTTTTCTGACATGGGGATGTAACCAACTCTCTCTCTCGCACATTCAGATTACAGATTTGCCACCAGGTAGGCTGCCTATACAAACTCATGCTTTTGAAGGAAATGAGGCTGGGCTCGAAAAAATGTACCAGGTAATATTTCTTATCCTTCTACTTAATTAGTTCATCTTAATTTGAAGCATCCTTTTTCTAATGTGAACTGTCAACTGAGTCTTCTGTATTTTTTTTTTTGGCTCAACTATTTGGCAGTAGATTGTTGGTGAAAACCTACTTGGGTTGTAATAATCAGTATCGTATGACATGGAAAATCAAAAGTAGAAAGTATTTGACTTTAGCTGCTTCAGAAATTTATTCAATCTTGTTATTTTCCTTTTCCAGTTTGACCTGTTTGTTGAACTCAATATCAAAGGATTGTGGTGATGGTTTTTCTTTGAGAGTTTCTCGTGCCAGTACTTTGTGTCAATTTCAGTAAGATGGCCAAAAAGGGTGGGACCGGCACATTTTGATTTAAAACAAGAACTTAATCCTTTTTAATAGGTAACAATTTTGTCACTGGTTACCATTTGCCTCAAAGAAGGCAAAAGTTTTTTCTTCAAAAAAGGGTAAAATTCTTGGCGAAATTTTTACTTCGAAGTATTCTAGACTGAAGTTTCCCCAATACAGAACTCTTCCTGCCAAGTATTACAGGTCCTTAGGAACGAAGATGCCATTTCCGCCAACTTGATTTTTCGATCCCTTGTGAAACTAATTTTTATTGCATAGCTTGTCATCAGTACTCCTTTCTGTGGATTTTTGTAGATCTCATTTAATGGATCTTATTTCCGTTCCAGATAATGCAGAACGAATTGCAAACTGGTGGAAAGGTCTATGTTGTGTATCCAGTAATAGAAGAATCTGAGCATCTCCCTCAGCTTCGTGCTGCTTCTGCAGATCTTGCATCAATGACTAGCAAGTTTCAGGATTACCAGTGCGGACTTCTGCATGGTCGGATGAAGAGTGACGAAAAGGAAGCTGCATTGCGAAATTTTCGATCTGGCGAAATCAAAATACTGCTTTCCACTCAAGTGATTGAAATAGGGGTTGATGTTCCTGATGCATCTTTGATGGTTGTGATGAATGCTGAGAGGTTTGGTATTGCTCAGTTGCACCAGCTAAGGGGCCGTGTTGGTCGTGGATTGCGGAAGTCCACATGTATCTTTTTATCATCATCTAGTGGTGCTTTGGGTCGTCTGAAGGTACTAGAAGAGTCATCTGATGGTTTTCACCTTGCAAATGTGGACCTTCTTCACCGTGGACCAGGTGACTTGCTCGGGAAGAAACAGTCAGGACACCTCCCAGATTTTCCTATTGCTAGGTTGGAAGTCGATGGCAATATTCTTAAAGAAGCTCAGCTTGCTGCATTGGTAATCCTCCAATTCCTGTAACCTATGGTGATTATTTGGCTGAGATAGGCCCATCTCAAAGCCTCCACCGCAAGTCATCTTGCTTTTTGTCATTCTTCTGAGAAAATATATGCTTCTTCTGTACATAGTCTTTGAAGATTCTTTTCCTAATTGATGGTCTTTTCTGATTGTCATGCTGATACATCATATTCATTCTATTGTGCAATCATGAAACTGATATTTGGGGGATGACAACATGGTTTTTTCTCTGCCCTAATGTGCCCAAGCTGGTTTTCACTTGAACTGCTAATTGAATTCACGGTTAAAGCAGCTTTCCATTTATTTACCAGCTTGTTTTCTGAGATATTGATAACTTGTGCATGAACTCTGTCATGAAGAATTATATAGCTTCCATGCTAGGGTCCATTTTTGGTTGCACATTTTTGTAATCCTCATGTATGGCTTCTACATTAACTAACATAAGCCTTTTATGGGTCCATTATTTTGTTGGTTTCTTATCTGAGTTTTCGAGTAAGATGACTCCTTTCTTCTGGCATAGAAAGGAAATTATTCCATGAAATCATAATGATGAAAGAACATGTTTATGGCTCTTAGTAATGTAATTTAGTTCATACTCGAATTGTGATATAATTTTACTTGATATTTGGACTCCTTCATTTAATGAATAATATGAGATGGGCAAGTCTGGTTGATACCGTTTGTTCTCCTTGGATAAATGAAAGGTGTGTTGTTGTAATCTATCACTATTTTAGATCACGTACATGAACCTGACAAGTAGCTTGACAAATTGCAGAAAATTTTGGGATCTCATTGTGGATTGGATGGTTATCCGAAGATAAAAGCTGAGCTTAGCATGCGGCATCCTCTTTGCTTGCTGGGGGATTGATCCATTCTACCTGTTTAAGACAAAGCAGAGCTAAAGTTGCTGGAAACCTTTAGCACTTCGATGAATCTGGTAAAGTTTCGCAAGCTATTGTTTGATGCCATAACCTATTGGTGTACATGAGTTCTCTCATTTAGTTTTCTCCTGGTGATTTTTAATCTATGCTTTCACGTGGGTTGAAACATGATCCGAGACTCATGTCCCGCCCTTCCTGAACCTGTTCCGCTACCCCTTGGGAGTTTTGAGAAACACTTGACATTCTAGCACGTGCATTGCATGGTGGTCTATTGTCTGAATAAGTGGATGAGAATAAAAACCACGATGGTTTCGTTAATCATTTAATGTTCAAGCACCTCCATTTTTTATTTTCATCTCTTAGACTTCATCCCTAACGCCCCGTTTGGTTGGAGGGAAAGGGAGGGAGGGAAAGGAAAGGGAAGAGAAAGGGAATGGAATGCTCAATCCCCTCCCTTTCCTTTCCTTCCTAACCTCTTCAATTTTGGAGGGATTGGATTTACACTACACTTTCATTTTCTTTCCCTCGCAGCCAAACAAACTTTCTCCCTTTCCCTCCAACCAAACAGGGCTTAAATGTCCTCAACCTTTTTACACCATCTTACTTGAAATGCTACGTCAAATTTCCAACATGGTGAAAATTGGATGTGTTGCACACTAAGCATGATTAAACTTAAAATGTAGGTTACACAAAATCATCTGTTCTGTTGGATCTGCCATGGAACGTGCTTAAATGCTTATTATTTGAATTGAAAGTCTGAGCTTTTCTGGTTGAACCCCATAAGGACGTTTCTTTTCTGAGCATCTTACTGGAACCGTCCAAGAGGTTCGCTTTGGCTAGACGCTTTAGCTTGAGCTCTCTTTGTTCTGAATGTCTCTGGAGAAACATGGAAACTTGAAACCTTCAGGTGAGGTGTGAGACTGAAGGTTGGTCTCTCTTTCTCTTTCTCTCTGTATATGCAACAGTTCCTGGTTGGAAGGATGTGCCGTCAGCATGTGCTTCGACGTTACAGGTGCATCCAACTCCACGTGAACTTCACACGTTGCCCTTCCTGCACATTACTTCGTTCCCTATTCTTAGGTTGGGGCTCAGCAGGGGCGTAGCGCACCATTTTTCTTGTCTACACGCACTTTGTGCAATGCTCTTCGATTTTTATGATGCAACGGAATTTAATTCTATGCACCGCCAAGCAGAGTAGCCTGCATATGACGTCCTCTTTTTCCGTTTGCAGGTTCACGCCTTACGCCCCACGTGCAGCCCCAGTGGGCGATCCCGTCAGTTACCAATGGAAGGCAGTGCATGGTACAGACGCTCTAGGAGGTTCATCGGCCCATTGTCACTGCCTACTTTTGCATTGATCTGTATTTGCAGCTACATAGAAACTCGTCAGAAAATGGAAGCGCCATTAAAATTTCTGTTCCCCCTTTTTTTTTCTCAAAAAAAGAAAAAAAGTTGCCGCAAACGCGAATGGGTTGTAAATGTGGAAAGGCGTCTTCCACTAGACTCCTAATTAAAAGTACGTCCCTAATTGCGAGCAGTGATCCACTAAGCTCAAACCAAAGAAAATAAGTGGTACCTATTATAAGCAAATATGCGCTAATAAGTTTCAACTTAGTTCTCTTTCACACTTCTACAGTCTTTTTGGGAGGTCAAGGAAATCGGATCTGAAAGGACTGCTTATTTTAAACCCATCTGGGTGTCGTTTCCTCTGCACTATATTTTGTCGTAGTCGGTGGGTCCGTCATGGTTCACTTTAACAAGAACTTAGATTTTGCAGGGTACCAAAGGAATTCAAACGCTCGGGGGCCTTCGGCGTTTTAGACGCAAAGGTTCATTGTGGCTTGCATGGGAGTAAACAAAAAATCTTCAGTTTGAGGTGGTTTCTTCATTAAAAGAAAAAGGCCAAACGGAAACGATGCCTCTTCTGAACTCGCAACCGACTTAGTGCAGCATCTTGCACATCTAGACGTGTAGGTGCTTGTAAAATGTTTCGGAGTGGTTTGAAACTCTGTAAGAATGGGCAAGTCACTCGCTGATTTGTTTGATATTTGAAGTGTTGCTGAAATGGGCTAACCACTCGCTGATTGATTTTGTTCACCGGATGATACGAGGATACTACGTATCAAGGCCAAAGTGCCAGTCGAGATAGAAAACTTGTTTTGACTTTAGGGAATATGTATCAAGGCGAAGGAGCAAGTCAAAATAGAAAAGCATGTTAGGTTTAGAGAGTTGGTTTCGAACTGATGACTTCTACTATGCCAAGTTGGCACCCTATCAAATGAATGACATATACTCCTTGCTCCCATTGAGAAATTCTGTTAAAAAATTTTGACGTTTTCTCAGTTCTTTATATTCATTTGGTTACAGGTTAAGTGTACTAGTTTTTTCGACTCTTTATTGATTCAACAGAAACAGAAACAGGCCGATTCATTGGATTGGGGTTTTCTCACACCAACCTATATTTAGACAAAAAGAACTTAAAACTAATCGATACTGTACTCAAAATTCTGCTCGAGGCCCTGAACTACAGCAGTTTCCTCGAGCTATAGCATTTGAGCAAGAAGGTCAAAAGGGATATGATAACGTGGTTTTCAGTTTTCACGGTTTTGGGAGCCGCCCAATGTTTCCGTGTCTTCTTAAAGACATTCTTCTTAGCTAAGCAATGTCTGAGATGATACCATGTGTCCAAGATACCAGTCCCTGCAGAAAGTGGCTGCCGTTATCTTGCACCACATGGTGCACTCACGTCTATGCATGCGAGGCGATTTTCTTTTCTTCTCCCTCGACATTTATAAAACCCCCACAAACCCTTTCCCTTTCTTGCCACAAAGGCATCTGCGAGAGTTTGCTTCTTCCACTTGGAACTCTCTTCTTGTTGCTGTCTTGTGAAAAAACAATGGCTTCGTCAGTGGATCCGTTGGTGGTAGGCAGAGTTATTGGAGAAGTCATAGATATGTTCATGCCCAGTGTATCCATGTCCATCTACTATGGCAACAAGCAGGTTACCAACGGCTGTGACATCAAACCCTCGCGCACTGTCGACCCACCAACAGTCAACATAGCTGGCCGGGTGGAGCGACTATACACTCTGGTACGTGGCCGCTCCTTAACCCTTCTTCTCTCTTCTCCGGCGTCCTTTCCTTATGAACCTTCAGCTCATCTTCCATATTATCAGTATGTTGTAACTTGCTGCAGGTAATGACGGACCCCGATGCGCCGAGCCCTAGCGAGCCCAGCATGCGTGAGTGGGTTCACTGGTAGGCATACTGAAAAAGGTTTCGTGTATTTTGTTTCCCCTTCTGTTGGTAGGATGTTGTTGTTGAGGTACACATTGGTGCACATGCAGGATCGTAGTAGATATTCCGGGAGCTACAGATCCTTCTCAAGGTATGTGTGCTTATTTGTTTATTACCATCTTTTTGGGAGAAGATTACGCGCGATTGGAGACTGGTATAGGACAGCCATTTAAGTACCTTCAAATAGGAAAATGTGTTGCAGTTTGCTTCTTTCATTGCTTAACGTGCAGTGAATAATGAGCTGCTATCAAATTATGATAGCAATTCAGGAGGCAGCCTTTTCCCTTGTGCACCAACTTAATTAAAGACTGCTTCGTGGATTTAAATTAAGAAAAAAAATATACATATCTATATAATTGAGAGAGAGAGAGGGAGGAACGGTGGGAGAGGCCCTCGTTAACAGTGTCATGAACGTTGATTCTGGCAGGGAGGGAGATCCTTCCATACATGGGGCCTCGACCACCAATTGGTATACACAGGTACGTTTTCGTGCTCTTCCAGCAGCAAGCACCGGCGGCGATGGTGGCTGCGCCTCCGACGCGAGCAAACTTCAGCACAAGGGCGTTCGCTGCGCGGTACGGCTTGGGCCTTCCTGTTGCTGCGGTCTACTTCAACGCCCACAAGGAGCCAGCTACTAAGAGACGCTGAGCTGTTACATTCACTGCGTCGTCTCCCAACTTCCCTCCCTTTCTCTTTTACTTCATGTAGTTCAGGCGGAAGATCGAGTTTGTGTTTTATTTTCTGTGAGAAATGCGTCTTGCTTTTGGTTGCATTTGTCTGCTCTGCTTTGCCATTTAGTTGATTAAATCTGATTTTTATTGCTTCTTTAGAGTATCCTTCCCCTTTCCTCCCCACACACCACTACCATCTTGTTAGTCTGAGGCAAAGTCAGGCACAGCACGTCCTTGTTTCTGTTTCATCAAATAACACATACAACAGAAGAAAACGCTCAGAAAAGAAAGGCAAAAACGTTGAAAGATAAAGTTTCTGTAACAGGGAAGAGAAAAATTTTGCTTTTCTGACACTTGATAAATTACAACTTGGTTGTCTTATGTAAGCAACTGCGCCATATTGCCTAGCACCTCTCATTGTACTTGGTTTGTAGGTGAGAGGAGGGAGTGTTAAAATGAGAATAAGCGCTATGGTCGAGGAGAAATCTTCACCACCGAAGGCCATAGCTGTCAACTTTGATAGCTAAAGCTTACGGAGCACCTTTGTTGTTTAACAACACATTTGTTTTCCTAACTCATTATTTGTTACACATATGTTTTGTGAATTTTAATTACAGGATTGTACTTCCCAATATATATTTTTTAATTATTATTGCTCTTTTTCTTATATTAATAGTTTCTTTTTTTTACTTCAATGAGTTTCGCAACTGATTTAAGCTTACATTTTTGTATTATCCTCCTGAATTCACAATGGAGTAATGGACGGTGGACAGGGAATTGCTTAGACATAGTTTAGTGTCCAAATTTGTTTAGAGTCAACCGACTCAATACTTTTGGTGAACAAGTATTAAGTAATAAAAGATAATAGGCTTTACATGGTGAAAGTGGCATCTTCATCACGAAAGGCCATAGCCAATGGTTTTATTTAAATAATACAAATCTATTCCACAAGCATGTTTATGATTCTCATTCATGAAATTGTCGCCAATGTTTGGTCTATCTTTGTCTCCAGTTGAAACATAATTGAGACGAACGGCAGTTGCATTTTCTGCAGCCATAATCTTGCTCTTCGATTTGAGCGTGTATACTTTTTGATTTCACACAGAAGATTGAAATAGAATTGGAACCAAATTCAATTTGGTCTTGAATTGACAACTTGTGTCCTTTGGGATCATTACAAGGCACCACAGTAACTTTAGGCAGATGTCAAGAAGTGTCCACTTTAGTGTATTCTTTTTGTTTTGTTGTGCCTTCCAAGTGAGCTTTTTACACGAGCAACCTTGTACCGTTGCCACCCACCAGGTTGCGTAAGGTTGTGCTGAAACGTTCAATATCAATCCCCGATCCCCGACTTTGTTTTTAAAGGACTATCGCCTCATTCCTAAGAAGGCATAAAGGAGTGGTCATTCGTATCCCCTTATTGTAAAAAGGGGGAGAGAGAGAGAGAGAGAGATGAAGAGAACTTTATTAAAAGGAAGCACATCCAAGAGAGTTGGATGAAAACACCAGAAAAAGAAAGTTGGATGAGAAAACACCAGAAGGAAAGTACAGAAGCGAAAATAAAAGCCAGAGAATCAATTTGCGATGTGACTTAAGAACTGCGAGAAGCTCCGAACCAACAGCACGCAGAGAGAGAGAGGGACGAACAACATGCAACCGACCACGAGAGAGACAGAAATTTCTAGGAAGGATTAGGAAAAAAGGATGGTCACTTGGATTGCATTATTGAAAAGAGAAAGAGCAGACAAAATAGGCTCTTTCCGGTTCTTCATTAAATAATCCTGTCAAATTTAACGTATGAAATTTCAAACAAAATCACCACTTGGCCGATTCATGTTTTGGCCGATGCGTGTTTTGTTCATTTACAGAGAAATAAGATAAGCACAAATGGCAGGCTGGATTAAGAGTCATCACAAGTTGGCCGATGCCTATTTTGTTCAATGACAAGAAATAAAGCCGATACCTATTTTGTTCATTGACAAGAAACAAAACAAGAGAAGGACAAACGTCAGACAAATGGCGGACTCAGAGTGAGAGAGGATTACGAACTATCAAAAGGTACCCATTTTGTTCATTGACAAGAAATAAAATGTACAAGTCGCGGAGTCAAGGTGCCCATTTTGTTCATTGACAAGAAATAAAATGTACAAGTCGCGGAGTCAAGGTGCCCATTTTGTTCATTAACAAGAAATAAACTGATAAGAAATAAAATATACAAGTGGCGGAGCCATGATCAAACGACCTCTTAAGAATCATCACCACCTCGAAAAGAGTTGGAATCACCCTTCTTCCTCATGTCTCTTAAGACCAGGACTGGTTGGTTTGGTGCATGAGATAAAGTGGTTAATGCACCTTTCGCTTGGTACCCAATCGTTCTCTGCTTCCATAAAAGGTGTAGGAAAACAACACTCATAGAACCGAATAGAAATGGCTATGTGCTCTTAACCTGTCATGATATGCCGTTCTCGACCAATCACTCGATGGGTCAAGTTGGTGACTCTTAGGCCTGGGCTTCCGGTCGGGCCGCCGCCGGCCCGGCCCGATTGGGTCCGGGCCCTGGGCCGATGGAAAGCTGGCCCTGGCCGGGTCCGGGCACGATAAGCCGGCCCGGCAACAGTCCCGGGCTGGACCCCGGCTCGATAGGGCGGCCCGGCAGCGGCCCACCTGGCCCGACTCCCTCTCTCTCTTCGCCTCTGTCCCCCGCTCGCTCCCCTCCCTCTCCGCTCCCCCTCTCCCTCTCTCTCCCGTCTCCCTATCTCTCTCCCTCTCTGCTCCCTCTCCCGTCCCCTTTCCCTGCGTTCTGGCAGCGGCTTAGCGGCTTTTCACCCTGCGCCCCAGTCGTCGATCTCATCTACACGAGAAGGAGTGAACTCCCTAGCACCGCCAGCACCACCACCAATAACACCGCCGCCGCGACCAGCCCCGTTACCGTATCCTTAGTCTCCTCCAGCGCCACCATCGTGGCTGAACCCTTCCCGGCCATAAGATCTGAACCCCCCACCAAGCCTGCTGCGCTCAAGTTCCTCCGGCGAGCGCCGGCGAGGACCCGTGGGCAGCATGAGAAGCTCGTCGGGGGTGAGGCCCATAGATTCCGACCCGCACGACCTCCCCGCGCCATGTGTAATGGCCTTGCCGGTGTTGAACTCGGAGAGGGACAAGGTCTGGTCTGCCCCTTCTTCTTCCGGGAGGGTTTGGTGGCCGCTGCCATGGAGAGCGAAGGGAAGTCGGCAAGCGCCGCCTCGTCGGCTGCGACCGCCACCGCCGCCTCCTCTTGCCGCCGCCTCCTCCTGCCGCCGCTGGTCCTGCTGCATCTGCTCGAGTGCCTCGCTCTCCTCCGCCTCGAGTGCCTACGCCCCTGGCTAGCTTCGCCCACACAGATGCCGTCGTCGCCAAACGGGCCGGGCTGGGCCTTTTTTTTGGTGGCCAGGCCCGGTACCCGGCCCGGCCAGGCAATATTACCGGCCCGAGCCCAGGCTTCAGGCCCGACGGGCCAACCCGGGCTGGGTCTTAGGGTGCCGGCCCGGCCCGATACCACCCCTAGTGACTCAGTTTACTTCTAATATATATAACTTGTCTTTTACACGTAAAAAGTTTGTAAAATGACTTAAGTTCACTTACATTAAAATAAAGTCAAAACTAACTTAAAGTGAAGTGACAACTAAGTTCATCCTCTATGATTTGTTGCATTTTAGTATGTCGAATGCAAATATTATTGGAATTTAGCATGTCAAATACAAAAACATTAAGAAAACTCAATCAATTCGTTATTGCTTGATTTTTAACAAATGGAATTTGTATCTTTAATAAAGAAGGGCAAGTTGAGCCGAGTCACCCGTTCCGACACATATGGGTGGTGTCAGGTGTGGCTCTCCCCAGCTGTGATATGGTGAGAATAATATATGCCGGCCGGAAATTTGTCGGCTATTCTTTCCGGCGAACCCGCGATGCAGTGGCTCCCCACTGTCGACGCTTCTCCTTCAAAATAGAAGCGAAGCCGGACAAAGTCTGAAATGGGGGCGACAGGCATGGATGGCCCAGACAAGGTATGGGACCTCGCCATTGCCTCTTTCTGGAGGAGGCGACTTTCATTCCTTGGACCCACTTCCCAATTCTTCCTTCCACGGCATTTTTATCAAAGGCTCTTGTATTATTACAGTGCCTGGCTAGATGCATAGCTTGCTTTTGTTCAGCTTGATCCATATTGCTCAGCCAATGCCACTTAGGTGGCATTCGATTTCCCTGGATCCGATCGACCGTCCACCTTAAATTCCACTGTTCTGCAAATTCAAGGTCCCCTTCACCTGCCAAAATTCATGGATCTGAACTTGGCAAGGCGAGAAGGGAGGAGGAAGACGACACGTGAGATTAGATCCACGGATTGAGGTTGCATGCATTACATATTCGACCTCTTGCCAGCAATAGATATAATTCCCCATTAGAGATCTCAGATTTCTGTTGAATTTCATAGGGTGAATTTTAAGTTCCGAAGAGTTCAAATCATCCGGTATGTGGGAGTTGAGCATTCCAAAACGACCTATGCTTATACTTTTTCTCTACAGAGAAAATCTAGAAGGTTGCGTTTGACATTTCCGAGGCTAAACAAATTGAAAATCTCAGTATCATGTAGATTTTAAAGCCATTATATATGTAAAAAACCATGGAGGGAAAGTTTGGCCTTAAATCCATGGACCTAAGGGAGTTGGCCTAATAGATAAGTGGGAGCTGATAGGCAGCCAATCTCTATTTAGAAGTTAACTCTGTAGGCTAAAAGAAAAGCCATCGTGGGATGTACATAAAAAAAAAAAAAACAAAGTAAGGAAACATGTTGGCCATGAGGTTAAACCCAAGCATTGATCCGTCACTGTCATCTATTATTAGGTGAACCTGGTTCATGCTTCAAACTTTATAACCTTATGTACGCCAAATATGTAATTTCTTGAATCAGCTTGTACGATCCTGTTTTTTATATTTTGAATTTAAAAATCAAGTTACAATATCTAAATTAATTTAAAAATAAAACCAGTTATAAAAAAAAAAAAGTAAACATGCCGCAGTCCTGTATCGTTTCGGCAGGGGGCCGATACAATATGTAGTCGTCCATACGTTCCGCAGTTTTTACGACACTCTCTCTTCTCTTCCTGTTCACAGGCTTAACGTGGGGTCAAGTCTCATCTTGTTCTGCTGCCAGCATAGAGGCAACCGACTTAATTTCCTGGAAAAGATATTCACTGAGACAAGAAAAATTTGTCTGGCTTCCTTTTCCTCTTGTGTTTGGGCAATGGAAAGCAGAAAACATAACCATTCTCTCCCTCAGCAGGTCATGTAATCAGATGACGTGTGTCCTGAACATTCCTCTTGTTGCTCTTTCTTTCTGTAAGAATCCACAAACAGTTGGTGGACTTCTTGTCTTCTGATGCAACCTTATCAGTTATCTAAAACTTTTGATGCAATCTTATCTATATCCATTTTGGTAAGTGTGAGATTAATCAACCTGTTGGAAAAGAGGCCCAAGCCCTCTTTGCTCCGGGGTCCTGGCTATCGAGTAAGGGTTCTGCCCACAACGTGCCAACCGACCCACGAGAATGAGTTGCGTGCACGGCTTGGTGCATGCAACACATATACGCCAAAACAAAAAAAGGTAGGGAGTAGGGATATTTTCAAAATTATTTTAAAAAAAGTTTTTTTAGGCTTTTAACTTTTTCTGTCTTTTTAAAAAGTTCTTTTTTTTTTTATTAACCAAAGACATTTTGTCATTAGCCATATTGGTGCATGAAAATTTTGAGCACTAGTATGATGTACATAACCCGCTTTACCTACCCACCCAGTTATGCTAACCAGCTTCACCTACTCACCCAGTTATGCTACACATCATTTGGCGAAAAAGAAAGAGAGAGAAGTCACCAAAGATGATGCATACACATCATTTGGCGAAAAAGAAAGAAAGAGAAGTCACCAAAGATGATGCAAACAATCGAAACAAGCAATAGATAAAATGACCCAAAACACTACAATTAGTGCATGGAACAAGCCCTGAAAATGAAAACAAGAGAACAACAAGCTAAGCAATGCAAACAAAGGTGAGGTTGCCAGCATGATGCTTGATGTACCAAAGGACGAAATTGAGCAGCAAAAAGGAAGATGGCAATGGCAATCAGTTTTCTACACTTGGTGATCAGCACATTGGTGATCAGCACAAAAAAAAAGGGTGATAAGATGGCAGCTGACAATGATGATAGAGATAACAATGGCAATCAGTTTTCTACAGTTGGTCAAGATAACGTGAATTGAGGGCAGGCACACCAAATTAGACATTTATTTGAAAATCAAAATAATGTTTCCAAGGTAGTTATCCAACGCCACTTTGCTCCATGTATGAATGAGAAATTATTTCCCCCCATCCAAAATTGTTTTAGTAACTTTTCTCCTTAACAGATGTCATATATAAAATGAGATAATAATGTAAATAAGCACACTTGGATTTTTTTGGTGTGTGAGCTCTCATAGACGTAGGACACGAAGGTCCGAACCAAGTTAAAATCAGTTTTGCTTTCATTTTTCATTGGTATCAGAGCGACATCAGTAAAGAAATCGGTTTTTTATCATTTCCACTATGACATCTTGTAACACCCCGGAAGTTTAGCCTCGTATCAAAGATTGTGAGGGATCTTCAAGGGCATATAAAGAGGGGTCATGAATGAGATGATTGTCTTGGTTACTAGCCTTTTTGAGGTTGGAGCTGAAACTGCTAGGGGGCGGGGTGGGTCGGGTTGTTACACATCTAGAGCTTGTTTTTCTTCCGCATCTGCAGCTAAGTACCTTTATCCTTCAACAAGGAATGTTGCAAATTTTGTTTCCCTGGAACTCACATACAAAATTTTTTGAGAGTCTAAGGACAGAGAACTTTTGATCCAAAAACTTCAAACATATCAAAATCAAGATAAAGCAATCACTGAATATATTACTGGTTTTAAGTCAATATGTGATGAATTGGCTGCTATCGATAAGCCTCTTGCAGATGAAGATAAGGTCTTTTAGATTGTTAATGGCCTTGGATCTGGATATGAGAACTTTAAGACCATCATTCTCAAGCCACTTGTTCCCTCTTATTTGGATGTCGTTGCTCTCATTGAAGGACACGAGATCATGAGATCTCTTCATGGATCTCGAATTAATTATAATTCAATCTTTATCACTTAGCAAGTTTCTCAATCAAATAACTCTAACAATAAAGGGAAGAGGCTACTCATATTGGCAGCGGTTGAATGTATCTCATATTGGCTCAGCAGAAATTAATGTATGACGTTATTCATTATCTCTTAGCAATGTCTTGGTTGTGCCTAAGATTTAGAAAAACCTCATATTTGTTAGTCAACTCACTTCAACTATGCCTTATATATTTGAAGTTACATCTGATTTTTTTTTTTTTTATTGAGGATAAGCTCTCGGGAAAGGTGATTGCCAAGGGAGTTAGAAAGTGAGATCTATATGCTTTGAAGAACATACCTAAGGCAGTTCTTCTTAGCACGGTTTAGTTCGGCATCTTTGGACTTGTGGCGCATTCGCCTTAGACATCCTTCCAGCAAGATCGTTGAGTTCTCATCTAGACAAGAAAAATAAATTTGACGTCTAAGTCTTCTAGCTTTTCTATTTGTGAAAGGTGTCAATTGGAAAAGGCTACACGCCTTCATTTTTTGCCATTGGTTTTTTGCCATTGGTTGAAAAAACCTATGAGCCTCTTAAAAGAATACATTATTGTGATCCTGGAGCCCTGCACCCAATCTTTCTTGTCAAAAGTATAGATTTTATGCTCTCTTTGTTGACCAGCGAACAAGATATTCGTGGCTTTACCCTTTCAAGCATAAATTTGAACTTTTTTTTCTAAATTTTTAGAATTTGGGAAGATGGTTGTCAATCAATTTGGAAAGGATACTAAAATTTTTCAAACTGATGAAGAGGGAGAGTTTAATAGGCAATCTTATTTCTTATCTTAAGGAGAATGGAATCCAGCATTACAAAGCTTGCTTGAAGACACCAGAACAAAAAGACATTGCAGAACGTCGCTCCTTCTTAGTCCAAAATAATAAAACTAAACCAAAACTATTTTTTGACCACCCACATTCCGCAAGAACCAAAACATTTTTCGGTTGCCATGAAGCATCTAGGATGATGACAAGCTATAGAGGATGACATGCAAGCTCTCAAGAGAAACGACACTTCGACTTTAGTTCCTCGAGAATCTTCTATGCATGTTATTGGCAGCTAGTGGGTTTCAAGACAAAATTAAAAAACGATGGTGAGGTTGAATGTCTTGTCGCTCAAGGGTTTAATCAAGTTGAGGGTATTGATTTTCTTAAAGCTTATCCGCCGTTGTTAAGTTTACCACAATAAGACTTGTTCTTACTCTTACTTTTGACTGGCCTTTGCAACGGTCAGAAGTTAAAAATGTTTTCTTGAATGATAGAGAACAACCACATGGTAATTAAATTGAGCTTTATATAGTCTTAAACAGGACAGCAATATATGAAAAAGGCCCTTTGATATGAATGACTTAGGGGAGCTGCACTTTTTCCTTGGCATTCAAGTTCAAAAGACCGGATCTAGCCTCTTTTTAAGTCAGCATAGATATGTTGTGGAGATATTGCACCGAGCTCAATGATTGCTTGTAAACGAATGGCTACTCTCGGGGCAAATATATCAAGTTTAGCAAATAAAGATGAATATTTTTTGGACGTCACTCTATATAGGAGTTGCATTGTGGCACCCCAATACTTCAGGATAACATGCCCAGGTATATCTTAATATCTTATGCCGTTAATTTTGCTTCTCATCTTATGCAATCTCCAACCACTCGTCATTTTCAGTTGGTTAAGCGCATCATTAGATATATTAGTGGCACTATAGTTCATGACATGCACTTATATATATATATATATATATATATATATATATATATATATATATATATATATATATATATATATATATATATATATAAATGAAAAAATTCAATGCATAATAAAATTTAGAGACAAGAAGTTCTTTAGATACAAGAACAAACCATAAAAACAAAATAAAAAGAATGAAATATACAAGACAACAACACAACAAAACAAAATAAGAGGCTTGGGGAAGAGCGGATAGACGAAGTGACACAATTACTCAGCAGGAAATGAAAGACGGTATCATAGCCGAATAGCAAAATGAACATTCCTCTGCACAAAACATGCCACAAAATCCGGCGATGAGAATGTGCCCCGTCAAATGCGCCATCAAGAGAATACCAGCTACGAGAGAGAGACATCATTAAGGCTGCCCAGTGAAAACATTGTTTGCATAAACGGATGTGGAGAATCAAACCAGCTTTGATGGTGCCGGAGCCGATCCAATTTCAGAATATTGACTCGACTTTCCTTGGGTTCTGCCCCTAAGTCCTAGGCAAATTCTGTTCAGTCATACTGGGTTTGGATCCAAGATTCAAACGCTTCTTTGATGCGTGAAAGCAAAAGGTTCAACAAACATTCAGAGAGCGCACAAGACAGATCACACCTAAGTTTAGGCTCTCAAGTGCGCAAGCGAAAAGACCCCCAAAGACAAAAAGATCACGATGCAGGCACTAGAATAACTCCACAAATCCAAATCCATTTCCCGTTGAATATACATTTGGACCTTACACTAAAATCAAGATCCAAGTACAAAGTAAGAAAAAATGAAAAGGAATATCGAGATCTTCAGTTCACCCTGAAGTTTCAGAGAGACGGTCGGATCTTGTGAGATTGCACTGCCCTCTCGGCACTGGACGGGGAAACTAAGGGGTGGGTGGTGGGGCCCAGATGCTTGCTGGTGCTACAACACGAGTGGTGGCCCACCCACTTCCTCAGGCAAAGGTGCAAAATGACAGTGTCTGGTCCTCTGCGGAGGGCACACATGGGCCCCACTGTTCATAATGGAGTCCACTTGGGACCCCCCACCCTCCAAATCAGATGGCACGCTTCAACACGCCACTGTAGTATTGCTGGGCTTGGGAATGCACTTAGACTATGTTTGGTAGCCTTCAATTTGATTTTGAATCCATATAAAATGAAATTGATTGTTGAAACAAGTACGGTGTTTGATAGCCTTGGATATGAGATGGAAGATTAATTAAAATAATTAGGAATCTAAGATCCACAGATCTAAGATCAGACCTCTCTTCATCCTATCTATAGTCTGAGGTGGTAAGAACCGTTTTGTATGGTGGTAAAATCTGATGTTTGTTTATACTAGGTCCTCTACATAAAAAAAGATCTTAGATCAGCCTGCGATCTTCCGAATCTATCAAAAATATTCAACCACTGCAGAACTGTGATTTTATAATCTCATGAGGACAGATTGAATGGGTTTTAAGATTCCTAATCTGTTGTAGCATGGGATCTCAAATCCGGGAGAATGAATAATGAGAATCTCTGTTAGGAGCGCATGCAGCAACGAGTCCTCGCCCCGTTTGGTCGATTACATAATGAAAGCGCGTCTTAATGAGTTCTGCGTGCATCACTGACTGACATGTTCCACAGTCAAGAAAAAGGAAAGCGGGGACTTCATTTGTCTCATCCTTTTCTTTATTTGTATGTGGGAGATCGCAGGTAAATCGAGATCTCAAGGCGGTCAAACTCTATAATTAGTATATTCACCTTTAAATCAGATGTACATGCTTACGACTGTACAGAGAGTTCACATCCCCTGCAAGTTGGTGGTGGCACTAATGCTTCAGCAGCTTTATTTAGGTAAAAAATTAGTGTTCAAATCAAGGAAATCTGTAGGTCGTGCCACAGCCAAAGTTGGTATGTGCTCAAATATATATAATAGCTGTTTAGATTGAAGAAAAGGAAAAAGAAAAGAAAATGAAAGAACAAAACAGTAAAATAATCGATTAATTAAGACCAGATGGATTCCTATGAAGTGGGCATTGATGAATCTGTTGAATGATGGAAGTATGTGATTTAAACGAAATGATCTGCAGGGACGAGCTTTGGAGCGACGGAATGGGGAGACAGGAGGGAGTGGCGGTGGAAATGAGCATGAAAAAAAGGAAAATGGGGGGAGTGGGAGTCGTCTTCTTGATCGTCTCAGGAAACTGGTTGTTGCAGAAACAGTGAGGGTCTATACAGGAATGCTTCTCCTTTTGGGGGAGAGTGACTAGAAGCCGCCATCAATTTGTCCCTACATTTACTGATTTCCACTTTCTCAAAGAAAAGGTCTGCAAAGTGGTTGACATGGGCAATCAAGTGGAGTCTCACGACTCACAAAGCTGCTGCTGCTACTTACTGCTCCCTCCCGCTCTCTCTCTCTCCCTAAAAAATCATTGCCCTTAATCAATGCCACCAACTGGATTTCCTTTCTCGTCTTAAAAGTGGTGTCCTTTGGCATTGCTTGGGATTCCAGAAAGGCGGGACTTTTTTCTTTTTTTTCCGGCGACCGAAAATCTTGCAATGATTTAGCAAGATGTGTTTTCTTGGGAAGATCTCCGGAAATGTCAGCAACTTTGGCATATAAAAATATAGAGATATGCAAAAAAGTATAAGAAAAGAAGGTGGCAATATGGTTACCAACATGGTTTCACCTATGATTCTTGTCATGGGCGACGAAGGTGACTATTTCTTGCTCGGCCGGAGCTGAAGTTTTCACCCTTTTGTCCGGCGTTTCACCCTCCTCTAACTAACCTCATTTCTCTAGAAACTAGATTTTATGAAAATCAATTTCTTTGAATAAGTTTCAAAAATTTTCTTTTTGGTTTGGATGATACATCTAAAACCAGGAATAACCTAAAAAGGATCAGTTTTTTCACGCTCTTTTATAAAATCAGATTTTTTTAAAAGTTTTTTCAAACTACCCAAACACTTCCAAACATGATTTCAAAGCATCACTCAAACAACCCCTTGTTGTCTTTTCTAGTGTTTTTGGTTTATGTTTCAATTTGTATATTTGCACCCGTCTAGTATAAAGAGTTGACTCTATAAGATACAGAGTTGAAACAAAGATTGACCACAATGCCTTCCAGCTCCCACCTCATCGCCCAAATCCCCTCACCCTCTACGCACACAGAACTATGTTAAAAAATTTCAGAAAATGCAAGAAAGATTCAATGTTTCAGTATATCAAAGACTGATAAAATCAGGATATTAAAAAAACAGGTAGATAACAATGAGAGACTTTAAATCTTAATTTATATTTATACGGCAATCGGAGCTGCCTAGTTGAAACGGCTCCATATAAACTTTGATTTTTCCTCCATGTCACAAATGTAGGTGCTCGAGAACTACAAAAATTAGGACCATAAACGACTACCAATTTAAAATTTGTGGAAATATATACTATATTATTTTCCAAACCACTTGTTGCACAATATGCACCTGTTGCTAAAAAATGAGCAAACACATAAAATGTGTTAAAATTTTAAGGATTTAGTGAACCATTTAGGGGACGTATATATATATATTCGATTAATTTATAGTTTATAAATGCTACACAATAAGTTACAGAACATCAGGATTTTATAATTTTTCTAAAAGAGTGGGGCTCAACACAAAGGATCCCATTTTGATTGCTTTAAACTAAAAAGAAAGATTTCATTGGATGAAGACAGCAAAAGGATTACTGATACACTACCGTACTCGCGTGAACATGTGAATTTTTAGGGAGGCAAGACGGGACAAGGGCCCCTTGAAAGGTCATTTTCACGCCTTTTTCTCTCATGTTACTGCCTATCGACCATTGAATGAGTAATGACAACCAACTGATCATCTAATCCGCTAATCAAATCATAATTCCGGCCGTTTCCGGCGAGGGTTTACGCCCTTGCTTTTTTGGCAAAAGGGTCTCGTTATTTGGCAGCAAATTGGTATTATCATCAACAACATTATGCTTAATTTAGCTAACTAGTCAGTTGTCTTGCTACCATTAACTTCTTTGTTAGGGCGGGACAAAAAATTTTGGGATATTAGTTATAAAATTTGAATTCTTTAAGAGACGTCAATATGTAACAAAAAAAGTTATCCTCGACTATTAGTATAAAAAATAAGCATTTGTATATAAACAACTGCCTACAAAGTGTTCACACCTGCCTCCGTCCCTGGTCCCAGGTGTCCCAAACAGTGCCAAAAGTTTTTCCTTGCCCCCCTTTTAAGTGTCACTTTTGAGGTTAAACGAAGTGCCAAACTGCTAATAGATTTGTTTCATCAGAATCAAGCATGCGATCTAACTCTTTAGGATTTGTAGTGTGTTCTCAAGGCCAAAATTCAGCCACTGGCCGCACATTAGCAAATTTTCTCAAAGAAAAAGTGGGCGTAGGTGCGCAGGATCCAGGACATTGAAATCGAATTGGGTACAAGAAAAAGGGGCCGAAGGAAGTCTATAACTCTTTTAAGTGAAACCAACAAACACCCACTTCAAATTTTTGAAAACAACACATAAATCATTTTAGAACAGAATTCCAAACACAGTATTTTTATGAAAATAATGGCTGTACCATCTTCCCTACAGTCAGTATAAGCCCTGTGTGTACATATGTACAAGAGTAGGAGGGGAAGGAGAGAAAGATTCTGTGTTAAAGAAAAGAAAAGCTGAAACGTCATATGGTGATTTGTACTGGAAAACAAATTCTGGTTGTTCCTGACATTGATAATTATTAAGAACATTTTTATATTGTCGTGAGGAAACCGGAAAGTCGAAACTTGTAAGAGCATAGAAAGGCATATTTTATCGTCCTCCCCACATGGCTCATGAGTAGCAAATTTCAAGTAAACAAGGGAAAGAGATGAAAGGGGGAGCAAGGTGCTCGTTTTTTCTTGTAGGTGTGGGGTTTGGTCCCGGTCCCAATCATTACAGCGGTCAACCTGGAAGCCGACAAGCCGACGGGAGGATTCCCCGATCGGGAAGCCTGCCGGAGAATGCTCCCCTTCCCTACAGTAAAGCAGAGAGGGGCGGTTCTAGGAGCGGATGAAAGACACCACCCACGCCTCTCTTTGTCGGGCATTGCATTCAAAAGCTTACTGTCTTTGACATATTTATAGATTGTTTATGCTTTGTTTCATCAAAAAGGCCAATGCCCATTTGTTTATGGTGTCATGAGAGACATTCATTTTCTGGGAAACTGTACCATCTCCACTTTCTCTCTCTCTCCTTTCTTCTCTTTTTCTTTTCCTCACCTAGTTTCTGTCACTCACCAATTCCCTATTTCTTTCTGTCTATCCTCCATCCTGCCCTCTCTCATAATAGTGTACTCCTACTCTCTTGTCTTGTCCTGTTAGTCTTCCTCTTTCAATTGGGGACTCTCTTCTTTTCACTTTCCTTGCAAAAGCCTTCTTTTAACTCTGCTTTGGGCGTCTGTTCTCCAAGTCAAAAACTTGTCTCTTCTTCTTCTTCTTCTTCTTCTTCTTCTTCTTTTTCTTCTCCCTCATCGTCTTCTGTCTTCATCTTCTCTTCTCGTTGTGAAGGGAGATATCTCGTGTTTAGGAGAAAGTTGTAAAGGAAAAGCATGTCGGGTTCTGCCTTTGCTGCTCCTTCTTCCTTGGACTTAACCATGGCAGTTGTCAGTTTGAGCTCGAATCCTAATTCAGGTAGATCTCCCTTCTCCCTTACTTTTCCTTTTCGTCGCTTTTCATTATCCCCCCTGTCTCTATGTGGGATTTTTATTTTGAAATTGTGTCGTTTAGCTATTTTTATTCTTGTTTAAACATTCTTTAAGTGAAGGTTCATGTTTTTTTCCTCTTTTGACTTTTTGCCGTGTCCTTTGTTCGTTTGTTCTTTGTTTCTTTCTCTGATCTGTATTCTCCTTTTGTTGGAGCTAGATAATGGCCTGGGGATGAGGGATTTTGACATGAACCGCCTGCCCACTGAGATGGAAGAAGATGGACCGACAGGCAGTGTGGAGGATGATGAAGAAGGATGCGCACCAAGGAAGAAGCTTCGTCTCACCAAGGAGCAATCGCGCTTGCTCGAAGCGAGTTTCAGGGAGAACCAAACTCTTAATCCTGTAAGCCTTCGTCACGGCAACCTTAATGCTTCTTCCATTTTCTTTTTGTTCCTTTCCTTCTTGAAGAATGTGCAGTGTGAAGAATGTGCAGTGTAGCAGTATGTCTTCTTTCTGATACGGATTTGCTCTTGTT
This sequence comes from Nymphaea thermarum, assembly GCA_011799765.1. Taxonomy (NCBI): domain Eukaryota; kingdom Viridiplantae; phylum Streptophyta; class Magnoliopsida; order Nymphaeales; family Nymphaeaceae; genus Nymphaea; species Nymphaea thermarum. The sequence continues at coordinate 137,470 of JAANDH010000056.1, forward strand.
GACTGAAACAGAAGCAGAAGGAAGCCCTGGCCCAGAAGTTGAATCTCAGGTCACGCCAAGTCGAAGTCTGGTTCCAAAACCGCCGAGCGAGGTGCTTTTTCTGATTTATTGCTCTTATTGTGTTCGCCACTCTGTCCTTTCCAAATCCTTCATCTGAAAGTATGTGTTCTAATTTCTTTTTTTCGAACTGAAGCGTATCTCCATGTGAAGAAGAAAAAGAAAAAGACAAAGAAATATAAGATCCAGTATCATGTTTTCCTAATGCATAAACAAGGTTCCGTAAGGATTCGAAAACAAAAGAGATTACGTTCATAGATTTTCGTCTAGGCATGTATAGTTGCATTTAGAATAAAGGGTCTTAAGATTATAACTTTACAGATTTTAAGCCACAAACCGAGAGTCTGATTTTATGAATTAAGTTTGAACGATGGCACTGTTTCTTCCATTATCTCATGTTTGGTGTAGCTATTTTTCTGATGAGGATTTGTTACTCTGTTATGCGGGTGGCTTCTGTGTATAGGACTAAGCTGAAGCAGACAGAGATGGAGTGCGAGTATTTGAAGCGCTGCTTCGGCTCTCTTACAGAGGAGAACAGGCGGCTGCAGAGAGAGGTGGAGGAGCTCAGGGCACTCAGAGTTGCTCCTCCCACGGTCATCTCCCCACACACCTGCGAGCCTCTGCCTGCTGCCACGCTCACTATGTGCCCCTGCTGCGAGCGCGTCAGCAGCAGCGCCATGGACAAGACCGCACCGCCCTTGAGCTTCGCCAAGCCCTCCATTTTCCCGTCCAGGCAGTCAGCCGCTTGCTAGCTCGACCCTTTTTTCAAGTCCCCAATACATAGGAAAGCAAGTACTGTATGAGAAAGATGGGGTTGCAGGATAAGAAACAGGCTAGATTTAGAGTTTTGACACTGCCTTCACTAATGGGATTCTCACCCAAACTGCTCTCTCTATTTTGTTGCTATCTTCTCTCTTTTAGTCCTTCTTTATGATTTAGATTCAGTGTGGATCTTGTATTTCTGGGCGTGATTGTATAGATGATGAAGGGCAAATGTTAATTTGTTAAAATTGTTCTTTAAAAATGGAATGTGGTTTTCTACAGAGGTTCAGTAAACCGAATGCAGTAAAGCTTATGATCTGCAAGTGTCTGACCTGTGCCCCTAGTTTGATAGAATTCAACTTGCTTGCCAATTGCGATCGGCTTAAATGCCAAAAAAACTTTGTATTAAGAACTTCAAAAGAATCGTTCTCGTCATCACATATTTTTCCAAGATTTTGAACGCGGTTCTTTTGAACTTCTTAATGCGAATTGCAACCTGACAAAATTGATTGCAGAGATTCAGATTTGAGAAGTGCCTCAGCTAGCAAATTTCTATCTGCGCAGATCCAGTCGGGTAGGTTTCGATTCAAGGAATGAAGTTTATGTATATCATTATGCAGTCATGTCAGACTATTCCATTTTTACGATGGTTGTCGTGGATTTAAAACTAAAACACCCAAAAAAGTACTCTCAAAGAGAAACAAGGAAAATTTGCCACAAAGTGTATAACCTAGTTGTTTGAGCAGGCAATCGTGTAGAAGGAGGAGCTGCTCGTGCAGGCAGGCATGTAGAAGGAGGAGCTGCTCGCTTAATTCTTATATTATTTTCGTAGACCTTAAAAAGGAGAGCGTGTATAGTTCTCATGACTACTATTTTCCTAGACTCTAGAAAAGGTGAGTGTGTAGAAAGAGTGCGTGTATAGTTCTCATGACTACTATTTTCCTAGACTCTAAAAAAGGTGAGTGTGTGGAAAGAGTGTCGCCTGTTTAATTTTTGTGAGCACTTTTTTTTATACCGTAAACTTAAATTGACAGGTAATCTCGATATGACCCACAATTCGGAAGGCAGAAAATTGAATCTGGAACAAAACAAGAAAAATTAAGAATCAAAAGCTTGTGAACTATCGGTCCGGTTTAAGGCCTCGGTAGAGGTGGCGGAGTCTGCAGAGATAAGTGGTGGCAGAACACCATATTGTAACTGCGTGGAGGGAGGAAGCGAGGAACCAAGTCGCACTCCATGATTGAGGAATGAAACCTCCTTGGATTGAATCTCTTTTGGTTTCTTTGAGGATCGTGAAGGAAAAAAAATGATAGTGAATGGACGTGACGACGGAGTCCGTGGCGCCGTAATAAATGAGAAAGGGAGAGACTGTAATGGCGCTCGGTTTCATGTTCCCCGTCTCCTGCATTAAGTGCGTGTTTTGAGGTCATTTGACAGGAAGGAAAGCACCAGACGTCTCTCTCCCTCTGGTCTCTCCCTCTCTTTCTTCTGAGACGTCTCGTCTCTTTACAGGACGGTGGTCGTTTAATGCAGAGTCTGAAGAATCGAAGATAGTGCTGTTTTGCCCCTCTGTACGATATTATGAGTTACCCGTCCACCATTACTATTTCAGTCGCACCCTGAGACGCTCTGCATGAGCAGCCTTCAACGTGACCTCCATGACTTGTGTCTTTTGGAACGTAATAATGGATTCGCTAGATACAGTCGATCAGCGTGGGGCAACCGCCTTTCTCTCTGCGTGCCGGGGGGAGAGGCCTCAATCCTCAAGCCTTCGCTTTATCCGAGCCGCTGTTGTTCGAACTACGGAAGAGTAGGGGAGGGACGTCTCTCACCTTGGAAAAAGATGGTGATTGTCCCTTGGTTTTTCTCCCTATAGCTCAGCCCCCCAAACGGCGCTGGTGCACAGGACTGTTCAACGAGTCCTGTTAAGTTTGAGCTTGAATCGAACCCACTTAATACTCGAACTCCACAACCTAAACGAGTCGAGCGTGGACTTGACTCATTAAACTCGGCTAAGTTCCATAACAAAATTATATAAAATACGTCTCATAAAATTATCAAGTCTATGTGTGGCCTCTTTTTTAAAAAAATATTTTTTTTAATGAAATGCTTGGCTCGGCTCAAGCTTAATTGAACGGAATCGAGCTGAGTTCGAGTTTTAAGAACTCGAGCTGAGTCGAGCTCGAGTTAATGAAATTGAACTCGAGTCAAGCTTGAGCTGAGTTCGAGTTTCTTTTTATGACACACGAGCCGAGTTCGAGCGGGCTCAACTTGGCTCGAACTCACTCATGAATAGCCCTACTGGTGCACACCCTTGGCCGGTGGCTGGCTGTCACCTCTCACCCTTAGCATTTTTTGTACACTAAGTGTGACCTTGAGATAGGAAGGGCTATTATTATTTTAATTAAAATGTATAAAAATTTGTCTTTTTCTATTTTAGTCTATGTTGTACTCATCATACCATTCGTCTATTTTTCTATTTATATCATAAGAATTTTCTTTTGTAAGTAAGTCTAGTTGTCTTTCTACCCATTTATCTGTAACTAGTAGTGTTAACTTATCTATGAATTGTTTTACTGTAATTAGAATTCTGAATTTTCTTATTTTTTCAATGATTTTCTTTATTTTATCTTTGTGGTGCTTTGGGGTTATAGGGCACATATATAATTCTGGCTCCCTAATCTTCCTAGTCATATTCTAGGTATAATTATTTGCTCGTTTTGTGTTTCTATTTTTACTAAGTCCTTAATTATGTTGTAATCTTCCATTTTATTTGGCCATTTTGCTCCTAATATAACTTGTGTTTTGTTATCACTTCTTTGTCTTTGTATTTCAAAAGTTATTCTTATATCTTGTTGTCCTAAGATTACTAACTTACTTACTAATCCAAGACTGTTTATAACATTTCCTTACATGTCTTTGTACATATGACTACTAGGTAAGATCATGTCTAATTTTACTAAATCTGGTGTAATATAATTTTCTTAAGATCATGTGTCTATTAATATTTCATGGATTTGTCCATCTATTTGTCCTTGTATCTTGAATTGTTGGTTAGTCTGTCTAACAGACGGAATCACATATACTTAATCTTCTTTCAATAATTTAAAGTTCTTTGTTTTTGTTATTTCCTAAGCAATATCGCTCTTTTCCTTCAATTATTGTGACTAAATTTTGGAAAGGATCTTCTATAGTTATGCTATCATTGTCTTTTCTTTTTGCTGAAATCTTATGTTTATTATTTTATAACATATATACTTTTTGCTTAGACTGTCATGACTTTACTACCTTTTTCTAGTTCAATTCCTGATAATTTTCAGTAATACCAAGCTTTTGTATATATTTTCATCTGTTAATGAGATTGTGTATAGGCTACCCCTCATTGCGGCCCTACCTCCCTCCACCCCTGATTGAGACAAGAAGGGATGGATGGGCTTTTGGCTACGTCTTGTCACACGTACTCACTGTAGATTTTTAAATCTTAGAAGACATCTATCACTAAATAAATAGAATGTTTTTTGCTATTCACCATTAGCTTAAAGATCTATGTTTTTTGTGTTCTACCTTCTTATGCAACTTTGGTTTTTTTTAAGGAGTGTTTGATGAAACCGAAATTGCAGAATTCTATAATTAAAATTCTCATTATTTGATGAAATGAGGATTGCAATATCAAACAAACAGTTTTGATTCCACATCAAAATTCTAGAATTATGATTCTACCATAGATGGTAGAATTATGATTTCATGATTTTAGACATTTTTCATTTGTTTCAGGCAATATGTCCTAATGATTTCAATTCTAGGATTTTAATTCTTGTTTTATTAAACATGTTATTTTTAATTTTAAAATTAAAATTTCATACTATCAAACACAAGAGAAAACTATAACTAAAATTTTCATTCACAAAAAATTGTGCATGGAAACATATAATAACCAGAATATCCTTGGCCAGTAAAAAGAGGAGTCCCTCTACAAGGACAAAAAAAGATAATGGATCAATATTTTTCTTACAAATCTCCAAAATACTCCAACCCCCCTTCATTTTGTGGATGCATATATGTATGTTGCATGCACCACTCTGTGCTAACTTACATCCCTTAAACCATCTTAAAGGAACTCAACTGCTGCCCACTAAGAAAGAACCGAGGTGCCCTTTTATAAAGTTGCATTTTCATTTTTTCCTTTCGGAGTTGAGACAATAATAACTTGTTAATGGTTCACGAATCTTACTGAATGCTGTCGTATATAACGTTTCATGAATCTACCCAATCTTTAGAGCAGATTCACATAATATTAATGGACTATTCTCATTGCCAAAAAACACCATATATTCCTTCTCATACTTTTTTCTTTTTCTCTGCCTGTGATGGGGTGAGCGCCCACTGAGAGGTCGGAGGCCATTGATGAGTTCTACCAGACGATCGAATGAATCACATTTATAAAGCGGCGAGGCCATTGATGTTGCCTTGTCCTCTCTGCTCTTTGTAGCTACTTGTTGGAATGTTGTCACCCTATTAGCTTAAGCTGTAGATGTTTCGATTAACAAAAGTGGGACGCCATCCTCCATCAGGATTGTTTGGAGAGAATTTGGAGGCCATTGCCTGTTATCTGGACATTTTCTAATGGTTTATCTTAAAGTTGGTGTATAAAACTGTGTAGAAAAGATTGAACTATCTTTTTTTTCCAACACAGCCGTTTCTTTTACTACTATAGTTAAATTAACTAGATCATAGTAAGATTTATGTTGATTTCTTCATGTTTGCTTTGTTTTCCACTTTCCCGGTTCGTGGACAGTGCCCCTATCTCTCTCTCTCTCTCTCTCTCTCTCTCTCTCTCTCTCTATATATATATATATATATATATATATATATATATATATATATATATATCTGTTTGACCATGACTCTTTTGTATACGTTTCGATGAAACACCGGTCTATAGAGTTGTTTGACCACGTAAAGTAAGCAAGACAAGTTGCCCAATCTCCTCAGTGCATCGCCAACTCCGCTGAGTACGTGTAAGTGTAACCATCGAATCCCAAAATGACAAGATTCATTTATGGTACCTTTTGTAGCTAGCTTTCAATAAACGAAAAAAACGCTATGGATCATATTTTTGAATGTCACTATATAAAATTAGGCAAAAAACGATCAAATTCGATCTAGAAAAAGCTAGCCATGAGCAACATTTTACATCAGGACACATAACTAAAAAATTTTAGAAAATACTGATAGATTTTCGGATTTATGTTACGCTAAAAAGCTATTCAGACTCAAAAAAATGTTCATACTTCAAAAAGGGTATCCACACATAAAAATTTTGCATGTTACAGTAATTAACCCCTTAATCAAAGTGAAGCAGGGATGGAGCCGGAAATTTTTTGTTGTAGGGGTCAAACTATAATTTTAAAATTTTAACAGGAGAAAAAATATAAACTTTCAAATTTTATATATATATTAAACTATTTTTTTTATATTTACATATAAATTTTTAAAGTTTTTAAAATCTAAAGGGACGCCAAAGCCCCTGCCCGAAGAAAAGGGCGTTTTCTAATTCATCCTGATTGAGAGCTCATTAATGGATGCATGCAATTCCATTGCACAAGTAGTGAGGCTCGAAAGCACAAGCTTCTCCACCTTCTTCCCTGATTTCATGTATGCCATCATCATCAGGATGGGACATATATATATATATATATATATATATATATATATATATATATATATATATATATATATATATATATATATATATATATATATATATATATATATATATATAAAAGGAGCCTCATAGACTCTTGAAAACATTTTCTTTTTTTGGATCTACCAGATCTTGGTTGGGACTGAGTTTCAATGCATGTAGGTGATCTGAGTCCGACCCATTTGCTCCTTTCTCAGTTAATGGGTGCCTTGGATCTTTGAGGTGTATCACACGCGGAGATACATGGGGGCTGGTATGGATCACCCATCAAAAGTAATTTCATTAGAAAAATGAAACATGAAAAATTGATGAGCTAAGAGTGTAGGAACCACTTTCACAAACTTTTGAATTATCCCATGTAGATACAAATTAATAGATAGGGATGTCAATATATTCAATTTGGATTGGATATCTCACCAAACCGTTTAAAATGAATCCGAGAAGATAAACAAAAAATTAATATCCAATTAAGAAATTGGATCAGATTCAGATTTAAGAAATGTCATCTGATTAGACACTTCTTGCATCCAATGCAACTAGATTCGGTTTAAAATTCGGAGTCAGATTTGGCTTGTGAAATCAGTTTATGAATTCAGATATAGAAATAAATTTTCTTTATTCACATTTGGATCAGAATTCGAATCTGACTATGTGAACATCTTAAAAAAAAAGGTTAAGAGTACATCTGATTTGTTGACATCCCCATTAAAGGATCATTTCTTAGTTAGGCGAAGCAGTGAGAGAGATATTGTTTCTTGCCTTCTTCAATATTATTGCCTGCTAGGATCGATGGGCAGTCAGATAAAGGGCAAGTGGTTTACAATCGGCCAGTTTTGGGCTCAGTTTTAGTTTTAAAAGGAAAATCAAGATCCCAAAAGCGTTTGGATACACAGTTTGGTTCAAAACTGGGTCTTTAACTAGTTAAGAAAATGCTGGTTCAAAGCCTAGCATAGCACGGTTAGCAACATTTAAAACCAAAATTTGGCCCTAATTGTGCTCCGAGATTTCATAGCTTAGCAAAATTTTAAAAGCCAAAGGTTGACCCAAATTGTACTCAAGATCAAGTTTTGGGCCATACTGAAACCGGATTTGAAATCTAGGTTTCCATTAACATTGGTTTTCCTAGAACTCCATTTTCTCAACTTGTCATCCAAACACTAGAACAGACTCTTCGGGTAGCTCGGAAACGGTGGAAGGAACTTCTCTACGATTGAATGACGGGAAACATGGCATACATGACTTGGAGGCTTTCTGTCGTGCTCTCACTATAGCCACTTTTCTGTCACAATTTTGTTCTCACAGCATAAATACGCGCACCTGAACGGATACCAATTGAAGATCAGAATTACTTAAAACTAGAAGTCTATTCTTTATATTTAAAAACAGTCAAGAAACCAAAACAAAAGAAAAAAATCATATATATATATTGGCTCTTCATCTTGATAGACTCCACAGTCCATCATTTATCCGCTACAACTTTTTATACGGCATATGGAGGAAATCCAGGATTTGGTGGACATATCCCATTCTCTTGCAAGCAAGCACTGAAAATGCTAATCATAGACAAAAAAATGATGCTGCAATAAAATTCCTTAAAGAGAGAAACGAGGATAAAACTGTTGTCAAATATAAAAGCCTTTAACCAATCGCATATAGTTATAAATGATGCTGAATGGGAACTTCCATCTTAGTGTGTCAAAGGCGCAAAACGAGATAAGAGGGGCGGATGTAGACTTTTGATTCGAACCACATAATTTTTATGTTTGTTGTTGTGCTTCTTCTAGTTTTCTTTAGAAGTGAGTATCTGAGCTATCTTTTTTCTTGCCCAGCGAAGCAGTCAGCATTCTCGTGAATGCTACTCTTTTAAACTACAAATAATAGCATGTAGGACACTCAAGTTAAAAAGTATATAGTAAACTAATAACTTTGTTACAAAGAAAAGAAAGGAAGGGTGGCTTTCACTTCTCGTGTGTCACCCGAGTCCGAGCCATCCTCACCCGAAAGTCATACCAAAACAAAACTTTAAGTTATATGGATTTTCCAGATTTTTTGTCTCTACCGTCGATCAATGGTGGCCCAACATTGATGGAATAGTCATGGCACCAGAGCACTAAACTTATATAAGAAATTTTGAGAAAAATGTGACAAAACATGAAAGTTTTCATCACCATTAAATCTTTGTCGAGAAAAGCACTAGCAGGTCATGTGCTGGTTTAGCAGCAAATGTCCCAGGTCATGTGCTGGTTTAGCAGCAAATGTCCCAGTTCAACGCCACCGTACGTGCTTGCTGCAAACATTTGGGCCTTGAGGCATGAACACGAGCAGAACCCCGAAAACAATTGGCAAGTTTCCACACGCACGTCGAGATTCATTGGAGTCTCTACTTGATACGTGGCCAAAAGCGTTCAGTATCGGTGAGAAAAATGCGACATTTTTCATAAGCAAATCTCCTAAAGTCAGCAGGAACAGGGCACAATAATTTAAAAAAAATGGTTTCAGCAACGCGTAGGAAATATAATGTCGTTAAACGTCATTGACGTTTAAACCAAACGTTATTAAGTATAAATTTTCGCGAATGTTCTCGTCGGTCAAAAGTCACCTTCACGAACGCATGGATTATTGTGTCGTTAAAGTTAAAACCTTTAGCAACGTCCAACACCAAATGTCGTTAAAAGTGAAAAAACCCTTTTAGTCTTACGTTGCGGTTCTATTACCGACGTCCAGCTGTGTGCATTGATAAAAAGTACATGTGTCAATATAATGTTTACCCACTCGTAACTTTCTCTCGGCATGTTGAAACTTACCTTCATCGAAATATTACCGATGGGAGCGTCACGTGTCGCTGCAACTCTACTTTGATCGACATGTTGACTTCGAGCGTCGTTAATACTTTTTTTCATTGACGCACCTCGGATGTCAGTAATGTTTACCTCATTAACATTAACATTACTGATGTTTTTAACGACATGCTGGTCCAGTGTGTCAATGATGATTTTTACCAACACTCTCTTCTCCAATATGAAACGCTGGTAAAACCATTACCGACGCTCACCTTTATTTTCTCAACATTTTCCGGCCGTCAATAATGCCTATATTTTTTGTAAATAACCCTTTTCCATTTTCCTAATACTGCTTACAAGCCAATGATCCTCTTTCCCAATATATATAAGGCCTCATTCACCCCTTGGTGGAAGGTAATATAACAGAGATGGTAAAGCAGCATCAGTTCTTTGGTTTTTGTTGTCTAGTCGGCTGCTTCCGAGAAGCAGCACTTCCCTGTATCAGTATGGGCCGCGATATCTTCAAACTGACAATATCCTGAAAGCTATCTCTATTGTACAGGAGTCAAAGGTGACTGGCAGAAGAAACTTATCCTGTGACTTTAAGCTCACCTTTAAGATAGAACATCACATGTATATGCAGCAGCGTCAGAAATTTCTCGCACCGACTTTGGCGGAGGTAAGTCCGTTCAGCAGCCCCAACTTGGGGTAGGGTCATTTGAGTTGGCGACACAAGTTTGGTGTGAGCATAACATGTAATCTTTGAGTCATGACAATGTGATCTTGAGACACTATAACAAGATTTTTGTTGGGCTAATGTGGGCAATTGCCCACACCAGCCAACAAGTGGCTCCGCTACTGGACCTAGGTCGCATGCAATTACCTAGATAAGCTCACTTGTGGTTCAGTAGCGGAGCTACAGTGGTGCGGGCCACACCAGTTGAAAATAAACCCAGGTCCAATTACATGTGCGGCGCCCACACAAAATTCAGGTCCCTGAATCAAATTGGCCCCCAGCAAAAGATTTCTAGCTCGGCCATTAATGTGGTTCTAAATATATGTGTGTTTGTGTGCATGTCAAAGATACAGATCAATAGTATGTCTTTCCTAGATGAACAGCATGTGGTTGTCATTGTATTAGCATGACAAGGAAACTGCAGATCAATAGTTCTGAAACGAGTGGTTAACAAGTAGCTCGAGTTTTACTTCAAGAGGGACAAGACATGCGTATCTTACGGTTTAAGCACTGTTTTTCCCTAAAATCCCGCAAGAGACAGAGGAAGCAGACATCTTAATTCCGCTTTCCGGCCAGTTTGGTCTCAATGAATTTCCTCTGTCGCGTTTGGAATATTTTCCTTCCCATCGCAACCCAAATGGTTGCCTGCAATCACAGTGATATGAACAGGATCACAGCAGTTGCAGTTCCGATCGTTGCTGTAGACATCGGTTTCTGTGCACGTCCTATTGGTTTCAACACCGCTACGGCTTGTATTGGCCGATGTTATTTTGTTTTCACTTTCTGGTTCAAAGATAATTTTAGAATCATTTAAATTATTTTTAAAATAAAAAAAATGAATAATATATCCGGTGCATGTCGGTTGATGCAGGAAAATGCCGTATATATCCTGTCAATAACGTTGGTTGAAATAATGGCTAGGAGACTTCACATGAATTATTATCATTTTTTATGCTTATGACGATGAAATTTTATCATTTTAGGGAATTATCATCTTTAAAATGGCTGGTTAGGTGTTCGGCGGTTCAGTTCTTGGTGAATGAACGTGAGTTTGTTTTTCCTTAAATTTCTTTATTTTATCTTGTGGGGGCTGTTTGGAAGTTGGAAAACTCCTTGACTATCTCACCAGTTTGCCTCAAAGATTAGGACATGTTCATAGAACACTAGAATTATGTGTTCATAAGTCTGCCCTAAAGATCAGAGCAGGTTCATGGAACACTCACTATATTTAGTTTGTTAAACAATATTCAAAAGCTAGCTCACCCCTCTAATTGATAAACCATGGTCAATGATCATCGACACAAACAAAACAAAAGGTTGACTAGTTGAATTATAAATTCAACATAATCCCCAAGGAGATTGGTGCAACGGTTGGAGCATGGGTTGGATCTCATGCGAATTCCCATGAAACTAACTTTTTGTGCTGCAAAAGAGAGTTACTGACCTTCAAGATGATGCAGTACGTGGAAGCGACACCAAAGACACCAAAAGCAAGTCTTTTATTTTGGGAAGGAGTTGGATGAGAGCTTCGACCTTCTTGTGGACAGTGGGAAACATCACTCACCGAAAATGCATAAAATAACAACTGTCCTATTTCAATTCAACTTACGCAGCTAATGAGCTGCTCATGAGAGAGAAAGAGAAAGAACTGCCAATAAACTAAACAAGAAACATTCAAAGAGGAATGGATGCAAGGGTGCAGCTCGTATAAGGCAAAACACAAGAAAATCAGATACAAGAAGTAGAGACGAAATGAGAAGCTATATTCGGCCTCCAAAAGGTCTTCTTTCTGGCCGGAGAGTTTGCAACATAAGGTGGAAATTAAAACACTAGAAAGAGGACATCATTGCCAGTGATCCAAATCTGCCACTACAAGATGCATAACTGTGTTTCCCAAAGAAATCGCAATCGCTTAGACTTACGTATGGCGACAGTCCGCAGATAAGATCACACACAAAGATGATAGAGAGACCACCAGAGCTTCGCGATGATACCGTAACATGAAAAAACCATTGGACCTCAACTCAATTCCAAAATAATTGATAAGAACTTTCCACAGCCCGCTCACAAAGGACACAACGACAAGAAAGGGGTACCCCAAGACTACAAGTTGACATGAGTCTGACCTTCTGGGCCACCATAAGATGTGAACCTTGAGCTACTCGAACTCGACTTGTTAAAGTTCCATTCATAAATGAGTTCAAGTCGAGTCATTTGTGCTTAATGAGTTGAGCTCGAGTTCATGAATCGACTCGTTCAAATAATCGAGTTGAGTTCAAGCGCAACACGTAACTGTCGAGTCAGACTTAAGCCATAATCAAGTTGATATATTCAAACGAGTTTACGAGTTTGTCGAGTCTTAATCGAATTGAGTTCGAGTCCAATACGTAACGATGAATATCAATTCTAATCAAACGAGTTTGTAGAGCTTTAATCCAGTCGAACTCGAGTTTAACAAGTAACCTCCGAGTCAAGCTTGAGCTGCTTCCATCGAGTTATTATCGAGTTTGAGGTTTTATTAGTCGAGCCAAGCTCGAGCTGACTGAACTTAGGCTCGACTCGGTTCGTGTTCACTACTACCCACCAGCTCACAACAGTCATTTAAGATATATATATATATATATATATATATATATATATATATATATATATATACTGATTAGGAATTATAAAATAGTAATGTTTGGGAGAGTTGGCTGTTTTCGTCTTTTTTGTTTTTTTGTTCACTACTTTCGACTCAACAGGCTTCTATTTGGCCTTCTTTGTCATAATCAATCGATTCGCTAGATATTTTGACAGTATTAATTCTATATGCTCCACTTGTGATGTCATCTTTTTGTCCACATATCAATGGCAAGAATGGTAGGACACAATCTTTTGGTTCGTCTTCATACAAAATATATATATATATATATATAAAATATGAATAGGGCTTTTATAAATTCAAGACCATCAACCGTTAAGAACAAGTAGCGTTCTTCAAACACGAGTTCGAGTTCAGAAAATTGCAAGACTTGTTTTTAACATGCATTCTTTGGTTGGGGTGGGCATCGGGCCGGGCCGGCCCGGTAAGACCCGGCCCGGGTTGGCCCGTCGGGCCAGAAACCCTAAACCAAGCATCGGGCCGGGTCGGCTCGATAAGACCTGGCCCGGGTCTGCCCGTCGGGCTTGGGCCCGGTCCGGCCCAATGGGGGAAGGCGGGGAAGGGGGGAACCCGATTGGGGAAGAGGGACTGCCGATGGGGGAAGGGGGAAGAAGAAGAGGCAGATGGGATGGAAGAAGGAGGATGGAGAATGGGAGGAGGAGGACGAACAGGACGCGCGAGGAGGATGAACGGCACTTGAACCCCCATCAGGTTTTTCCCGGCCCAGACCCGGGCCCGACGCTCTGGCCTGGGCCCAGCAGCAGTAACTCGAGCTCAGGGTATGTTTGAAATTTTGATTCTAAAACTGAAAATTAAAATTCTAAAATTAAATAAATTTGTGTCTATGCCCCAAAAAGAGATGAAAACAATTTCAGTATTTCAAAATTATAATTCTACCCCCTTAAGGAGGGATCATAATTTTGGAATTTTGATTTTAGAACGAACCTATAATTTTAAAATCAAATAACACAATTCCTAATTTTTTAGAATGAGAATACTTATTTTAAACTTCCAGGTTCCAAACAAATCAAATGCACCTTCAAAGAAAAGGAAAGGCCAGTTAGAGAGGATCCAAAAAACATAAAAAAAAAACCTTGTGTGTTGTGGGTGTCCACATTTGAGGCCAAACCATTTGAGAAGACTAATGGAGATGTCTGGGTGAGCGAGGGGTTAACAATCCATCGCTCGAAAAAAAGTTCTAAAGGGTCCCTAGTTCTGATGTCTTCGAGGTCTTGGGTTGCATCGGCAATAGTGATGATAGCAGTTCAACTCCCAATTCAAACATCATGCCCCACTACCTTAGACATAGATGCAGAGCACCTACACAAATGAAGGATATGCATTTTCATAGAATAAGATGAAGGAGGCAGTTGCTCACACCAGTCTCTTTTTTTTTTTTAAAGAAAAATTAAATGTGTATCGTTGAACATTTATCCTTATATTTATATAAGTGTCTCTCCAGATATGAGTATTTTTAAACGAGTGCCCTTTGAGCTAAATTTTCCGGCTCTGCCACCGGAAGGGGGCGTCAAAATGCTTAAGGTCGGACGGACTATCGATGACTCCTTGACGTATAAGAGGAAAAAATCAAGTTCAAAGAATTTTTCTCCCAGATGCAGGCATGATTAGAGATGAAATTTTATTCAAACTTTGTTTAAAGTTGTTGAGTGGGACACAGAGATCGACGCCCTCATGAAACTTGCAAGTTCTAACGTGGAAGCCCTCGTGAGACAAATAGTTCAGACAAGCATTCAACGATTTATTCAAGAACCGAAGATGGAAGTTATCCTTCTTCGATATCAATTACATCTAACACTAAATATAATCACATGACCATGCTTAATCAAACGAAAAAACACGGCATTCTTGAACGATGTCTTTTAAGAACATATTTTCTTTGTTTCTGGGCCCCCTGGTCAGGCATTTCCTTAAAAACCCGAGTCTCGATATGTCCCCTGAGAGCGTACACTTCCCCTTTTAGAATTCCATCTAAAAAGAGAATCGAAACTGAAAATTTTGCAACCAAAGCGAGAATAATTGCGAGGGCGTCATGAGAAAAACCAATCACGTGGGATGTTGGAATCCCCTTTTGAGAGCTGTTATGATTATGACAGGAAGGAAACATGGAATGTCTCTTTTACGGTGGTCCTTTGAAATCGAAAGCTCCCCAAAAAAAAAAAAACTAAGAAAACTATAAGAGAACTGAATCTCAGTCTCCTGTCCAATAAAGCTTTTTCTTAGCTCCGTATTCTCCACACGCTAGCTGTCAATTAATTACATCTTATATGTCACAGTCATCAACTATTATTTTCATTTTAATTTGTCGACAACTTACTAACACGTCTGAAATAATAATTGTATGATCTGTTAATAGAAATTATATATGTATATATAAAGGTGAATGAGATGAGAATCATCTAGTCATCTAACAAAAGTAGTCTATATAAAACAGATGAATGATCGAGAGAAAAAGCAAAAAAGAAAATAATATATGAACTTAAGCTGTATGACAGAAATACCTATCGCTTTTTTTGGTTAGGTGACTCAAAGAAAAAAAAACAATCAAAGTTCCAATTCAATATATATATATATATATATATATATATGGTCTTTACAAATAACTCAAGTAACTATTTCTGTTTATGCTGATTTAGCGATTAGCACAACTCAATACAATTTTCACCTGACAATCCTCAGTATTGATAATATATGAAGTTAGATTCATTTACATTCCAAAGATAGAGAAGGCCGGGCATTTTTTCTTCGCTTGATACCTTTCTATCTACTGTTTGAGCCACAAATTACATGCTGTTTAAGAATTGGATGAACATTCGTCTCAATCTCTTTCAAGTCCCGTTTTGGTTTCACACCTCAATCAATGGATCAACTTTCAGAACACTTCTGTTTGTTCCCCAGCGACCAGAAACGAAAAAAACTCACTGAGATGACGCTGCTTCGATAACTTTGCAGGAAAGAAAAGCTCTCCACTGTCCAAAAAGGAAAAAGGAAGCCGGCCGGTGTTAGTTCGTCCTCTTCGATAGCCCATACCCTCTTCCCTGCTGCAATTTTTTTTTTCTCTGCTTCTTCCTCACTTTTTCTTTTTTTTTTTCTTGCCAGTATCCCTTTACAACCCCAAGAGTATGTAGTAGACGAGAGTGATTGGTAAAGCGATCAGCATCCCGAATATGACTCTGCATTTCATCATCACAAATCCAGGAAGGAACTACCAACATCAGGAATTTGCTTGAAATCGTATCTTACTCTAGAAACCAAACACGAGATATGGGTTTCGAGGGATTACGCTGTACTCAGGATTGCCGGATGAACATTGTATTCTTTAGCAAACACAAAAGGAACGATGCCTTGAGGAAGAGCAGCCTGCACAACAACCAAATCCAGAATCTTGAATTCCGGGGCGAGCTAGAAAATTCTGGGTAAAGGGCACTGGGTATAAAATTTTAAAATTTTAATGA
This sequence comes from Nymphaea thermarum, assembly GCA_011799765.1. Classification (NCBI taxonomy): domain Eukaryota; kingdom Viridiplantae; phylum Streptophyta; class Magnoliopsida; order Nymphaeales; family Nymphaeaceae; genus Nymphaea; species Nymphaea thermarum. Next base: position 153,626 of record JAANDH010000056.1, read on the forward strand.
ACATTAATACATAAATGAGAAAAATTGTTCAAAAATATCAATATAAAAATAAACTTTTTTTTGGTGGGTCTGTAGGGCAAATTGCCCACAGGGAGTCCACACCTGCCTCTGCCCCTGCTTGAATCTCATATGGGATTTCTACAGCAAACACTGAGATCAGCTAGTTGGTTCAAATCTTTGGCGACGTTGCAAAACCTTGTTATTGGATTATTCAGGTGTCATTAAAACTGTGTTTAAAGAAAACCCATTTTCAACAAAACCAGATTTTGTAAAAAGAAGTAAAAAAACAGCACCCCCTTCAAGTTATTAAAAGAAACTGAGTTTTGGGTGTGCCATCACTTTCAAAACTCATTAAAAATCTTGCATAAAACAAAATTTTCATAAAGCTGTCATCCAAATGCCCAATTTTACATGATTCCAAAAGCAATCAGGGTTTAGAACAGTGATGAACTCGTGCAAGTGAAAAGTAAGAATGTTAATGGCATAATCAACAGGACAGTAATTAAATTCTGCAAGGAAAACAAGAGTGAAGAGACCTGGACGATGGCAACGTGAAGTAGAGAACCACGGAGACCAACGATCATGGAGGCGGCGGCCATTACCGCAGGGCCAGTGAGGAACCTGACGGCCATGGCAAATGCTGCCGCTGAGTTTCCGCAGGCGATGATCCTCGGTTGCAGAGCCATGAACAGTCCTACAAGACATGGGCAACACAAAAACCGGAAAGGACACACTCAGCATGACATTCAAAAGAGATTCCAAAGCACAGTGGAACAGTTCACGTCATCACATACCCAAACTGAACATGGCCATCCCGAGACCTGCGTCTGACAGTATGGAAATGGATTTTCCAACTATTTTAGGCATCGACACGTGCCACCTGATCACAAACAGATGAAATTTAATAACGCAGATATAATGTATACACTGACCTAGATTATCACTGTTATGAAGATTCAATTACTTGAATTTTGTTTCTTTTATGCAAATGATCTGCATATTGGGGTTCTACAGGCTTCGGCTTCTTTAATTTATTACCGTGAAGTGCGCCTGCTGTTGACTTCATTCAACCTAAAAGTTGGTGCACTCTGGTTGGCAAGCATGAAGAGAACATTCGTCAGTTGAGACGTCAGTATTAATTTAGGCTGCAGGTGCTAAATTCAAGGATCTAATGTGCTAGAATCCTTAAATTAACAATCTTATATCAGATTGAAAGTGTGACATGAAGATGCATCTCTTTTTTTTTGGGTTTTTACATGAACAAAATGTTTCGTATGAAATCAGAAGGGTTGAGCTGGTTCATGTTCTTTAATGGCGGCTATCCTCCAAATCTCTGCCTATTCCATGGGCGCTCCACCTCCATGAGAGAAAATAAAGGTGCCAACTGGCAGGGATGGGACTCAAGGGCCATGTTCAAAGTTCAAAGATCAAAAGCATTTAATGGAATGAAAATGACCGGAGAACTGAAATTACCTAAACGCAATAAGTGACCAGATAACACCAATGAGACTGGAGTAAGTGTTCGGATTGCGGATGAGTTTCCTCCACACCATGATCAGGATGAGCCTGGTCATCACGCTGGCAGGCGGCATCTGCTTGTTGGCCTTGGAGCCCTCCTCCTCCAGCGTCGGATGGAGCGCCGCCGCGGAGTTGGACCCCAGTTTGCAGAACACCGGTCCGTCCCTGGGGACGGAGAATGTTTCCTCTCCTTCCGCCGGCGTCGACCCTCGCTTAAAGCTGAAATTCTCAACGGCAAAATCTTCGTGCTCTGCAACATAATGGAATTAATTCACTGTCAGGAAGGAAAATAGAACTGGTTCGTCAGCCAGGAGTTAAATATGGTGCTTGTTTTCAGTTTGTCTTGTCGCCGGAAAATGAGAACCAGCTTTTATGAAAATCGAAAATTCGACGAGAAAGGACCAGGGAATTGTTTTTATGAAAAGTGACTGCGTAAAATTCATGTCGTTAAGTTCATTTTTGCACCGAATCCGTGCTCTACTCACTCCCGGATAAAGCGGCTCGAGGTGGGTCCGACCCCATTAATTGATGCTGATTTACAGCATCCGCCGGAGACGGGACCAAATCAATTAATCACCACTGAATCATGGCGATTTTGAACATCCACCGTCCATCTTAGTAGATGAAGGGCTAGGCCCGGCCGAAAATGACATGATTCAAACTTCCAATCTCATAACGCTTATTTTTATCTTGTGAAAACAACATATATCATTAAATGTCATTCATTTCTTTGCTTTTTCAACACTTGGATTCGTCCAAACTCTGGTGAAAACGGTGAATTTGGAAAAGAAAGTAAAAAATTTAAAGAAACATTTTTATAAAATGAAAGGAAAAGGAAAGATGGGAGCGCTAGGTCCCTCACCTCTGTGTGCACCATTTGGTGAGTGGTGGTCTGGAATCAACATGCGGATCTCCTTAGCACCAACATCACCACCGCCGGATTTATGCTCGGTACCGTTGAAATCCTGCCCGACGAGCACGTGTAGTCCGCTGACTTCCGACGCCGGCGAAGCGCTTGAGCTCCAGACGAACATGTGAAGCTCCTTGGCGTCATGGTTCGACGGCCGGCTTCTCTGAGGAGACCTGACCTGCGGCTGCTCGTAGCCGCTCCTCTTCTGAACCTTCCCGGACGACCCTGAATTATCAGCAATTGCGCCGGAAATGGAGGGAAAATTATTGTTGGTATGGACTGAGGCGTCTGGCGGGAAGGAAGAGAAGCCTTTCCCTGTGTGGCCGTAGTGGTTGCCGGCGGCGCCTGGGAAGCCAAGGTTTGAGGGATTCAGTCCGTGCTGCTCGTCGAAGTTCGACGGCCGCGGGGTGGGCAGCGAGTACATCTCCGCCTGGCCGAAATTGGAGTAGCGGGGATGTGCACTACCCCCACCGCCGGAGTACAAATCAGCAGGGTTGAAGCTGGAGCCACGGGGAGTCGAGTGCAGGCTGTAGATCTCGGCGCCGGTGAGGTTCGATGGTCGCGGAGTGAACGTGGAGAAGCCCATGGACCGACGGGAAGGCGAGAGCACGACCGACCGCGACGACGTCGACTTCCGAACTGTGACGTGAAGCTTGCCGTCATCGCCGACCTCGGCCTCCGTCTGCAGGAACTCCCGGCCGTCAAGCGAAACGACGTCGGAGTCGACCTTAAAGGAGACGATGGAGGCCGCGGTCTCCGGGAACTGTTCCATGATCAGAATTTTGGCTCCCCGGTACTCAAAAAGGAAAATGAGAATGGTGTACCAGATGATGCACTGGAGAACGACGATCTGGACCATGAGGCTGCCGGAGTACTCGCCGTACATGGCGATCAGGAGGGGGATGCCCATCACCAGGGTGTTGGGGAGCGTGGAGAGGGAGAAGATGGTGATGGACCAGTCTATGTTGCCGCGTGCAGAGAGATTGGACCAGAGGGCGAGGAAGGCGAGGATGATGGTTTTCTGCAGGGTGTCGGCGGCGATGAATCGCAGGTTCATGGCGTAGGGGTTGTTAGTGGAGATGAAGTGGAAGGAGAGCAGCGGCACCGCAAAGACGGCGACGAAGCGGTTGATGCCGGAGCACTGATCCGGCGAGAAGATCTTCCACCACCTCACCGAGCCGTAGGCCAGGATCATCGCCACGTACAGCGGCACCACCGCCGTCAGCACCGTGTACAGATCTCTCCACGTGATCATCTTCAACTTTCCCCTCCTTCCTCGCTTCCAAATCACCTGCCAAAGGAAGAAATCGAGAAAGAGGGCGACAATATTGGGCACAGTGGAAGAGAGAGAATAACAGGAGGAGTAGAGCGGATCTCTTTGTCCGCCTGTCTATATATATATATATATATATATATATATATATATATATATATATATATATATATATATATATATATATATATATATATATATATATATACGTAAACACCTTTGAAGTATGTTGCTTTGCAGATGTTCTTAATCAAAAGTTATTATCAGTTTATAAGAAGAATTACGTGTTCATACCTTGCTGTCAATGATTTCAGTTCATCTCTTTGCTCACTATCTGTAAGAAATATTTACTGATGTAAAAAGAATTCAATCGTTTGAATTAGGCCTTAGTTGTCAATGTCACGGCGACTGGGCCCCTACTAAATCCCACCGCTTGATTTCTGCCAACGATTTATTTTTTCTCTTTTCTCTATTCAATGTTCACTTCCAGGCGATTGACGAATTTCTTGCCAGCCTCCTTCCTGTCACCAGATTTGTCTTCTCGTTAGTTGGTTAAATGATTGATCCCTTGAGTTGAATTCGTCCCTTGAATTATTTGCCTTTCAGTGCAATGAGACAAGCTCCATTCATTCAGTTAACAAAATGACATGAAATACTTTTGTTGAGCACCTTACTATGATAAGAGTTGTAACGTTTAAACTATTTCTTAGTGTGTTTCATAAATATGCTTCAAAAAATGGAACAAAATTTGTCCCAGTTTTTAAGTAGATTCATAAGACCAGAACAATATGTTATTGTTGCCAAACAACCCCTTCAATATTATTGCAAAAGATTGAATCTGATGTCGTTCGCAAGGTACTGATCAATTGAGAGAATAGCAGCAAAAGAATCAATCTGTTTGGATCATTTCTTGATTTGAGTGTGTCATCCCTTCCTATATTGATCTTAGAAAGAAACTCTTTTACATAGAATCTTGGCTGCAACTACAATCTACCACTTTCTAAGTTAAAAGAAATACCTAAACTTTGCCTTGTATAGAAAGGAACATATATATATATATATATATATATATATATATATATATATATATATATTAGCTTCTGTATTATATGCATTGCCACTAGAAACGGTATGCCAATTATTGGAGGAAATCGTAACGGGCGTCAAGTTGAAGACCTTCCTAGTCCTCGCATTGAGCAGCTTTAGTTTTTACATAATGTTGATTTCACATGGTCAGATTTCACATGGGTTTCTTGTTAGGAAGGTGACTCTCTCACACTCTCCCTTGATGCACCAAGAGAAGAGGAAAACAAAAGAAGAAAAAGATAAAGATTCAACGATTTACGTGGTTCAAAGACAATGCTCTTCTACATCCACGACGAACAGTTTTTTCACTGCACCAAAGATTACAATGTACAAGAAAAAAGCACCCCCTCATAAACATGAGATCGCGGCAAAACCCGTTTATTTCTCATTGTCCAACATTTAGGCCGACAAGTCAATCACAATTACCATCCCGTGGATTCGCAAAAAATGCGGCAGAATTCACGGGACAGTAACAATGTTTTACTGTTGTCAAACTACCCCTTAAGATAAATATCGGAGTTTGAACTTCCCCGATTTGGCGAAGACCAATTCTTATTCAATTGACATCCAACGCAAAATGGGGTACATATTCTTTGTGTCTGCCTTTAAGTGGTGCACCCCTTTATGTTAACTCCATGTCTTTTGCTTTCTTTGTTGGCTAGACTTAGATAACTATTACTTTCAGCCCTTTCTGCTATATTCTTGTCTCATTTTAACTTACCTGCTAGTTGGGTTTGTTTGAGAATGTGGCAGATTCCATTATTTCTCCAACTAAACCAGTTCGACAAACAAACAAGAGAATCACTTTTCTGAATTTAGAATCACGAAAACGATTTCTCGTAGAAAACTGTCTATGGGGATGCAATTAAATGGTAGAATTGAATCTAGTGCAGCCATGTACCATGTTTGGGTGGGAGGAAATCTTATTCTGAATCAATATCGAATGTATCTACCATCTATTTCCAGGGGTGTTTGATGGCAAGAAATTATTTACTCGCTTCGGGAAGAATCTTTTGACTCCCCTTTTTTGCCTTTAGAGCAAGAAAAAGGTTGGATTTTTTTTTTTTATCACGAAAAAAGGAGGGTAGAATTTCTCTTTGTTTTGTTTCATGCTGTACATAGAGAAGAAATTTCACCCATTCTGGACGCCTTAGAATTCCTTTCTGTGAGTCATCAGATGCCTCTTTTAGCGACGTCATGCTCAATAATAGTTTTAGTGAAGCAGCCAGATTCACATTCACAGTGAGTTGTCAGATATGCAAAAAAAAAAAAAAAAAAAAAAAGCCAGGAGTTAGTGTATTTTGGAAATTTTTTAAAAAGAAATGTCTCTTTTGGACTTTTAACTTTTTTTCACTATTTTTTTGGCGATGTCACTTTTTTTTACTGATAAGGGGTATTCTGGTCATTATACCTTCCTGACATACAATTTTTTTTGTGCACCAGGAGATGCTTATAATCGGCTTTGAACAAGATCGTTTCATCTGTCACAATGCAATTTCATGGTTCCAATTGAATCAGCTTTGGGAAGAATCTTTTAATTCCCCTTTTTTGCCTTTAGAACAATACAAAAGGTTGGAATCTTTTTTTTTTCACAAAAAAAGGATGGCAAAATTTCACCTTGTTTTGTTTCATGCTATACATAGAGAAAAAATTTCACCCATTCAGGACACCTTAAAATTCCTTTTTGAGTGTCATCAAATGCCTCTTTAACGACGTCATGCGATGGGTAGTTATCAATCGATAATGGTTTTAGCGACGGAAGCAGATTCGGAGTGAGTTGCTTGCACCAGGGTAGTGCAAACAACAGGTATGCAACGGAAAAAAAAAAAAAGAGTTAGCGTATTTTGGAATTTCAAAAAGAAATGTCTCTTTTGGACTTTTAACTTTTTCATTATTTTATTTTTTGTTAAGAATCTCGTTTTGCTGATAAGGGGTATTTTGGTCTTTATACCCACCCGATATAATACAATTTTTTGTTCATATAATCAGCTTTGAACCAGATTGTTCTATCTTCCACAATGCAATTTCATGGTTCCAATTGAAAGGGCAGGTATTGATGTGACTTAGAACTAATTTGAGCACCCTGCCAGACAAATTTCAACCTCCCCTTCTACCTGTTTGACTAAAGCACTCAAAAGATTCTATGAAGTATATATAACAAGGAGGTAATTAAGCTCCATTATGATTTTTATATCGGAAAATATTCTATCATGTGGTTTTAAGAGATAAGATTTGGGAAACTTTATCTTCCTTTACCAACATTTATGCTTGTTTATTGAGCTATCAAGTGAAACTTGAAAGTTGAGTTTTTCTAGATATTACTGATGGTGTCCATTCAATCACTCCCCAAAAGTGCGGAGCCAGAAATTTTTGGCTAACGGATACTGTTGTAGAAATTTTCATTTTTTATAAGACACAACATATATAATTTACCTACTGCTTTATCAATCAAAATGTTTTTTTTTTCTTATTACTGTGAATACATTTTAAATGTCTTGCCTAATTTTCTGTCTAATATAGATGGTAATAGGACCGAAACATTGTCACAAATATTGTTCACGGGGAAATATTGTTGAAATTTTTTTTGGGTATTTTTTGACGAAGTTGATTTCTCAAAAAAATAGGAAAAATCTCGGAAAAAGTTAAAAAAAAAAAGATCCTAAAAGTCATAGATGAATAAAGTAAATGTGAAAATAATAACAAAAAAAAAAAAAACTAAACATCACCCAAATTATCATTATACATTGGTAGAGCCAGACCTTTATTCATATGTAGAAAGTTACTAGCAAGCTGGTCTGGAAGAGAGCATGATGTCATATTTTGATTGGCATTGATGTTTTTTATTTGGGTCTTGGACAATAATCCATAGAGTCAAGATCTTTTTTGAGGGGTGGGACAAACAGTCTAACCTTTGGAACTGGGTATGGATAAACTGAACTCGAATCCAAACAATACATTGTGCAATTAAAACTGTTTAATTTTTTCAATGTATTTTTTTTTTTCAATTAACTAGGGTGGAGCCATGGCCTAGGCGCACCTCCCCTCCTCCGGCCCTAATTATCTAGGAAATCAATTTAATCAAATCTGGCAAAGAATTGAATCAGAATAAAGTGTTCCGAAGCTAATTGGTGCAAGATTCTTTGGATTTATGGATTTATTCTAAGAGTCTGTCACTTTCATATTTAGCTACCTTTACTAGACCTCCAACTGAGACTATATCTCAAAGATTTATTTAGCTTCCAGATGCTCTTTCTTTAGTGAGGCAAAGATCAGCAGTATATATTCATTGGACCTCATGCCCAGCATGTCACTTGAACTTTTTTATTTTAGTTTAAAATTCAATATACACTAAAGTTGGACTTGCCCATATTCATTCACCATTAATCACTCATACCAGCTGTTCTCCTTTTGAATAAACCTTTTCTTTTGCTAATATCCATTTAAGTAGAAAATTACCCAAAAATGCAAAAAAAAAAATACATTGGAGAATTAACCAACTCTTAATCTTTTAATTTGAAATAATGAACTTAATTCCGTGACATGAACTAGATCTTCTCAGCCAAAATGATGCCTTGGAACCACTCTTGGTTGTGCAGAGATGCGAAACCAGTTCCTTCTTCTTGCACACAAGGTCCAATGATACTTCGAAACTTGGGCGGTCATACAGTACACCCTTCAATTTGAGTGTCATAATTGTGACTGTTTGCAGTGTAGAGGAATAACACCTACAAGAATCAAACTAAAAACATATTGTCTGCAAGACCCTCGGACGGACTAGCTATACTACGCCCTTCAGGGCCCTTGCAGGCTCTTCTGATAACGTTGAATTAGTCAATAATTCATAAGAAGCATTCATGTGGCCCATGTCGAAATTAATATTTTTAAAGACCTTATGAGACTTATCTTTACAACTACAGCTGGCGAACTGGCCCTCGAACCCTTTCCCACTAAATGGGCCCTAGATGTTGCGTCCTCAAAAGGAAGAGAAACACTTATCTCCCTCCCTACTTTCTCATGGCATGAGGAGACATTGCTTTAGATTGGGGGGTACTTTTAGATGCAAAGTGGACCGGTATTGTCCTCCCTTCTCTCTCTTTCTCTCTCTCTCTCTCTCTCTCTCTCTCTCTCTCTCTATATATATATATATATATATATATATATATATATATATATATATATATATATATATATATATATATATATATATATATATCCTTCCTCTTTCTCCCTCTGTCTCTCTCCCTTCTCTCTTTTTCGAACTTTTTGGGATGTTTGTAGCGCGGATGTGTTTGCGTTTTGTGATGAGTTCGCCTCCAATTCTGTTTTTCTGAAGGAATTCAATCAAGCTACCTGTGTCCTGGTGCCTAAGCGCCCTAACCCTACAGATGTCACCCACTTTCGCCCGATCTCCATCCTTGGTGCACCTTACAAGTTTATTGCTAAGTTGCTCTCTTTGCGGCTTGCGTCTGTCATGCCTTCTGTCATTAACCCCTTCCAAGTTGCTTTCGTCAAGGGTCGGCGTCTGCAGGACGCAGTTGTCCTAGCCAATGAGGTTGTTCACTCCTTTTACTGTCTTCGACTAC
>JAANDH010000056.1:163713-205521 GCA_011799765.1 Nymphaea thermarum
TGCCGCTTCGTCTTTCCTCTTCTCTCTTCTTCTCTGTGCATTGTATTGTATATTTCCTTTTCCTGTGTGTGTTTTTGCGGTGTGTTTTTTGCGGATTGCTTCTGTATTTAGGGGACTTCTTGTCCCCAAATTTTGTTAAATATATTCCCATTTTATCGGCTCTCTCTCTCTCTCTCTCTCTCTCTCTCTCTCTCTCTCTCTATATATATATATATATATATATATATATATATATATATATATATATATATATATATATATATATATATATATATATATATATATATATATATATATATATATTGTAAAACTGCTGTGAGGTGCACTAACTGTATATGTTGTCAGCTGTTGGCAACTTTTTGCCATGTGAGCTTAGGTGATGCCAATGCCAAAAGCTTAAGATTCTCCACAAGAATCATGAGTTCGGATGCGTATATGTATACTTTTCATCTCATATATGTTTAAGTTCCAACTTTTTGAACTTTTAAAATTTCAAATCACATATTGATTGTTCACTGTCTATACAATCTGTCCCCAAACACACATCTACACGCATAAGTTAATTTATATACGCGAGAGAGAGAGAGAGAGAGCACATTAAAAAAAATCAATGATCATTTCTTTTTTCTTTTAAAAGCAGTAATAAGTGGTTATGAGAAGAAATTAAAATATTTATTTATAATTTTATATTGTGAAGAGAGAGAAAGAAGCAATGTCGTTCATTCATTCTCCTGCAATGGAACTGGGGCATATCATCAACTATGGGCCATAAAGCACACGTTCAGCGGCCACCTCCGCCTGATCTTTTTGGGTTAATTCCGCTTTGCACTCAACAATATCATCATCATATTCTTAACACTTTTTATATTTAATTTCTTTCATAAATTTTAAGAGTAACCAATTCGATGACTTCACGAATTTGACCAAAATGTAGATTTTAAGCATAGATATAACATACATGTGGAGTTGGATCGAGGGTTTATGAGAAACATCAGATTGGCCCAACACCATTAATTAAACATACGTTACCTGTCAAATGAAACAGGTAGGTCCGGCCGGTAGGCTCCGGCCACCACTCGTGTCTAGAAAAGATCCAGCAAACATTCAACGAAACAGCACGACGGCTCGGTGCAGTATCATATTCACCTGTCATGATGCATGTTAGTGGCTATATATCTTTGGTTTACAGAAGCTTTTCGAAGAAGCGCCGAAGCTCTCCTCCTTCCTCCTGTGATGCAGGATTGCTTTTGCATCTGAGTGGACACGCGTATCCTGGTCAACTAGAGTGTCGCACTTGTCACTTTATAATTCAGGAAAATAGCATCCACAAGAATTGAACGCTATCAATCGCGCAAATCTGTTAAGAGTACAATCGTATTAAACTGTTGATAATGAAACGAAGCACTCGGCTCTCCCTTGCTTCTAACTTCTTTGGCTCAAATGAGAAGAGCAAAGTTTGTTTGTCTATTTCTTTATTCTTTATTGAAATCGACAATGAAACTCAAGAGAAATGTAGCCAGTACTGTATAACCGACAGTCCACCGAACTTATTGCTGCAGTCAGATTCTCAATTAATATGTGATCAATGGTTGAAGAAATGGGGTTTTGTGACTGTTTGGCCCCATTTTCCTTCATTCAATTACCAAATGGCTTTTTTTTTTCTAAGTGGTCGGGCCTGATTATGTCGTATTGGATCCTAGTATCAAGAAATTAACTTTAACAGATGTGGCTTCAAGGGGCATAGCGTAGTTGGTTGGATTAGAGGTCTGTAAAGAAACATGTTTCTAGTTTAATTCTCGTAGGTAATAAAATGTGGTACCTAACTTGAAGGATGTACCGTTATTATTGACGTAGACACAACCTCGGACCCTGGAAGCAGAGGGAATTGTTAGGTGTTGTTAACCTCTTGCTCAATTGGATTGATTGAAAGATCAAGGAAATTCACAACGTAGAGTTCAAAATTTTTCGAATTTGTGAAATTACGGCATTTTGTGAGGCAATCTGATGATTATATATAGCATGTTTTCGACTTGACTGAACGTCATATGCTTATCAAGCGTATGATCGATTATTTCATACCCTTTCAAGATAATAGTGAGTATACCTCTTGATTCTTGATCATCTAAACTTCTTGTTATAGTTCTTTCCACCCTCAATTCTTGCTGCCACAACAATGCCCAAAGGAGTTGGCACAGTGGAGAAGGTCTCGGCCACCGTCAGTATAGTGCAACTTAATTAGTCAGGTTGTTGGTTTCGTGAAAGCTTGGTTATCAGTTCAATTTTTATGGGAGTTACTTCTCTGGATAGCAAATGGTAGCTATGGTACTATTTTAGAGTTGAAGGTAGTAACTATAAGTTCACTTAAGTCCTCGAGCAATCTTAAACCCCGTGATAGGGTGAGGGGCTTCAACCTTTTTAGGGCATCTCTCTCAAACAATTTCTTCCGGTGCGTCAACTACGGTGCAAAAATTCTGAATTTCAGTCCACGTCTCAACATTCATTCAAACACAACCTAAAAGAAGCGAAAGAAACATATATTCATGTTTGATTGGTTTAACATTGTAGTAAGGAGCAGCCATGTCAGATTTCTTATCCAGGCTATCAAACACAACCTAAAAGAAGGGAAAGAAACATATATTCATGTTTGATTGGTTTAACATTGTAGTAAGGCGCGGCCACCTGCCGCTTATCAGATTTCTTATCCAGGCTATCAAACACAACCTAGAAAATGGAAAACAAACGTCTAGAGCCAAAAAGGGAGAGCACTTTAACTAAAGATACTCAGATTCATCCATCCACTGTTGTTTCTTTTCTTTTCCCCCTCTTCTGGTGCTTTTATTTTTAGCTTATGATATAATAGCTGTAATGCCAGTTCCCACAAATTGCCTTGAGAAATATTCCTTCTTTCCTTTCCTTTTTATCTTTTTCTCTTTTCGCCTTGCCGGACAATGCGTCCACTGATGGATCAAATGACCAACAAAAAGAAAGAAGACATAATATATTCTGATTGGAAAAGGTAAAGGAAAGGCTTGGGTGGGTTCTGTGGCTGTCCATATCAGGCGGCCCCATCCTTTACCATTCACGTTATGCATCTTCACGTGGAGGCGTCAATCCTCGAAATGGCAGCGACGGCGACGGCGACGGCGACGGTGACGCATTTTTTGCGTCCTCGATCGCAGTTAAATATCGTGACATAAAAGCCTTGTACGTTAATTTGTACAACTCACTTTCGTGTGCCATTAAAACCATGTCGGTATGTAACTTCGTTTTCACGTTAAGTTGAGCATTTTAAAAGCCAGTTTTGAAATTGGATCCGAAGTTGAAAACAAGGATTTGAAAGAGAGTTTTGAAATTGGATTCGAGGTGAACTTGATTTTCACGTTAAAATAAGTTTTCTAAAATTAGTTCCCCAAAAAATTACCGTATTTGACGTACTACTACCTCATTAATATTTATTTATTCATATAGAAGTATCCATTAAAATTTAAACTATTAGTGCCTCTTACCTGAAAATTACTGACTCCCGACGCTCCACAATTCTGTTCTCGTTGAGCAATACGTTGGAGAGGGACAACATGCATGAACCATGTGAGTAGAGCTGTTCCTATAGGAGTCGTTTAGCAATTGGGACACTCATTCTTTGAATATTCTACAAATCTAACCTCAATATTGGGTAGGTTCAAGCCTTCCACTAATCTTTTTAAAGATTGAGCAAGTTCATGGAACACTTGAACTTGTTCAATCTATAAGCAGATTCATGAAATACTCACAAAGTGATTCAGTTGTACAGTTGTCTATCCTATCACATTTCATATAGATGAAGATGGGACGTTACCAATTGAGCGGCTCTAGATCATACGCATCATGAGTCGATGCGGATCACAAAGTTCAATGATTCCCATAGAAATTTGACTATAGAAGCAAAAAACTTTTTCCCTGGAAAGAGAAAATATGAATCCCCCATGTGAAACTTTTCTCTACCTACACTGCATCGGTTGGTCTTTATGCATATAAGTTTTGCTTGTACCTTACACAAAAGAATGCTGTAGCCCCCTCTGCCCGCTAGCTTTTCCCGCTTTCCTTCTTGGATGAGGGTCACACTCGATTCAGTAACGCATGTGGCTGCCCGTGGTTATGTTCTTACTGCCACCCATCTCTCATCAATGGCAGCGTACGGGTGCAAGTGGCTTGAATCCGAGCCGGAATATCTGACCGGAACTGGACCTCTTTTTAGGTGGGATTTGATTGCCATCGAGTGGAGGGAAAACTTTTACAATTTATATGTAAATCTAAGAAAGTTTAGTTTAATATATATATATATATATATATATATATATATATATATATATATATATATATATATATATATATATATATATATATATATATATATATATATATATATATATATATATAATATATTTAAAGAATATTATTAGGCCAACTCGGTCCGACTCAATGGCGGAGCCAGAAAAATTGGCTGGCGGGGAGCATGATATTTTGAGCTGGCGTGGGCAGGACAGGCTTCGCCATTGGTCCGACTCGGTAATTGATTGGGCTGATTCGGCCTTTTTTCGGGGCTCGGGCCTGCTGGCGGCTATAAATAAGCGCTACAAAGTTCACTTGAGTGGTGAAGGAGCATGGAAATTAATGGTAAGTTGCAAAAAATAAATGCAAATTTATTAAGGTTTTCCCTTTAAAACAGGCGTCCAAAGTAAAACTTAGCAACCAATCGAACAACTTGAGAGAGCAAAGCCTGAGAACCTTTGGGACCTTTTAAGTTGACATTAAAAACTCATATGTCTTTTCAACGGACTATTTGGCAACATTAATACATTGTTAATGTCTCGTGAATCTGCCCAAAAAAAATTAAGCAAATCTATAAAACAATTGTAATAATATCATATGAATTTACCCCATTATTTGGGATAGGTTCATAAGACAACAATGTATAAGTACGTTTAGCAGCAAGACATTATGGAAGCGTCATATGTAACCAATAGTCTATGAATATAGCCCAATCTTTGAGGGAGATTTATGAAATATCTCAAACGACTCATAAAGGAACTGGTTTCAAGCGACATAAAATTTATGATTGTTTCAGATGTAGGAAGGGAGGAATTTATTTAATGTGCCCCCAACCATAGATCTAAGTGTAATTAAGATCCACTTTCAATTATTAGAAAACTTTGTTAACTTTATCCATGATTAAGGCCAACACCTCAAACTTTCATGTCCCCAAGATTGTTCATAGGACCTTCTCTCCTCCCCACCTTGTGGACCCGCACGATCATGTTTGCGAGCCGAATACATTGAATGTCGCACATGACCGGGCTTTCTAATCTGGATCCAATCCTGCTCAAGCACATGAACATGCTGCTGAAGTCGAGTGCAGATCAAGTGCCCCAACCTTAATTCACAAGCAAAGGCGGAGTCAGAAATTTTTGGCTAAGAGTCACTAATAATAAATTTTAAACTTCTGAGAGGCATCAATATTTAAATGAAAAAAAATTACTCTAAAGTATCAATTATAAATATAAATATTTTTTGTGACTTGATATGGACAATTGCCCATATGTTGCCCAAACCTGCCTCCGCTCCGGTTCACAAGGTAGATTTTCAACAGATACTTGTGAAAATACTTACTCTCTAGTGTTGGAAGGAAGAGGTACTTCTATCCAAACTGTGAGATGTCTCACCTTTTAAACTTGAGAAAATTGGTCACAACTTCAACACGATCACCGACGGTCTCAAATATGAACCTCACACCAATTGCGACCAAAAGCAAACATGCATTGAAAGTAGTCACAGAAAACTCATTTTTTTCGAAAAAAAACACGAAACAAACTTGATAAATTAACTAGTTGTTTAAAACTTAAAAAAAAAAAAACCTTTTTTATTTTTTTAATGTCAAACATTTTTTTACATTTTCTATTTTTTATTTTTTGCAAATCTACTTATATTTTGATATTTGTGTTATAAGTTTTTCATTTATTTTATTTTTCTCTCAATTTTAGTTTTTTAAAATTTTTAAAAATTTGCCGTATTTTTTTTATTCTTTTCAAGCTCGCCGCATTATACTCGAAAAAACTTGTCGTTTAAACTCCAAAAGAAACTAATCTTGAATTTAAAATCTGCATATTGAATTTGGCAACTGGTAATAGTGGAAAAGAGATAACTGGATTTGACATCTCAATTGTTGTTCACGTCTCACAGCTCAATCACTGAGGAGCATGCGTCTGTGGTGTGTTCCCAGTTTTGAGTTAGACACACCATGTGAAGTGATTCTATGACTCGTCCTTGTGAAAACTTTTTTCCGGCCAGTCGGTGACGAGCTAAAGTAAACATTGCAGTTCCAAGGGGAAAATTTCAATCTCTCTCTCTTTCTTTTGACTGGTAAAGCTGAGTTTAGATAAACTCATACCAACTTTTGAGATCTCCTTCAACCAGAAAAGCTAAAGTCTATCAAACAAGTAACATGAGCTGCCATATCTTGACCTTTTTATCTGTAAAAAAGAGAAAAATAACCAATTAACTTCAGCCAGCTGGTAGAATGCTTGTGGAAGCAGCGCCACATGTCGCCGGAGCTTAGTCAGACTTAAGATGGCCCAATCTTTCTCTGCCTGACTGAGCTCAAGGCTGAATATAGTACTCCAGCCTTTGACTTATAATGGAGTGTGTCCAAACTTATCTTCACATGGATGTTATTACTACTCAATAACTCTCTCTCTCTTTAAAAACACTCCACCGCCGCGCCATGTAGCCAGATCATGTATGTCGAAGACATACTTAAGAAATGTCTACCGAGAATTCATCTCGAAGATTGAAGCAGATTCATGAAAGACTAATATTGTCAAATGCTTCCTTAGATATCAACCCGATCTTGCGAAACATTCATTCAAGATGTCATACTGTTGCCAAACGGCCCTCGACTCTTCAATGATCTCAACCATAAAAATGTAAATAAGGTTTTAGCCGATAGAAGCGGTGGTGGCTAACCGTAATTCTGATAATGAGAATGTACTTATCCCTTTTTTAGCATCTAGCCCGAAGACGTATGGATATAATTAGAGAAAAGTTATCCAATAGAAGTGGTAGTCGCTAACCCTAATTCTGATAATGAGAGTGTATCTGTACATGTTAGAGAAGACCTGTCAATATAATTAGACAAAAGTAAGTGCTCCTAATAAAACCGAAATTGTTCTACACGAAAACATATTCAAGACATAACACATACATACAAAAGAAAGATGAAATAAAGTAAATCCAAACTTAAAGTGTGTTTTTGTTCATACCACTAGAATTTGAGCAGGTTTTTATAAAGCTTTCCTTTTAGATTCATGTGCCAGGTCTGTTTCTCCAAGACAACTTATATCTTCATAGTAAGGATGAACACCAGATTATTTCCATGTCAGCGTTTGGATGATGCACTAAAAACAACAAAAAAATTTTATGATAGCTATTTTTTTTTTAATAAGTTTTGAAAAAATAATTGTGCTTGAGTAATAAGTCCAAAACATAATTTTTAGGTGAATAACCTGCCAGGTGCGAGGTGTTATTCAACTCCATTTTGGATAACAGCTTTTGCTAAATATGAGTGCTGGCAAAACTAGTTTTTGATGTCATCCAAACACGCCCGAAATGAAGTTTCGGAAGGAAAACCACTTTTTGTCTCCAAAAAATTGGTTTTGAGGTGTCATCCAAATGCCGAGTCCAGCTGGAACCTATCTAGGCAATACTAAGTGCAGCCGGCCTAACCCACCGACCGTAAATGATTTTTTTTTTTTTGGCATAATCAGCTAAAAGCAAATCCGGAATCCAACTAATCATAGAATAGAGCAGACGCTTGCATGCCCTCCTTGGAATGTTAGTTGCATATCAACTGAGTTCAGACTCGGACCTGGATTGTGAACTCAACTTGATCCGAATGAAGTTTCAACTAGGGCCGGAGCTAGGAATTTTTTATCGCATGAC
This sequence comes from Nymphaea thermarum, assembly GCA_011799765.1. Lineage (NCBI taxonomy): Eukaryota > Viridiplantae > Streptophyta > Magnoliopsida > Nymphaeales > Nymphaeaceae > Nymphaea > Nymphaea thermarum. The sequence continues at coordinate 171,688 of JAANDH010000056.1, forward strand.
CCAAATCATAATTTCAAAATTTTAACAGGAACTGAAATAATTTTTATTTTAAATATATATATATATATATATGTTATATTATATATATATATATATATATATATATATATATATATATTTTTTAATTTAATCAGGCTGAGCCGGGCCGGGCTTTGGTCGGGCTCGGGTTTTAAGTGTCAAGTCGGGTTCGGGCTTGGGTTTCGAGTGTTAGGGCAGCATGAGTCCTGACTCCTTATTTAATTTTAATATTATTTATTAAAAATATAAATTATATATAATACTATTTATATTTTTTATTTTAATTGAATCAAGCCGGGTGAAACTTTGGGGCTAGGTTTCAGGCACTGTGGCCTGGCTCGAGCAGCGGTCACGGGCGCGGCTTGCCCGGATGTTATCATGTGCAGCATGTTTTCCGAAAGAAATTTTGTTCCGTATAATACCCAGAACTGGCCTCTATCATGGATTTCATGAAACTTGTTGGCTTATAAACGAAAAAAAGTATCAAGAAAAAGGAAAAATCAAATGTGCATTTCGTTTCCCGCCAGAGAGGGAGGAAAATCGATGCAGAAGGGAGGAAAAACAAAAAAAAAAAAGGGCGCGGAGGCGAAAATTACGCGCAATTGGAATCTCTCTCTCTCTCTCTCTCTCTCTCCTGGAAAGCCATCTCTATTTTGATTTTCTGAAGCGGTGTTTCTCGCGGGTCTCTGCAACTGCCTTCCGAGGTATGTCGAATGGCGATCCAGCGCTTCTATTGTGCAGCATTCTCTCTCGGGGCGGAATTCTGCTTCCTCGCGATTTGGCCGCAATGGTCGATATCCTCTGAGTTCTTCTGCAAATTATTTGACTGAAGCCCCACTGCCCGTTGCCCCGATCTCACCTTTCTTAATCGGGGTTAGCTCTTACGCGTTCTAAGTGGGCACCAATGAATGCCCCAATGTAAGTATAGTTTGATTAAATGAAATACGTTGCCTTGACAGNGAAGAAAACTACTTCATTTAGCAGGAGATGCTGATGATGCCTTGCGGTGCTTGGCCTTTTGTCGGCTGAAATTCTGTTCCAGCAAGTTCTGTTGCTCATTGATTTCTGAGATTTCGACTGCTTGTAGAAGACAACAACTTCGTTTAGTAGGAGATTGCTACTGCCCTGCTGTGCTTGGCCTTTCGTTTATTGCAGTCCTCTCCCAGCAAGTTCTGTTGCTCATCAATTTCTCAGATTCTCTGTCGTGAGATGAATGGATTATACTTTTGGAGATTTCACCAATAAATGGTTTTGTTCAAGCAGTGGCAGCGAGAAAAGTGAACAGATATTTCGTGTATTCTCATCTTTAGGTTGATGTGGAATTAGTAAATCCCCCAATTTCCAGCGATTACCCATTTACTTGTTACATTTGCTTTTGTAGGTTGTTACTGGCTTATATCTGACAGTTCTTTAGCTTCGGAGTTTTTGTTATTAAGGCACCATGCGGGCTCCTCGTTATTTTCTGTTGTTCTTAACATTTATCGGTTTTCTATCTTATGGTATTTGCAACAGTGTATTATCAGGGAAAAACATTATGTCAAATCCATATGCAGCAGTACATATGGCTCTTCTATCTTCTATGGAGACAACACTGTAATATCTAAAACAGTTCTAACTCTTCAGTTTATGGTTGAATCAATTATGTGCACGACAGGTCTGTCATTAGACGGCCAACGTGAAAGATTAAAGCATCCTGAGCTATTGTGGGGCTTCTGCTTGAGGTAGCAGAGATTGGACACAGAATCCTGCCTTTAGGCATACTTATAGACATAATATAGGAAATTGAAATGAACAAAATGATCCTTTTTTTTTTCTATGGGATATGTCATGGTTTCAGATGGTTGTGCTATAGTCTGATATTTCTGTGCTATGAATAGTCAAGAAGTCTTTCAAAAATAAAACCTACTTATTCAGTTTGGTGGTAAAAGATGGCTTGAAAATTATGTATGTTTTGAGAGCATTACTAAAAGGAGGGAACTTACGAAGTGACTGATCAAAGTTGATTTTTCTTGAAGTTAATGCCTGATGATTCGATTGATCCATTTTATGGGTTTGCAAAAAGTTGGAATAATTTATACAAGGAAGCATGGCGTGTTGGCCAAAAAATTCATGGCTGGTTGGTGTGCAAATTATGGAAATTTTCTGTGGAACAGCGCATAGATTCTTGGTGACAGCTGGGAAAGGACGTCTGGTTCTGGCTAAATATGAGCTTAAGTTCTTTCAGGGAAAAAGCGTGGGTTTTGGCTAAACGCAACGATAAAGATTATGCTATCAGGATTTCTGGTAAGATGTCTACTGACTCCAATGTTCAGTTTTTTTGGAAGGATAGACTTGCTTGTATCTGGTTCCGGAATCGTTAGACGAGAGTCCATGAATTTGGCTAGCTTAGGGCTTGCGTGGTCTCCTTGAGGTTATGATCAGGAAGGAGCAAGAACATGGAAATAACAGCAACCTGGGGCTGATTATCAGATACCAATTGAACCTCACAGAGTTGGTTAAATGTTGCTCCAAATGTTTGCTTCAAAAATCTTGGTTATCTTTTCCTGGAAAAGTGTGTCATCAGCAAAACATGGAAGCAGAAAATAGTGAACATCTCTCAGTTAACTGTATTACTCGTAGCAGTTGTGGTTATTTTCTTCCAATTTTATCGGATGTCTCCTAGGAGACAGTTGATGATGAACATCTCTCAGATAACTGTATTACTCGTAGCAGTTGAGGCTGCTTTCTTCCAATTTTATCGGATGTCTTCAACGAAATCTGCGGGGCCACAGATTCGGCGAGTTCATCGATTCAGCTGAGGGGGAAAAAAGAACAAAAAATCTGTTTACAGATAAATATATGAAGATAATAAAAATGTGAAACATTCTTGAAACATTTGACCCAAAAAAAAAAAGGAACATTGAAACGAGGCACATAAAGGTCTCTCCATCTATTTCTGTAAACAGATTTTTTGTTGCAAAAAGTGACGAAACGAGGCACAGAAAGGTTTTAGAAAACCGGTTCTTTGTTACAAAACGTGACTAAACGATCTATTTCTTTTCCTAAAATGGTAGGCAAGTCTCGTAGACTCATTGTTTAGGTTATTCTATTAAAAAAAAACCAACAAATATTAGCAGTCTATATAAACGATCCAATCCAACCATTCTTAAGTCACCCAAGAGACATTGAAAGCATGGCTGCTTACCTTACCTCCCTTTCGTCACTTCATTCTCATTCAACCTTGTTCCTAGTACTGAGTCTGATTTCAAGCTACGGAGCACCACCCCCCTTGTAAGATGTGAGCCTAGGGCTGGGTCTACTTCTCAAAGGTGGCCTTCCGGGTACCAGCCTGCATGGAACAAGCATGAACCACAGTTCTCACGGTACACTACCCTTGTAAGACAGCCAAGTATATGTTCCAAGCATGAGCCGCAGTTCTCACAATACATGATGCAACTCGCCAAGGTACTAGATGGCGGACATTTTCTCTTCCTTAAGATTTGCTGTCTTCTATTGGGCAGCTGAAGCAATACCTGAGCAACATCCGGGCAACCTTGACCGGCATTATTCTCCTCCTTGCCTACTTCTTCCTCTCCCAAAATGTTGAGGAACAAGCAATCCAGCAGCTGCAGTATGAGTCCAACATCATCAACTTACGTCTCTCGGCTGATCTCAAGAGATCTAAAGTTGGTTTACGTTAACTAGTATTAATTTTTAGTTGAAAATGTTCTTTTCTATTTTCTGTTTTGATTGGTTGACGGTCTCTGTTTATATTGATCTGCTCTGCAGCAGCAGCAACAACATTCTGGCTTCTCTTGTTCCTTCGTGAAGGTGGCTCTCAGCATTGTGAAGATATTATTGCGTCAGTGTTTTGGAGGATGAGTCCATGGACTCTATCTGTTAAATGATAGAGAAAAAGTGAAAACAGCAAGAGAGAGAGGGAAAGGGTGAAGACTGAAGATTTCCTCGTTCTATTTCAATTGTGAAGCCTTACCCAAGGTAAGGTATTTATACAGGATTCAACGTTCATCTTTCCTAATTTCTAGAATATACATCAGAAAGATAAACAAGGCAAGATAGAGAATCATCAATGGGATAAGGTAAGATCACAGCTAATCCCTTTCCTGAAATATCGATGTTGTTGATCCTTGATCTCCTTCCTGAAATCACGTTGTTGATTTAGGTAACGTCTAACACTCCCCCTCAAGTTGGCGCTCCAGGATCTAGGAGGCCTAACTTGCTTCTCAATTTGATGAACACTTCTTTACCTAAAGCCTTAGTGAAAATATCAGCAATTTGATTTTGAGTATCAACATGTTTGGTACAAATTTCTCCATTTTGAATCCTTTCCCTTATAACATGGCAATCAATCTCTATATGCTTGGTCCTCTCATGAAATACAGGATTTGCAGATATGTGAAGTGCTGCCAATTGTCGCAATATAATTCCATTGGTTCTTCATGTTTGATTCCAAGATCGCTTAGCAAATATTTTATCCAAATCATCTCGCATGTTGTTAGGGCCATTGACCTGTACTCTGCTTCTGCTGATGACCTGGAAATTGTAGTTTGCTTTTTTACCTTCCATGATATTGGACTCTCTCCAATAAAAACGCAAAAGCCTGAAGTAGATCTTCGTGTCATTGGGCAGGCAGCCCAATCTGAGTCTCAATAAACTTTGACACACATTTTACTAGATGATGATAAAAGTATTCCAAAGCTTGGTGTAGATTTGATGTACCGAAGAATTCGAAAGGCTGCATCTAGATGTGTGTTCCTGGGTTGCGACATGAACTGACTTAGTATTTGGACACTGTGTAGGATGTCAGGCCGTGTGATGGTAAGATAAACGAGTCGTCCAATTAATTTTTTGTAAAATGTGGGATCTTTCAGTGGCTGGCTGCTTCATCATCAAGTTTCAAATGTTGTTCCATGGGAGTCTCACTAGGTTTGGCACCGCTATACCCTGCCTCGCTGAGGATGTCCATGTTGTATTTCCTTTGAGATAAGAATATGCCCTGTTTGGAACGGGCAACTTCAATGCCCAAAAAATATTTCAATGTGCCCAAATCTTTTAGCCGAAACTTGCCATTGATGGCAGACTTCAATTTTGTAATTTTCTCTTGATCATCTCCTGCAATTATTATGTCATCCACATAGACGATAATAAAAATATTGCTATATGCAGTTATGTTGGAGAACAACGAATAGTTTGCCTTTGACTGAGTGAAACCTAATTGTATTAAGGCTTCTGTAAGTTTAAAGAACCAATTGCGAGATGATTGCTTGAGCCCATATAACGATTTTTTTAGCCGACATATTTTTGTCTCCCCCTGTCGGGTAAAACCAGGTGGAAGAGTCATGTATACTTCTTCATATAGATCACCATGTAAGAAGGCATTGTTGACGTCGATTTGGAAGATACTCCACCTTTAATTGCAGCAATAGACAAGAGACATTGAATGGTAGTGATTTTAGCAACAGGTGAGAAAGTTTCTGTGTAGTCAACACCCTCTGTTTGAGTATAACCTTTGGCGACGAGATGAGCCTTATATCGCTCGATGGTACCATTGGCATGATATTTAAGCTTATACACCCATTTGCATCCAATTGGGTGTTTGTTTGGAGGTAAATCAACGATGTCCCAAGTAGCATTTTCATCGAGTGCACGAACTTCAACAGCCATAGCATCACGCCATTCTGGAAATTGCATCGCCCCATGGAAGGATGATGGTTCAGAATGGTGGAGGAGAGAGGTGAAGAAGGTTTGGTAGGAAGGAGAGAAGTGATGAAGATGAAGGTAGTTAACAAGGGGGTACCTGGTGCCTTTGGTGGATGCCGACGCCGATTCTAATGATTGAGTTGGATGAACGGAATAGCATTGGAAGTCCTTGAGGTATGAAGGAGTCGCACGTACCCTGGTTGATCGTCGAATTGGTGGAGCAACATCAGGCTGGGTGTCAGTAGGGGATGATTGGTGGGTGTTAGCAAGTGCTGGTTGGATGGGCAAATGAGATGTGTTCAGATGTTGAGTATGCAAGGTAGGAGGGTCGGCATATTCAAGACGTTCATGAATAGGGAGAGGTATGACAACCTCACTATGCGCATCCTTGATATTGTGGAAAGGGAAGGTATCTTCAAAAAATTTAACATCACGGCTTGTGAAAATTTCTTGGCTATTGAGATCATATAATTTATAAGCATTTTGGCCAAAAGGATATCCTATAAATATGCATTTTTGAGAACGTGCATCAAACTTGTGAGATTTGCCAATGTTATATGCATAACATAAACATCCAAAGACTCGAAGATGCTCATACCTAGGTTTCTTTGCATAGAGAATTTCATAAGGAGTTTTGCCATGTAAAGGTTGTGTGGGCAAACGGTTGAGCAAGTAAGCAGCAGATAAAATGCAATCTCCCCAAAACTTGATAGGAAGGCTAGCTTGAAAACGAAGGGCTCAAGCGATATTCAATAAATCCTTGTGCTTCCGTTCTACCACTCCGTTTTGTTGCGGGGTGGAGACGCAAGAGTGTTGGCCCTCTATTCCCTTATTATGTAATAAGGTTTCCATGTATGATGAAAAAAATTCAGCCCCATTATCACTGCGAATTTTTTTAATGGTTGCAGAAAATTGATTTTCTATGAGGTTAAGAAATTTTTCAATGTAAATAGGTTTCTGATTTGTGGCGCATAAGAAAAACCCATGTGCAACGAGAAAAATCGTCCACAATAGTAAGAAAATAATGGGCTCCCGAGAGTGAAGGCGTTTGATAGTCTCCCCATATGTCACAATGAACCAATTGAAATATGCCAGTAGTAGAGATAGAGCTATTTGGAAAAGGCAAACGTGTTTGTTTAGCAAAATAGCATGTGGAACAATGTTCATGTTTATGAGCAGAATTAAAATTGAAAATAGCCTTCAAACGGGGAAAAGAGGGGTGACCAAGTCGAATGTGCCAAAGATTTTGTTGGTTTGATGAAACAGCAGCAACACGTGGTTCTTCATCCACAAGGACATACAATCCATTTGCCATTTTACCATTCCCAATCATCTTCATCGAGTGTCGATCCTGAATGGTGCAAGAATCATTGTCAAATATAACTCGACATTGGTTTTCATTGACAAGTTTAGGCACAGATATAAGGTTGAATTTAAAGGAGGGCACACAAAGAACATTATGTAAAATAAGAGAGGGGTTTAAGCGAATCTGACCAACATGTGTGACAGGTGTAGAGGAACCATTAGGAAGCAGAACTGGTTTTGTTTTAACCAATGAAGGCTGAATAAGACTAGATAATGAATTGGTGATATGATGTGTAGCACCAATGTCGATTATCCAGCTTTGGGAATAAGTTTGACAAGCAAGGGATAGGGTAGTACCTGCGAGATTGACTTTACGAGTCTTGGAATGCATGAATTCTAAAAATTGTTGGAAGAGATCTGAATTGGGAGAAGCCGACTGTTCTGGTTTGGTCGGGGTGCTGGGAGATGCAATACCAGTTGAGGACGAGTTGGCTTGTGGCAGCTGTCGTTGAGCACCCAAGTTGTTCTTCTCGGAAAAGTCATGTAGATGATAACATCGAACCTTAGTGTGCCCTAATCGGCCACAATGATCACATTGAGGTCGAGGGTGTCTCATGGATCTGATGGTGTTATCATGTCTTGTATCTTGGCGTCTTATGGCAGCTGCTGCAGAAATAGTGTCAGGCTGAAGTGGAACATTTAGCTCTCGTTGCCTTTCTTCTTGAACTAATAATGCATAAGCCTTAGAGGTGTCGGATATTGGTTCCATGAGAAGGATCTGGCTGCGGATGGGACCATAACTTTCATTCAAGCCCATCAAAAACTGAATGAGTCTATCACGTTCTTGCATTTCAGTCAACTTCTTTATTGCTCCACAATCACAAATTGGTGGAGTGACATGTGCATCATATTCATCTCATAAACCTTTGATTTTTGTGTAATAAGTGCTTATAGGAGACATACCTTGTTTGGAGTTGATGATTTGTTGTTGAATCTGGTATAAGCGTATAAGCGAGGAGCATTAGACTGAGTGAATCTGATTTTTAGCTCATTCCAAACAAAAGCAGCTTCTTTGGCATATACGACTGTTGGCATCAAGGACTTATGGATGGCATTAAGCAGCCAGTAAAGAACCATATTGTTGCAACTTTCCCAAGATGTAACGAGAGACGCCGGGGATGTGGGTTTTGGTATGGAGCCATCGACAAAACCCATCTTATTTTTTGCTAAGAGAGCCATGGTCATAGCACGCCTCCATGTTTCATAGTTGTCGCCAGTGAGAGGTTGAGAAACAAGGCAGGCGCCAGGATTGTCAGAGTGGTGGAGGTAAAACGGAGTGTCAACTTGAGCAGCCATTTCTGATCTTGAAGAGGACCCAATAGCTCCATGAGTTTCAGCCATTGAAAAAAAATACCAGATTCTAACTGAAATCAATTGCTCCTTGCTGGACTGTAGGTAGCTTCTAGGTCACCCGAATCAATTTGCTGGTGACTCCTTTGTGGCTGCGATGCCCGTGGACGGAAGGGGGTAGCAGCAAGAGACTGGCAGAGACTGCTTGGAGCAGGGATGACCTTGAACCCAGAACTGCTCACACCTTGTTTTCTTCTGCCCCGTGTGTCGCATGTACCGCTGCAGGAAGAAGAAGGCTGCAATTTTTCTCGCTGGATGCTTCCTGTATTCCAGCGGCAACCTCTATCTCTGACGACCTATTGCAGATCCTCATGAACCATTGGAGGAGCTTAGGTAAGCCCTGCTCTGATACCATGTTAAATGATAGAGAAAAAGTGAAAACAGCAAGAGAGAGAGGGAAAGGGTGAAGACGAAGGTTTCCTCGTTCTATTTCAATTGTGAAGCCTTACCCAAGGTAAGGTATTTATACAGGATTCAACGTTCATCTTTCCTAATTTCTAGAATATACAACAGAAAGATAAACAAGGCAAGATAGAGAATCATCAATGGGATAAGGTAAGATCACAGCTAATCCCTTTCCTGAAATATCGATGTTGCTGATCCTTGATCTCCTTCCTGAAATCACGTTGTTGATTTATGTAACGTCTAACACTATCATCCAGACAAACTGGTGCCCATTAACCAAATCGATGTTACTTATCACCTTATAATAAAATGGGTGTATTATTAAATTAAATTGAGTACTCTCTCTCTCTTATTCTTATTAGCCACCAATTTAAAAACCGAGGCTAGAACATTCAGCATAGTTTGAGTTGGTTCTCAGTCGCAGGAGACTCCTCAGAATTGATTCTTGTTCAAAAATTCACTGCGCCTTGGTGCCGTCACCAAAAAAACTAAAAATTAGTGAGAATATAGCCAAGACGTAGACGATTCCAACGGATGTCTGTTCGACCCAAATGGTTGCCGGAGTAAACAACACCGGCGCGCGGAAGTTGAGGATGATTCGGGTCTTTTCGTTGACTGAGAAGGTCAAGTTCGGGGGTGTCAGGCGCTGACTCGTGCTTCAAGAGCTCGGGACACGATGACACAATGTGGCTCGCGTTGAGAAAAAGCCGACACGTGCAAAGCGGGACTCGTCGAGATCCAAGCTTCTTAAGGAGCGGGATACGACAACGGGGCCAGATTCTGCTGCGTTGGACACGACGGGATGCGCTTGTCCTGGCTTGTCCGTCTCTAGCGCTGACACGAAACAGTCGATTTCGCCGGGGACCAAAGAACACGGCGTCGGATTTTTCGATTTCGCCGGGGACCGAAGAACACGGCGTCGGGTTTTTCGATTTCGCCGGGACCGAAGAACACGGCGTCGGATTTTTTTATTTCGCCGGACGTTTTCCTTCCGCTGCCGGCAATCTTCAATTGTTTGTATCTCTCTCTTTCCTGAACGAATTTCGACGTTCTTGGGCTCGTTGGAAGCGGAAATTCGTCAGGAATCTCTTAGTCCAATAACCACAAGATTTGAGTAAACGATCGGCGGAATATGCGCCTGAAACTGTCAGACTCCACCAAAAGGGAAAAAAGACAAACTTCCAGAACGTGCTGTAGGCTTAAGAAGACAATGCCTAAGCTACAACGTATAATTAATATGGACTGTAGACAACGTAATTAGTGTTTTCTTCTGAGCGGACCACCTATTTTTTCCCTTTTGGTGGAGTCCGACAGTTTCAGGTGCATATTCCGGCCTTGACTCAAATCTTGTTGGTTATTAGACGAAGAGATTCCTGACGAATTTCCGCTTCCAACGACCCAAGAACGTCAAACTTAGTTCAAGAAAGAGAGAGATACAGCCAATTGAAGATCGCCAGTAGCGGAAGGAAAACGTCGGGCGAAATCGAAAAATCCGATGTCATGTTCTTCGGTCCTCGGCGAAATCGGTTGTTTCGTGTCAGCGCTAGAGACGGACACGCCAGGAGACCCGCATCCCATCGTGTCAACGCAGCAGAGTCTGGTCCCATTGTCGTATCCCGTTCTGCACGAATCTTGGATCTCGACAAGTCCCAATTTGCACGTGTCGGTTTTTTTTCAACGTGAGCTACATTGTGTCGGCGTGTCCCCAGCTCTTGAAGCACGAGTCAGCTCCTGACACCCTCCGAACTTGACCTTCTCACTTCTCAGTCGACGGAAAGACCCGAATCATCCTCAACTTCCGAGCTCCGGCGTTGTTTACTCCGGCCACCAATTGGGTCGAGCAGACATCCGTAGCAATCGTCTTCGTCGTCTTAGCTATCTTCTCACCAATTTTCAGATTTTTTGGTGAGGGAACCAATGAGCAGTGAATTTTTGAACAAGAACCTATTCTGAGGAGTCTCCTGCGACCGAGAACCAACTCAAACCAACTATGTTGAATGTGTTGGGATAAAACGGGGATATGACCCAAAGCTACTAAAATGAATCAACAACGAAGTATAGCCCAAATCGATCATGCAAGAAGCAACAAATCAACGATCAAGCAATCACAAATGCACAAGAAGATTTTTACGTAAAAAACCCCTCAAAACAATGAGGGTAAAAATCACGGGGCACTATGACCCAAACTCAATCCACTATAATCAATGATATAAGTTTTCTCACGATGGGCTACACAAAGCCAACCCTCCAACAATAATATCTCATCAAAACTATATGAGAAAACAAGGGAAAAACATCACCGGTGAAATGCCCAAAAACATGGATTGGAGAAGAGATGTGTTTCGCCTCCTCGTTGGAATCGAATATTGTTCAAGCCAAGCTCACAACCTTCTCTTCCTCTTCTCCTTCTCTCCTTTCCTCTTCTTCTTCTCTCTTCTTGTTGTGCAGCCACACAAAAGCACACCTCTCGTTTTCTTTTTCCCAAAAGAAAACCTAGAGAGAGAGTGAGAGACCTCGAAGATTGGGGCACCATCGAGTGCCCCCTTTTTCTCCCACCCGTCACTTAAGTGACGGGCTGGATCGGGTCCACTTGAGGCTGGACCCGACCCAACTAGCCTCGAGAGAGTATTCAATTTAATTTATTAATACACCCATTTTATTATAAGATAATACATAGCATCGATTTGGTTAATGGGCACTGGTTTGCTTAGGCAGTCTGGATGATAGACACAATCCTTGGTGAGGGCTCCAAGGTGCAGTGAATTTTGGAACAAGAACATGTTCTGAAAAGTCTCCTGCGACTGAGAACGAACTAAACTATGTCAAAACTCGAATGTGCTAACTATGTATATGAAAAAATGAAGATTTGTGATCCTTAGACTATGCTATGTTTGGTAGCCTCGGTTTGATCTCAAATCTTCCAAACTGAGATCCTTAGATTATGTCTGATGGCTTCCGTTTTTAAATCCGTGGTTACCATAGATTGTTTGATAGCACTGACGATGTTTTGGCTTCTATAGCTAATGACAAAGTTAACATTTGAAACGAACTAACAATAATAAAATGCAAGTTGGAGGTAGGCAAGATGAAATTAGTTGGACTTTGTTTTCTTCTGGAACTTTATAGACTTTTTTTTTTTTACATCCTAAGCAATTAAAGTTAAACACCATGGTTGAATACTTTTAGATCATTGAGGGAGGGCCGTGTAAGTTGGAGGTGGGCAAGTAAATGCGATATTTTTCAATTTTTTTTCATTTACTTTAATTTTAAAAATCTGTTCTCAAATGAACACAGTGAACAATTAACAAATTTGCCTGCAATTCAACGGGGCCGATACAACACAATTTTATGCATCACTTCACATAATCATATGCCTCTAATACAGATGTTGATTACCATTTGTAGTTTTTTTTTTTTTAATATTTACTTAAGGAAAAAACTGCAATGTAAAAATTTTAAATTAAGTCGTACACTAAAGTTTCATTAACAGAATCTTCCGCATCCCCTCAGAATGCTATTATATGAGAAAAAGTCATAATAACGGTAAGCATGAGGGTGCACCTCATGCGATAATGAAGAATGGGAATATTTGAAAAAAAAAAAAGGACATGGCTTGAAAGGCATGCACAGAAAGAGGAAAAAGGGTATCTCAAGCTTAAGAAGACTTTAGAATCTTAGATACTAAACGCCAAAAAATTGTTCCACATGATCCTCTCTCAGATTGCATAAATGACCTTAATTTCTATTCCCAGTCACCACAGCTTAAGGAAACCAAAAGTCTGCACTCACATAAGCACGTGGAAACTAATCGTTAAGAAACTACAAGGACTCTAACAACTCAGTAAAGCCTCTACTTTTTTACCTTGCTAAGAATACGAACAAAGAAACTCCGTGGCCTGATCTATAGAAGAAAACCATGAAATCGATCCACAGCCACCACAAAACTCCGACTAATGCACAACAAAAAGTAAAAACATCCGTCATCAAACAGCAGCTGCAGATCTAAACCCCAATATAAGCTTCCTTAAGAGGTCGTTTGATAGTTGTACCATCGGACAGAACGGACAAGATGCCCTGTCAATCACACTACTGTCTTGTCCATCCTGGATCATCTTGACGTTACCAAAGAAAATTGTCCTACACTTGCACCCAATTGTCAGACTAATTGGGAGACACTAATGTTGAGGTGCATGTAAAAAAAGAAACCTTCCTCTCTTCAACGAAGTCAAGGGCTGGCCGAGCTACACCTGCGCCGCAGGCAGGCTGCCTCAGCGAAGGCTGGCCGGTACCACTGTCAATTGACATTGGCTTCGAGCCTTTTTAAATTGCCCCACTCGATCGACCATCTTTTAACACGAGATTTCAAAAGCTGAAAAAAATAAAGATCTTTTTTAGAACACCGTTAAATAAGCTGGAAACATCAGGTGTTATGCAGTCAAAAGTCAATTCAACCAAAGCGCTTTTCAAGTTTTTTAAGGCATCCAAATTCCTCTGAGGAATTGTAATTTGATATTTTGCAATAAGACCTATAAAGAATCTTCCATTTCAGGTCAAGCAAGACTGTGATTGTGATTTGGAGTATGAAGCAACAGAAACTATAACCCCAGAAAAAAACGGTTCTAATTAAATGAAACACCATCGATTAAGGTCGAATGCTTAAGTGCCATTGAAGAAACAAAAGGTGGCAACTGAAGCAGCCACATACGATAATTTCTCAGAATCTTACAAAAGACAGTAAACAAGAGATTATGGGAACCATTTCAAACCAAACAGGAGCGATGGGGGAGGGAGGGGGAACTTGAAAACAGCACTAGCAGAAGCAACCAGACAGTCCCAACAACAAAAAAAATGAGATAATCCAACATCCTTACTGTATAACTCAAAGAACATGGAGAGCAAGAAGAAATGTTCTTTGTCTGTCTTAAAGTAGCAAGTTTTCAAACAAGCCTTGGAATTGCTACAAGTGTTAGGTTGTAAACAATGTCTAAAATCTGTTTTTTGTCTCTCACAGTCGTTCGATCAAACAGGTTATGTGCAACACAACATACCTGAATCCTTTAGACCATGGATGGTATCATGTCAACTGTTGAAGCCCAGTCTTGGTCCCATGCCTAGCTGCCGGCTGATGATTTTGGATTGTTGAAGGCAGTGCTGGTCGATTACTTTGGACATAGACACATGGAAGCAACTTTAAATCCTCCAACTTGCTCTTAACGCATATTACATGAGACTCCTCTCTGATCTCTTTGATCTCTCTCTCTCTAAGCCTTGACTTGATCAAAATCCCTTTTTTGGTTGCCGACAGCTGGTGGAGGTCGCCGACACCACATATGTTCATGGCGGATGGAATGCAGTTAGTTTTCTTCAAATCCAAGCCAATACCGATGAGCCGCCTGCCCTTCTCCAACATTAGGGCCAGTTCGAGAGTTGAGGAAGAAGAATGTACCTTCCCAGCACACAAGAGAGTGAGATATTGTGCCGGAGGCAAGAGAACGAGAGAGAGGGAGGAAAGGGAAAGGGAGAGAGGGTTTGGAAAAACGAGAAAGGTAGAGAAACTACGCAACAAAGAGAGAAAAGAGAAAGGGCGGAGACGGAGAGAAAGGGCGAGGCGGGGGCAGAGAAAGGACAGAGACGGAGGAGAAGGAGAGAAAGGGCGAGGGCTTGGGGTCGGGGGTGACACTGCGGGAGGGGCTGTTTCTCGAGGCTGTTCCGTGGTAAACCACGGAACCCATTGGAACACTTCGACCTTTTTTATCCTTTCATGTTTGTCCTGTCTGTCTAGACTGTTTTCTGTCCGACGTTTGCATCGACTTCACCTAAACAGAACGTGTCTGTTTCGTTCTGTCCTGTGACAAGATTTGAGTTTGGATCTGGATCTATCATACGCGATACACGTTCATGGAACAGCAACCGATCCATTTTGTGGCGGATAAGGGTTTGAACTGGAACCTGGCTCGTCAATGACAGAGCATAACTAGTTATCAAATCTTATGTACCAGAAATCAAGAGCAATAAGTAGACCTCTTAAATTCTTGCAAAAAGCATTTTAAACAACATATTAATATTCTAACGTGTTTATAAATACTATTTCAACACATAATATGTTTTAGTGTAAGTTGTTTTTAAGGAAATCATTGATTTTTATATTATTAAAGGTTTGAAGTTATAAGAGCCATTCATTTATTGAGTGTTATAGAAACATGTTAAACTCAAACAATTACCTAGTGCATGATTCATATCAAAGCATTCCTGAGATCATATTTATGCAGTTGAATTATAATAAAAAATATTTCAGTAATCAACGTGAAGTGGTTTGGGACCACCCATATATATGTATATATATATATATACACACACACACGTTACCTTAAGTGTATAGTCTGTAAAAGAATCAATTTGGCCGTATGGAAAATTGAGAAAAAAAATGAAGAAGAAAAAAGAACTTTTTTTTCTTTGATTTTCTTTTAGTTTTTTATCCCGAAAAGATCAACGTCGAAGATTATTTTTTATGGGTCATGCAACAACCCTATCTCTTTTTTTTTTATTAACTTTTTCTCAGCCTTCTATCTTGGGAAGATCAACAGTCAAGATGATTTTTATGGGTCATATACTTAAAGGTCACATACCTACCAATTTTTCATATATTGAAAGATGAAGGTGTCTTTTTTTTTTGTGATGCAACAAGCTTTCTTAAATGGTGCATTTCAGGGCTAAAAACCGTGGCAAATGATTTGCTATTACGGAATACACCATTTATGATACTTTTTAAGTATTGCAAAATTTCATTTTACTCATCTGGCAATGGACGTTGGCCTTTTGATTTCAATTCATATATATATATATATATATATATATATATATATATATATATATATATATATATATATATATATATATATATATATATATATATATATATATATATATATATAAACTGATAAGTATTAGACATTAGATGCTACGAGGATAAGGAACAATCTCAGTATTTGATCATTTTCTAGATTAACAGTTGGTAGAATATATACATTCTTTATTCCTTTATGATCTAAATGTTCTAGCACCTACTGATTTCTTATATATATATATATATATATATATATATATGTGTGTGTGTGTGTGTGTGTGTGTGTGTGTGTGTGTGTGTGTGTGTGTGTGTGGGGTAGCATTCAACAAACTCATATGATGTGAAATCCGACAACAGAATGGTCAGCTCAACAGTGCAGACATATTTTCTAGACTATACCAAATTTAATTCAAACTGCATACCAAGATGGATCTGTAGCACCTTAACTTTACGGTAGAACTCTTTTTACTCCAAAATGTAAAATAACAAATGAATGACAAAGTTAGGTCTGAATCATATTGTTTACCTAATTTGATTCAGATCAGAGAAGCAGTGGGTGCACGAGTTTAGAGCTCTGGTACCCGTTGTAAATGGCGTAGGCTTGACCTAGACCCAACCGGTATTTGACCCAATAAGATCCAGTATTGATGGCAAATGAGGTCCAACCCAAAATCATATGCAGCAGCGAGAGAGTTAGTTTATAACTTTCCATAGTCTATTCATGTCCAGCCTGATTGCCTAATCAACAAAACAAGATTTCAATTAGAAAATATATAAATCATGAATATTTGCAGGTATAAATTGGATCTGATCTATGCAGTCAGTTATAGCATGGCTGGACGGGTCGGTGAAAGTTTAGTCGTTAGTTCAATTCCCATAAAATGTTATCCTATTGCATGCGCTATACTCTAATTGATGGGTATCATGCTTTCCATCGAAGTCTTAAAGTAGCCCTAGACTCGAGGGCAGAAGAAGATGATGGTTTTGACAACACATTGAATTGCCAAATATGTTTTTTTTTTTTTTCAAATAGTAGTTCTGGTCTCACCTAATTTTGGACCTAGCATCAACATCTCAAAATCAGATCTGAATATGGACCCATCCAGGTCCGATCCATGTCCCCACAAGTGGCACACCGTGGCTAGATAGGTGCCAGTGAGATGTCGGACGCGCTGGCTTTTCATGTATTTAGTTATTCCGAATCGGATCTGGTTACGTCTTTTGCTGTAAAATCTGCATCTCTTCAAAGGACGAAAGGCAGTTTGGTCATTTCATAATAATTACTTTTTTAGCCTTCTACTTGTGTTCTTATAAAGGACATTTTTAGCTTTCTCACCATTTCTTGATAGGGGTAATTTGGTCATTGCAAGCACTAAGCATTCTTGTCAATACACCCCCAATTATTGAATCTCAAAACCTTTTATAGGACAACCTAGACTCTTAGGCTTAGCTTGCCCTATGCATGAGCCTGACAGTGTGCCCCCCCCCAAGGTACATGAGTAATTAGTGTGAGTGGGTCGCTGCCATCTGCTTAGATATCTAGATATCTGCATTCATTTTAGCACAAAGCATGTTCCTATATTGGGTGAGCGCGTCACATGGTTTTATGCTCTCGAGCAAGCGACAAAGTCTCTCAACCCAGGTTGTGGTTTCCGCATGTAGAATTGATTACTATGAGTGTGCATTTGTGCGAGCGCCTGCTTGTGTTGAGAATGGTTGGTTGGACAAGACCAACTGAGAGTAAGGATGTCAGATCTGTTTCAGAAGATGATTGACTGATTGGCCTTGCATGGTTTGAAGCTGAGAACATAGGCCTTGGTAGGTCAATCACAAATGCTGTGTGTCCTGGTTGGCTTCACTGGTTTGGATGTGTTCAGTAGTGTGGATGAACTCAACTACATAATGGGCAACTGGTTTCTTCTAATTCAAATAGAATTACCTGACAACACTCTGAAAGATAATATCTCTCTCTGCCTGACACATTTTCATGGCTGTGACTATTGAAAAGGACTTTTTTTTTTTTGCTTCCATTTGGACTAACATTAAGCACAAATATATTAAATGACATTATCTTTGTTTTTTTGAAGAACAGCATTCTGCTTCTGTATGGTTAAGTTCCTGTGAATCAATGGTGGAGCCAGAAAAATTGATCACAGGGGTGCTTACCTTAATGGGTTGGATGCCTATGAGGCATTGACGTGAGTTTGGTGTCTCTTTATTTTCTTGAAAAGTTCTTAAAAAGCTCTATATATCACAATTTTTTTGTCTGATAATGAAATTTGTGACTATCATTTCAACTGCAATCTTTTTCTTTGTTGTCTATTCTTGTGCCAATTGACAAGGACGTCGTTACAGTCCTCGCTAGTTGACAAAGCAAGGCCCTTCAATCTTAGTAAGCAATTTCATATTCTTTCGCTTATACTCTGCTGGCAAAATCTTGTCGTACAAAACCAAGCAACTATCATCATCTTTGTGTAACATTTTGCGCACCTTTCATGCGTAGAACTTGTGGCCAGCAAAGCTTGCTAGCAAGCACATGAAAAAAACAAGATTGTAAGAATGCGAAATTGTCCAGGTCCCGAAGCAGCCTCGAACACCGGAGGTGGATAAAAGGGAGAGGCAGCAACCTATCATCGAATCGGCAAAGTATGTGAAAGTTGATGCCGCATTTGATTCCGACGTCCATATTTTTCCCTTTCAAAAGAGAGGAGGAAACTACCAAATCAACGTTCCGTTGATGGCAAGAAAGATCATTTGTAGCCACAAGATATCGAGTAAAAATTTGGCAAGTTCACTGGTATGGAACATCATGGAAAGGTGAGAAAAGCTTATGAAAGCTGCCTAACAATGGCTAGTTTAGATTGTAACCAATGAAACTTTTAGGACTTGTACTTTGATTTCTGTTGTTGGGTCCAATCAACACCATATATAACCAACCAACCACTAAAAATGGTGAACAAGTGACAAGAGGGAACAAGTAAATGGTGTGAAGCTGAAAACCCTGGATCAAGTACCAATGCTTCCATTATAAAGCCTAGGATTTTTCTGGTTGGTCTTCTAAAACTTGACATGGAAGAACAATTGAAGTTTTCCTTCTAAAAGAGTAACCCATTCTCTGCTCAATGGGGTGTACCATAACTGGAAGGGCAGCCGAATCACATATAAGACATTGTCGATTTGATTCTCACAAGTGTTACTCCCCAAAATTATAAATAGTGGGATCACACTCTAGCCGTCGAGAAAAGGGGAGGGATGGACAGACCTCTTTTGCTCGAAAATACAACTCCTAAGCGCTTGGGCCTCTTTCCCCGACTACAACCTCCTGCTCGCCCAAAAAGAGTCCTTCCTTCTCCAAGAGTTTTGTAATGCCTAAGGATCCATGTCCAGAACACGGTCCAACTCTCTACAAATGAGAAATATTTTCCTGCAACCATAGATTCCATCGTAGCCTTAAATGTGAAAAGAGCTTGAGCAGACAATGAATGACCAATATTTCAA
Organism: Nymphaea thermarum; assembly: GCA_011799765.1. Taxonomy (NCBI): domain Eukaryota; kingdom Viridiplantae; phylum Streptophyta; class Magnoliopsida; order Nymphaeales; family Nymphaeaceae; genus Nymphaea; species Nymphaea thermarum. The sequence goes on from JAANDH010000056.1 coordinate 190,868, forward strand.
CCTTTCTTTGCGAATTGTTTGGATAATCTTGTGGCGTTTGCTCCACCAAAAAGAAGAAGAACCACTACAACTGTGGAGAATGTCCCTTTAAATATAAGTTGCCTTGTCACCGAAGTACTTTACGCCCCTTGCATCAAAGTTTTGGTGCCAATATATGAAAATATTAACATCAAAATAAGTAAAGTTTGTAAGGTTGGGGTGGGCAACTGCCCACACTAGCCACCGTGTGCTTTGTTGGTTTAAGTGTTTACATCCTTTTAATATGTATTTCAAAAATTCTCCCTTTTGGCGGATGAAGAAACTTGTGATTCCTTTTGTTCATCAAATGGTTGATTGTATAGGTGGGTTTAGTGTCTTTTCATTAAACATGCATGGTTTTCCACCATGGAAGGCCACCATGAGCATTGGTTACACAATGCATATAACAAACTTAAATAGTTGAAGCTCCTATAATATTGGCAACGATAAACATAAAAAATTAAATCTGATTTTGTGGAAAGATTTTTTTTCCTTTATCATTAATTTTGATTGGTATTGTTGAGATTCTTTCTTTGAATATCTCTAGAATGATTGCCTTTCAGCATTATTGTTTACATCCTCCCTCAAACTGGACAATGGATCTAAAAGTCCAAGTTTGTTGCTGCAAAAGGTGATCATGCTATCTCTTTGACAGTGATTCAGCGAACCCAAATTTACTTGATGAAGTTTTTTGTGAAGGTATCGTGCTTTGGCAGCGATTCAGAAAACCCAAGTTTGATTCATCAAGATTTTCTTCACATGAACGAGTCTTTGCTTTGGTGAAGAATGCAACGATTTATTTGGTCGTCTGAAAGCCACCTATGAGCTTCATTCTTCTTCGTCAAACATCTTATTCTGATACCAAATTAAAAAATAAAGAAGAAGCAAAACAAATAAAAACCAGCAATAAAAAGATTCTTTTCATAAAACGTGCATGGTTTTTCACCATGAAAGACCACCATGAGTTTTGGTTACACAATGCATATAACGAGTTTAAATAGTTGAAGTTCATATAATCTTGACAACGATAAACATGAGAATGATTTTTGTGGAAAGATTTTTTTTTTTTTATCATTAATTTTGATTGATCTTGGTAGGATTCTTTTCTTGAATTTCTCTAGAAGAGTTGTCTTTCAACCTTATCGTTAACACTATAATCTTGGAAACGATAAACATGAGAAACTAAATCTTATTTTTGTGGAAAGATTTTGTTTTTCCTTTTTCATTAATTTTGATTGATCTTGCTGAAATTCTATTCTTTAATCTCTCTAAAATGGTTGTTTTTCAACATTATCATTATCAGAACGAGACAAGGGTAGCAGATAAGCAAGCACGACAACACATAAGGAACTTGCTAAGCGAAGCATGGAGGAGGCTGCTCTCTTCTTTCGTTCCTTCATAAATGTGGCTCTCAACATTACGAGGGTCTCTTAGTGCATGTACGACTATGAAGATGGCGTTGGTGAGTTGAAGCATGAGTCCATAGACCGTGTATACTCTCTCATTGCTAAGTCCATCTACATTGCCTAAGTAAACCACCGGTCGTTGTTTCTTACTTTCAACCATGTTGGTGCCCATTAACTGAATCCTACTGGTCGTTGTTTCCCTCTTTCAACCATGTTGGTGCCCATTAATGTTGTGTATCATCATGTAATACATTAGACACAATAATACATTAAATTTAGTTTTGTCTCTCTCTCTCTCTCTCTCTCTCTCTCTCTCTCTCTCTCTCTCTCTCTCTCTCTCTCTCTCTCTCAGACACACACACACACATATGTATGCACACAACCATAATTTGTCTCCGTAAGTGCTTTCAATCTCACCTTTACTATCACTATTTTGCATTTAGATGAATGGTGTTCTTGTTCAGTAACTTAAATAAAGAACTAATTCAGTCAAAATACAAATGAGTAGCTTTGTATCAATATAAAAGACAAAAAAAATAACAAAGCATATATGTACATGAATACCACTTATTATTTTAAGTCACAACTTTATTAATCATTATGTTTTACACTATGGAAAACAACAAGTGAGTTTTATAAGCTTAAAAATATGCTATTGACTTTTGAGATTTTATTTCTACATCGCAACGCCACTGATCACAATCTATAGGAAAATATTTTAAATTACCACTTAAATTTCTAAAACAAAAGAAAATGGTCAACGTACAAATTTCTAATCAAAGCATACTCCTTAAATTTAGCATCTATATGTAATTACCACTTAAATTTCTAAAACAAAAGAAAATGGTCAATGTACAAATTTCTAATCAAAACATACTCCTTAAATTTAGCATCTATATGTAAAAATTTGAAAATCAATGGAATTTTTATATTCAAATAAAGTATCATTTGGGTGGCCTTGCTCTAGTTGTGGTTCTAATATAACAACCAGTTGGTTAATAACCATTTTTATAAGTCCTTCAATTTTTTTTATAATTTTATATAAAAACTAAATGTTTAAGGTGTCGACTCCATCGCTACTAAAAACCTCAAGTGTGTTTAAATTGCTCTTAATCTAAAATTCCTAAAATTTGGCTACCAAAGATCAAATATCTTCCCTCCTTTTCAATTTGAAATCTGATATTTTTTTAATGTAACAATGTAACATATGGATCGTCGTCGTGACTTAAGATTTTCAGTTTCATAAATTTTGAACTTTACCATAAATCTTTTGCTATATCATAGAAGCATGCCACTTTACATCCACATCACACCCATGAATTTGAAATCTGGACTAACCAAACATCCATGCCAAGTTCAACAATATTCGTTCAAAAGTACAATGTTGGTAGCTTAATTTTAAGTTTTTAGTTATAAAAGACGTGCGTCATGTTCACATGGACATGGACAGTAGACTGCAGTAGTTTTTATGTTTTAGTTGCATTTTCTAAGTTTGTAGGCATCAACACTTTGGGCAAGCAAAAACATTCAAAAGCCTTAAGCACGACGGTACTATCTAGAGGGTTTTACTACCCTCAGTATTTTCGGGTGAGCAATAGAGATCCACCGCCCGACTAAAGATCAAAGCGTCCACCAAAATCTTATCCTCATGAGATGTATGGTTTGTTTTTAATGTCTCGGAGTGTTGTACCTGTTGCGCTTCAACTTGCACATCGATGGCTTCTTTTTAACAGCTAATCGCTAATCAACCTAATTACCTTACATAAGGAAAATATGAGAAAATTTTTACTTTAATATTTCTTGAGAAAGTTTTTTTGGTTGTTTCTTAAAATTAAAATAGTAATAATAGTAAGCATCTAAAGAAGTAAAAGATTTGTCATGTTTGCATGTTTCAACAAAATGTATGGTTTTATATTTTTGGGCAGACAATTTGCAAAAGGCGAAACCCTTGCCTTCAAATAAGCGAAAGGTGAAGATATCCGTTATTTGTGAATTTAGCCATGCTTAGCAGCATCAGCTTTTAAAATTAGCTTGTACACGATTTTCACACTTTTGTTGGCCTCTCTTCTATTAGGCGGCATCGCTAATTGTTTTATCTGGAAATGAAGTGCAGGGTCATGAATAGAGGGCGTGGCTTGCTAGTAATTAGTCATCAATTAGTCATCAGGTCATGAATAGAGGGGGTGGCTTGCTAGTCATTAGTCATCAGTGGCAAGTGGTTATATGTACAAGCGGCGGTGAAGCAAAGGTGAGGCCACCAACTGATACTCAGTATCCAGCCAAACTTGGGCTTGAACCCGAAAAAAAAAAAAAGGCACCGGACTGGCCCGATCTCGATCGGGTCAGCCAGAGTTGGCCCAGTAATGTTTTTTAAATATATATTTTATTATTTTTATATATAATTATATATTTTATTACAGTTAACTATATTTATACGTTATGTTACATTAAAAATATATAATTTTTTAATTTAATCAAACTGAGCGAGGCCCGGCTTTGGTCACCCTTGGGTTTTAAGTGTTTTAAGTGTGAGTCAACTCTCTCTCTCTCTCTCTCTCTCTCTACAACTGGAGCTTAGGTTTTAAAATTGGGTGTCAGACCATCGATAACTTAATTTTAATATTATTTTATTTAAAAATATAAATTATATATAAATTATAATATTACGTATATTTATATTTTTTATTTTAATTGAATCAAGCCGGGTGAAACTTTTGGGCTAGGTTTCAGGCACGCTGGCCTGGCTCGAGCAGCGGTCAGGGGCGCGGCTTGCCCGGATGTTATCATGTTTTCCCAAAGAAAATTTGTTCCGTATAGTACCCAGAACTGGCCTCTATCATGGATTTCATGAAACTTGTTGGCTTATAAACGAAAAAAAGTATCAAGAAAAAGGAAAAATCAAATGTGCATTTCGTTTCCCGCCAGAGATGGAGGGAAATCGATGCAGAAGGGAGGAAAAACAGAAAAAAAAGGGCGCGGAGGCGAAAATTACGCGCAATTGGAATCTCTCTCTCTGCTGGAAAGCCATCTCTATTTCGATTTTCTGAAGCGGTGTTTCTCGCGGGTCTCTGCAACTGCCTTCCGAGGTATGTCGAATGGCGATCCAGCGCTTCTATTGTGCAGCATTCACTCTCGGGGCGGGATTCTGCTTCCTCGCCATTTGGCCGCAATAGTCGATATCCTCCGAGTTCTTCTGCAAATTATTTGACTGAAGCCCCACTGCCCATTGCGCCGATCTCACCTTTCTTAATCGGGGTTAGCTCTTACGCGTTCTAAGTGGGCACCAATGAATGCCCCAATGTAAGTATAGTTTGATTAAATGAAATACGTTGCCTTGACAGGATCACCAATCATTTAATTTCTTTAGTTTACTCCCCTTGTTGATGTTCTTTGCGATCCCTCTAACAGGGTAGGTATAGATGCTAGAATTTGAGACAGCTTATTTCGCCCATTTGAATTCGTTTCTAAGTTAACTTGGTTTTCAGAGCACGAACGAGAGTTTCAGAGAAATTTCTTGTATGCTTTCGGTTGGGTTTCATGTGTTTCTTTTTAGTGGCCTTTTTCTGGTTTAGGTTCATTATCTTGGAAGAAAGGGCTATGCTTGTAATTGCTATCATGGGTTTCTTTTGCTGACTCCCGTTTCTGGGGATACAAAAGGAGTATTTGTTTTCCCCTCTTGGACTTAGTACTGTTGGTGGCTTCACTAGTCAGGACGAAAAAGACCGAGAAAACAGGGAAAGACAGGGCAAATGACGGCAATTGTTGGCAGGCTTGCGCACGAGTTTGACTGCTTGTAGAAGAAAACTACTTCATTTAGCAGGAGATGCTGATGATGCCTTGCTGTGTTTGGCCTTTTGTCGTCTGAAATTCTGTTCCAGCAAGTTCTGTTGCTCATTGATTTCTGAGATTTCGACTGCTTGTAGGAGACAACAACTTCGTTTAGTAGGAGATTGCTAGTGCCCTGCTGTGCTTGGCCTTTTGTTTATTGCAGTCCTCTCCCAGCAAGTTCTGTTGCTCATCAATTTCTCAGATTCTCTGTCGTGAGATGAACAGATTATCCTTTTGGAGATTTCACCAATAAATGGTTTTGTTCAAGCAGTGGCAGCGAGAAAAGTGAACAGATAATTCTTTTATTCTCATCTTTAGGTTGATGTGGAATTAGTAAATCCCCCAATTTCCAGCGATTACCCATATTACTTGTTACATTCGCTTTTGTAGGTTGTTACTGGCTTACATCTGTGAGTTCTTTAGCTTCGGAGTTTTTTTTATTAAGTCACCATGCGGGCTCCTCATTATTTTCTGTTGTTCTTAACATTTATCGGTTTTCTATCTTATGGTATTTGCAACAGTGTATTATCATGGAAAAACATTATGTCAAATCCATATGCAGCAATACATATGGCTCTTCTATCGTCTATGGAGACAACACTGTAATATCTAAAACAGTTCTAACTCTTCAGTTTACGGTTGAATAAATTATGTGCTAACAGGTCTGTCATTAGACGGCCAACGTGAAAGATTAAAGCATCCTGAGCTATTGTGGGGCTTCTGCTTGAGGTAGCAGAGATTGAGCACAGAATCCTGCCTTTAGGCATACTTATAGACATAATATAGGAAATTGAAAATGAAAAAAATGATCTTTTTTTTTTCTATGGGATATGTCATGGTTTCAGATGGTTGTGCTATATTCTGATATTTCTGTGCTATGAATAATCAAGAAGTCTTTCAAAAATAAAACCTACTTATTCAGTTTGGTGGTAAAAGTTGGCTTGAAAATTATGTATGTTTTGAGAGCATTACTAAAAGGAGGGAACTTACGAAGTGACTGATCAAAGTTGATTTTTCTTGAAGTTAATGCCTAATGATTCGATTGATCCATTTTATGGGTTTGCAAAAAGTTGGAATAATTGATAGAAGGAAGCATGGCTTGTTGGCCAAAAAATTCATGGCTGGTTGGTGTGCAAATTATGGAAATTTTCTGTGGAACAGCACATAGGTTCTTGGTGACAGCTGGGAAAGGACGTCTGGTTCTGGCTAAATATGAGGTTAAATTCTTTCAGGGAAAAAGCGGGGGTTTTGGCTAAACGCAACGATAAAGATTATGCTGTCAGGATTCTGGTAAGATGTCTACTGACTCAAATGTTCAGTTTCTTGGAAGGATAGACTTGCTTGTATCTGGTTCCGGAATTGTTAGACGAGAGTCCATGAATTTGGCTAGCTTAGGGCTTGCGTGGTCTCCTTGAGGTTATGATCAGGAAGGAGCAAGAACATGGAAATAACAGCAACATAGGGCTGATTATCAGATACCAATTGAACCTCACAGAGTTGGTTAAATGTTGCTCCAAATGTTTGCTTCAAAAATCTTGGTTATCTTTTCCTGGAAAAGTGTGTCATCAGCAAAACATGGAAGCAGAAAATAGTGAACATCTCTCAGTTAACTGTATTACTCGTAGCAGTTGTGGTTATTTTCTTCCAATTTTATCGGATGTCTCCTAGGAGACAGTTGATGATGAACATCTCTCAGTTAGCTGTATTACTCGTAGCAGTTGAGGCTACTTTCTTCCAATTTTATCGGATGTCTCCTAGGAGACCGTTGAGGTTACTTTCTTGGCAGCTTGAATTATGGTAAGATGTGTACTCATTCAAATGTAAAGCTTCTTGGAAGACATGGAATTGCTTTGTATCTAGTTCCGGACTCGTTAATTGGGAGTCCATTCAGCTACCTTAGAGCTTGCGTGGTCTTCTTGAGGTTATGGACGATTAGGGAGGAATAAAAACGTGGAAATGAAAGCAACATGGGGCGGATTATCAGATGCCCAACTGAACGCTGCAGAATTGGTTAAATTTTGCACGAGATGTTTGATTTACAAATCTTGATTCTCTTTCTAAGAAAGTGTGTTCATCAGCAAAAATGGGAAATAGAAAGAATAACATCTCTCCCGGTGTGTCGCCTAGGCGCTACTCCACCTTCATCGCCTAAATTCACCATTCAGGTGATATAAGGTGTTGATGCGCCTAGGCTCACGCCTAATCGTGTCTCGGCAAAAATAGTTGTGCCTGCACCTACTCTACAGATGTCAAAGAGACAATGACTCAGCGAGGTTCTTAAAGACTCTTCACAAAAGTTAAATATGCTAGACTGGTGTGGTGTTAATGTTTAAGTTATAGAAGCTGAAGTGAGAGTCCTTCACCTTTTCCTTCAACGTGGACCCGACTATTTGAGCAAGCAAAGACCCATGTGTCATTCATATTCAACTTCAGCCTTTGTTACAGTTTGTTGTTACAGATCATATAATATCGACTGCCATATATTGTTGTTATATATCACTATTAGTCACGTTATATAACTTAATAACTTAATATATATAATCGTTGTTTTTCACACTTTTTAACATATATATATATTAAGTTTATATAATATTGACTGTAGGTAATACATACAGTCATAATTAGTGTTGCTGTGGCCTAAGTGCGCCTAGGTGTGAAGATAGCATAGATTCTTCGTAGTTAACCCTTAGCGAGATTATTTTCTTCACAACTTCGTGATAAAAAAAAAAAAACTTTTTCAAAGGAAACTAGTGGTCAATTTGTCCAAAGCGCATGTAACTATGGTTGGTTTCTTTGGTTTTTCGTAACTTATGAAGTCTATTTTTTCTGTTTGGATATTTTCAGGATGGAAATAATTTGGTTTAGGACATACCGGTAAGTTTCATTTATTCAAGAATTGCCTTATTCTTTCTTCTCTTTATGAGCGAGTGAATGTTAATTCATATTTTGCATCATTTTTGGGATATTTTACAACTATTGTGGTCTCCCTAGTGTATACAGTTATTGTTTGGAATTACTGTATAATCGCTCTGATTTGTGAAAGAAATCCAAATTAACATTAATTTTATTAATTCAAAACAATTTAGAGTCAAAACATGTTTGCATGTGATAAAGTTGTGGTTGCTGTATATCGTGTAAATCATGATCATGTGGGTTGTCGTATACGTTGTTCATTAGAAGTCATTACTATCGTTTTGCTTTTATCTGAACCGATGATTTAAACTGGACACCAATTTCATATGGCTTGTTTGGCCAAGTCTCTGGATCTTGAACTTTTGATTTAGCTGCAAAGTATTTGCTTAAGAACATAGCTTCGATTCTTTATATTGTTGGATCGTTCCATAATCATCTCAGTACTTAAGCAATTGCCGCACCATAACAAGAGCAATCAACTGTCTCCATGCAAAGAAATGCATGACGGTGTCCACTCTGCGCGACCGGTAAGAATCTATCTGCATCCAATGTTTGCCGCAGCATGTGTTACCAGAGTTTGCAAACTGTTGATACATCTGTTTCTGTGCACATTTTCTCTAAACCTCGTTCCCATAAATGATTGATGGGAGAAATCTGCACCTGAAGCTGGAACAATTTTGCTTTTCTACGAAAAACTAAAATCGCGTAAAGAGCAAGCCCATAATCGACTACCAGACGATGCTTGCAATTACTTGAAAGACAAATGACATGACTTTCTTTGGAATTCGAAGGTGGTGCTTTTCGGTACTTCTGCCTTACTGCTTTGCTAAACTATGTGAGAAATGCTGCTGTTTCAGGACCATCAAGGCCTCTTGATTTGTTTCTGTGAGAAGTATCAGCATGTTGCGGCCTCAACTCAAGTGGAAAACGGAAAGTATATTTCTTAACTGCACGAGGCCAATGGTATCCAAGTTGAGAAGTTCAATTGGTGAGCGTGTGTATATATATATATATATATATATATATATATATATATATATATATATATATATATATATATATATATATATATNGTGTGTATATATATATATATATATATATATATATATATATATATATATATATATATATATATATATATATATATATAGTTTAAAGCTTGTTTTGATTGACCCAATTAAACAGATATGTTTGGAGTATTGAAAATTATAAGATCCAAAAAAATGTTAAAAATAGGCACCAAATCAGATTTTATGAGCTAGCAATTTTAAGTCTTAAAACTTTTCTTGTAAAATTTAAGCTATGCATTGGATTTTTTTTGTTTTTATTTTCCAACCAAGTAGTTTGTGCATTCTTAACAATTTTAGTTTGCTAAAAAGGTTGGATGTTGCTAGATATCATACTTTTAAGCTTTGTATTTTATTATTAATTTTTTTTTTATATATGAACACAAACCACACCAGGTATGATGTTATGAGCATTGATTGCATACTAATATTAACTTTTAATTAAGGTAAATTTATTGTTGGATCAAAAGAAAATCGGTTGATCATTTGGGAAGTTGCTGAACTCATGTTTATTTCTAAGTCACTTGATAATATCGATTTGATGGTTGATATTAGTGTGTGCATAGCTTTTAAAATATGAGCACTAACTATGAACTTAAATCTCGATCATTTAAAAGCTGCTAAATCTACAATTATAAAGAATGGTAAATGTATTTATAAGCCACCAACCATAGATTCAATAGTTGAAATTAGTATACAAATGTATTTATATTCTGTTCAACTCCCCACTCGTCTCTTCTCCATCATGGACAACGCATTTAAAACAGATGGGGTTTGAGGGAATCCGAGACTTTATGACTACGTTGAAGATAATTCACTCCACCTTATGATGGTTGCGTTTAAGGCTGTTACATTAGGTGTCCAATCCATTCCTGAAAAGGACTTTTTTACGTACACAATAACGATTAGAAATAAAATTTAGATGACAACAAGAACAAGAGCCAAAAGTAGTAAAGGTAATTTTTTCGTCAATGTCCTTCTTTTGTTGGCTGCCTTCTAAATTCATACTTTACTTTTTAGGTTTCTTAAATTTGTCCTTCATTTGCACATGCTCCGGCACATCCATAGCCTAAGGTTATGAGCTGATAAAGTCACTAATAAATGTTGCCAAATAAAATTAAAAAGATAATCGTACCCACGACTTGAGGATGATGATTGCAGATACAAATAAGAATGTAGAGATGATTTCGGAAACTGATCTACAAAAGAATTATGAGAGTTTTAAAGTAAATAAACGTGATCCTCATGTTTTTACAAGTTAATATGTATGATTTAAGAGGAATAATTTAAATCATGGTCATAGAAAACACCTTTTTTTTGCTAAAAAACATGTTTTATATTTCAAAAATAGGTCAGCTGTATAAAACTGTAAAAAAAGTCTTCTTGAAGAAACTGCAAAACTAAAAAATGAAAAAAATTCGTTTCACGAGTTTTTTGTTTTTTTGAGTTTTCATTATAGTGTTTTTTACTTTTGTATTTTTTTTTAGGATTTTTTAATTTTTTTTTAAAAGTTTTCAAGATTTTTTCAATATTTTCCTAAAAAACTAACTCTGGCATGTAAAACCCATACAATATATTGTGAATAGTGTTAAAATTAACAGTCCACATTGTTCGGCTTTTGAAAAATTAATCACACATGAAAAAAGCTGACTTTATATAATTTTTTAAGACATTTTCACAAGAATGCTTGTAAATACTAAAATCTTACGTGTGGCTCAGGATAATCTGATTTGTCTTGTCTGCTAACCAGCGGATGTTGAGCTCAAAAGTGAGGTTCTGTTGATGAGAACAGGCTGATGGATAATTTGAAACTGTCCAACTGCTCAAAAACAAGATAATAAATTTGGAATCAAGAAAAGGGTAATCTAAATTCATAAAACAGCCGATAAGACCAACATTATGTGGAAAACTTCAATACTAAAAGATGATTAATTCAGGCCTATTTGTCCTAAAGAAACGCAAGGTTGGTTCTTTTAAAGAACCAACCTTAAACGCAAGTGACAACAAAGTTCTCATATACATGTCCTCAACGATTTTTTTCTTTTTGAAACAAATTTGTCTTGCTATTTTATGTTGATATGAGTGGATCCGTGTCAGAAAGTTGGTTGGATCATCATCTCCACTCTACAGACTTGTGGGGCAACGTCGTATTTATTTTGTCCTGGTTCAATATCTTTGTTGATTTCAATGTCGTCTGCACTATCTTGTAGCCGCTAGACATTGTTTATTACCACGCTGGTTCAGTTTGGGCTGATGTTTCCCTGGAAAGCTTCCAGAATCTCCACTTGTCAGCGTTGATGGTTCTATCACCCTCCTTGAATTAGACCAGCGACGAACCAACATTGTTTCTTCTAGTTTTCTGCACTGGGCTGCTGACATGTTTATTGTTTCTCCCCCATGACCTTAATCAGATTTATGCTTGTTCAGTCAAAGACTTCTGTAGTTATTAAATGACAGATGATATTTAATTCGATGTCTTTCTTCCTAAATAGCGCTTTGATCAGTTTTCGACGGATGGCTTCCGTGTGCTTTTCTATATGGAATTACTTTATTCAGCTTTATGTGTGAAGTTATAGTGTCGCTTTTCACAAGATAGGCAGTACATTTTACTGTGCAGATTGCTTCTACGCCGGCAGCTTTTGTTTCTGACTAATAGTAAGACAGTTTGAAAAATAAACGAAGGCCGTCGAATAGAAGAACAGTAGCTATTAGGGAGAAGAAATGGAGGAGAGGCATCGGATGCACATAAATGTGGTTTGGCGTGGATGACCTGTATTCACAAAATAAAAAGCACTTTTTTTTTCCTTCCTATTTTGATTTAATCACCATACAAACTTATACAATTTTGATATCCCCATGCAAGTGTTTGTTGGCCGTGTAGAAGTAGTTCAGCCATTAATACTCTATAAATCTTTAGGCTATTAGTTATCTGGATCTAATTTACATCATCTTTTTATTTTCATAGTTGTCTACTCCTTTGATGTTAGCACTTTTTCTTTAAGTTACGTGGCAAATTGTGAAACACAAAATTGAAAATTTTCCTGGCAATCTTGTTAGGAAACTATTGACCTCAAATGTCCATACAAAACCATTTAATAATCTCTTACTAATTTATTCCAAATGTTTGGACATATTTCAATTGAAATGCCCTAAGCTTTTGAACTCCTCACCAGACTGTCCTTTCCATCTATGAATGTCTACGATGTAAACGAGACACTTAAAGGTCTCTCCGTCTGTTTCTGTAAACCGATTTTTTGTTACAAAACGTAACGAAACGAGGCACAGAAAGGTTTTAGAAAACCGGTGTTTTGTTAGAAAACGTGACGAAACAAACTATTTCTTTTCCAAAAATGAAAGGCAATGTCGTAGACTCATTGTTTAGGTTATTTTATTAAATAAAACCAACAAATATTAGAGTCTATATAAAGGATCCAATCCAACCATTCTTAAGTCACCCAAGAGACATTGAAAGCATGGCTGCTTACCTTACCTCTCTTTCCACTCCTTTGGTTACTTCATTCAAGCTTGTTCCTAGTACTAAGTCTGATTTTAAGCTATGGAGCACCACCTCCCTTGTAAGATGTGAGCCTAGGGCGGAGGGCTGCAGTTGGTCTACTTCTCAAAGGCAACCTTCCAGATACCAGCCAAGTACGTGGAACAAGCATGAGCCACACTTCTCACAATACATGCTGCAACTCGCCAAGGTCTCCTACTTGATGGCCGACATTTTATCTTCCTTAATGGATTTGCTGTCTTCTATTGGGCAGCTAAAGCAATACCTGAGCAACATTCGGGCAGCCATGACCAGCATTATTCTCCTCCTTGCCTACTTCTTCCTCTCCCAAAGCCTTGAGGAACAAGAAATCCAGCAGCTGCAGTATGAGTCCAACATCATCAACTTGTTGTCGATGAGAGTTAGTCTCTCGGCTGATCTCAACAGATCTAAGGTTGGTTTACGTTAACTAATATTAGCTTCTTAAGAATGTTCTTTTCTGTTTTGATTGACTGATGATCTCTGTTTATATTGATCTGCTCAGCAGCAACAGCAACATTCTGGCTTCTCTTGTTCCTTCGTGAATATTGTGAGGATATTATTACGTCAGTGTCTTGGAGGATGAGTCCATGGACTGTGTCTATCATCTAGACTGCCTAAGCAAACCAGTGCCCATTAACCAAATCGATGCTATGTATCATCTTATAATAAAATGGGTGTATTAATAAAAAGAAAAAAATCGTTGAGGACATGTATATGAGAACTTTATTGTCACTTGCGTTTAAGGTTGGTTCTTTGGGACAAATAGGCCTGAATTAATCATCTTTTAGTATTGAAGTTTTCCACGTAATGTTGGTCTTATCGGCTACTTTATGAATTTAGATTACCCTTTTCTTGATTCCAAATTTATTATCTTGTTTTTGAGCAGTTGGACAGTTTCAAATTATCCATCAGCCTGTTCTCATCAACAGAACCTCACTTTTGATCTCAACATCAGCTGGTTAGCAGACAAGACAAATCAGATTATCCTGAGCCACACGTAAGATTTTAGTATTTACAAGCATTCTTGTGAAAATGCCTTAAAAAATATATAAAGTCAGTCTTTTTCATGTGTAATTAATTTTTCAAAAGCTGAACAATGTGGACTGTTAATTTTAATACTATTCACAAATATATTGTATGGGTTTTACATGCCATAGTTAGTTTTTTAGGAAAATATTGAAAAAATCTTGGCAACTTTAAAAAAAAACTAAAAAATCCTAAAAATAAAATACAAAATGTAAAAAACACTATAATGAAAACTCGAAAAAACAAAAAACTCGTGAAACGAATTTTTTTCATTTTTTAGTTTTGCAGTTTCATCAAGAAGACTTTTTTTTACAGTTTTATACAGCTGACCTATTTTTGAAATATAAAACATGTTTTTTTAGCAAAAAAAAGTGTTTTCTATGACCATGATTTAAATTATACCTCTTAAATCATACATATTAACTTGTAAAAACACGAGGATCACGTTTATTTACTTTAAAACTCTGATAATTCTTTTGTAGCTCAGTTTCCGAAATCATCTCTAGATTCTTATTTGTATCTGCAATCATCATCCTCAAGTCGTGGGTACGATTATCTTTTTAATTTTATTTGGCAACATTTATTAGTGACTTTATCAGCTCATAACCTTAGGCTATGGATGTGCCGGAGCATGTGCAAATGAAGGACAAATTTAAGAAACCTAAAAAGTAAAGTATGAATTTAGAAGGCAGCCAACAAAAGAAGGACATTGACGAAAAAATTACCTTTACTACTTTTGGCTCTTGTTCTTGTTGTCATCTAAATTTTATTTCTAATCGTTATTGTGTACGTAAAAAAGTCCTTTTCAGGAATGGATTGGACACCTAATGTAACAGCCTTAAACGCAACCATCATAAGGTG
>JAANDH010000056.1:206411-468592 GCA_011799765.1 Nymphaea thermarum
CTGTCAAGGCAACGTATTTCATTTAATCAAACTATACTTACATTGGGGCATTCATTGGTGCCCACTTAGAACGCGTAAGAGCTAACCCCGATTAAGAAAGGTGAGATCGGGGCAACGGGCAGTGGGGCTTCAGTCAAATAATTTGCAGAAGAACTCAGAGGATATCGACCATTGCGGCCAAATCGCGAGGAAGCAGAATCCCGCCCCTCGAGTGATTGCTGCACAATTGAAGCGCTGGATCGCCATTCGACATACCTCGGAAGGCAGTTGCAGAGACCCGCGAGAAACACCGCTTCAGAAAATCGAAATAGAGATGGCTTTCCAGGAGAGAGAGAGAGAGAGATTCCAATTGCGCGTAATTTTCGCCTCCGCGCCCTTTTTTTTTTTTTTCCTCCCTTCTGCATGGATTTCCCTCCCCCTCTGGCGGGAAACGAAATGCAAATTTGATTTTTCCTTTTTCTTTTTCTTGATACTTTTTTTCGTTTATAAGCCAACAAGTTTCATGAAATCCATGGTAGAGGCCAGTTCGGGGTATTATACGGAACAAATTTTCTTTCGGAAAACATGCTGCTCGAGCCAGGCCAGATTTCCTGAAACCTAGCCCCAAAGTTTCACCCGGCTTGATTCAATTAAAATAAAAAATATAAATAGTATTATATATAATTTATATTTTTAATAAATAATATTAAAATTAAATAAGGAGTCAGGACTCATGCTGCCCTAACACTCGAAACCCAAGCCCGAACCCGACTTGACACTTAAAACCCGAGCCCGACCAAAGCCCGGCCCGGCTCAACCTGATTAAATTAAAAATATATATATGTTTAATATAACATAATATATAAATATAATTAATTGTAATAAAATATATAATTATATATATATATATATATATATATATATATAAAGTAATATTTAAAAAATATTACTGGGCCAACTCGGTCCGACCCGATAATTGATTGGGCCGGTCCGGTGGCCTTTTTTCGGGGCTCAGGCCCAAGCCTGGTTGGGTACCGAGTACCTGCTGGCGGCCTGACCTGTGCCTAGGCTTAAAAGTTAGCAGGGGCCTGTACATATAACCACTTGGGAGTGGAGATGACTACTAAGCCACCCCCCTCTATTTATGACCTTGCACTTCATTTCCGAATAAAACATTTAGCAATATTAAAGCATGGGCTGTCAGAGGGTCACCATTTTTTTAAAATTGATAAATAAGCGCTACAAAGTTCACTTGAGTGGTGAAGGAGCATGAAAATTAATGGTAAGTTGCAAAAAATAAATGCAAATTTATTAAGGATTTCCCTTTAAAACAGGCGTCCAAAGTAAAACTTAGCAACCAATCGAACAACTTGAGAGAGCAAAGCCTGAGAACCTTTAGGACCTTTTAAAGTAGACATTAAAAACCCATGTCTTTTCAACGGACTATTTGGTAACAGTAACACATTGTTAATGTCTCCTGAAAATTAAGCAAATCTATAAAACAATTATAATAATATCATATGAATTTACCCCATTATTTGGGATAGGTTCATGATACAACAACAATATGTATAAGTAGGTTTAGCAGCAAGACATTATGGAAGTGTCATATGTAACCAATAGTCTAGGAATATAGCCCAATCTTCGAGGGAGATTCATGAAATATCTCAAATGACTCATAAAGGAACTGGTTTCAAGCGACATAAAATTTATGATTGTTTCAGATGTAGGAAGGGAGCAATTTATTTAATGTGCCCCCAACCATGGATCTAAGTGTAATTAAGATCCACTTTCCATTATTAGAAAACTTTGTTAGCTTTATCCATGATTAAGGCCAACACCTCAAACTTTCATGTCCTCAAGATTGTTCATAGGACCTTCTCTCCTCCCCACCTTGTGGACCCGTGCGATCATGTTTGCGAGCCGAATACATTGAATGTCGCACATGACCGGGCTTTCTATTCTGGATCCAATCCTGCTCAAGCACATGAACATGCTGCTGAAGTCGAGTGCAGATCAAATGCCCCAACCTTAATTCACAAGCAAAGGCGGAGTCAGAAATTTTTGGCTAAGAGTCACCAATAATAAATTTTAAACTTCTAAGAGGCATCAATATTTAAATGAAAAAAATTACTCTAAAGTATCAATTATAAATATAAATATTTTTTGTGACTTGATATGGACAATTGCCCATATGTTGCCCAAACCTGCCTCCGCTCCAGTTCACAAGGTAGATTTTCAACAGATACTTGTGAAAATACTTACTCTCTAGTGTTGAAAGGAAGAAGTACTTCTATCCAAACTGTGAGATGTCTCACCTTTTAAACTTGAGAAAATTGGTCACAATATCAACACGATCACCGACTGTCTCAAATATGAACCTCACACCAATTGCGACCAAAAGCAAACATGAATTGAAAGTAGTCACAGAAAACTCATTTTTTAAAAAAAAAAAAAACACGAAACAAACTTGATAAATTAACTAGTTGTTTAAAACTAAAAAAAAAACACTTTTTTTATTTTTTTAATGTCAAACAGTTTTTTGACATTTTTTATTTTTTATTTTTTGCAAATCTACTTATATTTTGATATTTGTGTTATAAGTTTTTCATTTATTTTATTTTTCTCCCAATTTTAGTTTTTTTAAATTTTTAAAAATTTACCGTATTTTTTTATTCTTTTCAAGCTCGCCGTATTATACTCGAGAAAACCTTGTCGTTTAAACTCCAAAATGTTATCTGTGACTATGGTTAAAATTAATCTCGAATGTAAAATCTGCATATTGAATTTGGCAACTGGTAATAGTGGAACAGAGATAACTGGATTTGGTAGCGATTCAAAATACCCAAGTTTGATTTATCAAGATTTTCTTCACATGATCGAGTCTTTGCTTTGGTGAAGAGGGCAATGATTTATTTGGTCATCTGAAGACCATCTATGGGCTTCAGTCTTCTGCGTCAAGCATCATGCTTTGATACCAAGTTAAAAAATAAAAAAGAAGCAAAACAAATAAAAATCAGTAATGAAAAGATTCTTTTCGTTAAACGTGCATGGTTTTTCACCACACCATGAGTCTTGGTTACACAATACATAGAACGAGTTTAAATAGTTAAAATTCATGTAATCTTGACAACGATAAACATGAGAAACTAAATCTGATTTTTGTAGAAAGATTTTATTTTTTCTTTACCATTAATTTTGATTTATCTTGTTAGGATTCTTTCCTTGAATTTTTCTAGAACAGTTGTCTTTCAACCTTATCGTTAACACTATAATCTTTGAAACGATGAACATGGGAAACTAAATCTTATTTTTGTGGAAAGATTTTGTTTTTTTTTTTTTCATTAATTTTGATTGATCTTGTTGAGATTCTTTCCTTTAATCTCTCTAAAATAGTTGTTTTTCAATCTTATCGTTAACAGAACGAGACCAAGGTAGCGGATGAGCAAGCACGACAACACATAGGAACTTGCTAAGGGATGCATGGAGGAGGCTGAACAAGGAGCTGCTCTCAGCTCAGCAGCAACAAACTGCCTTCTTTCGTTCCTTCATAAACGTGGCTCTCAATATTGCGAGGGTCTCTCATTGCATGTATGACTATGAAGATGGCATTGGTGACTTGAAGCATAAATCCATAGACCGTGTCTATTCTCTCATTGCTAAGTCCATTCAGACTGCCTAAGCAAACCACCAGTCGTTGTTTCCTACTTTCAACCATGTTGGTGCCCATTAACCGAATCTTACTTATGATGCTATGTATCATCATGTAATACATTAAATTTAGTTCTATATCTCTCTGTTTCTTTCTCTCTCTCTCTCTCACACATAGACATGTATGCACACAACCATAATTTGTCTCTGTAAGTGCTTTCAATCTCACCTTTACTATCACTATTTTGGATTTAGATGAATGGTGTTCTTGTTTGGTAACTTGAATAGAAAACTAATTAAGTCAAAATACAAATCATGTACAAATGGGTCTAGGTCAGTATCAATATAAAAGACAAAAAAAAAAAAGCATATACATACATAAAAACCACTTATTATTTTAAGTCAAACTTTATTAATTATTATGTTTTACACGATGGAAATCAACACAAAAGTGAGTTTTATAAGCTTAAAAACATGTTATTGACTTTTGAGACCTTATTTCTACATCGCAACGCCACTTTAGGTAGATTTCTATTGTTTTGATGACCGAGATTCATGTCTACATTTTGTACGAACTGAGTAGAAAATGTTACAAGAGCGCAACACACTGTTTCTAATCCATCTTTTGCAAGAGACCTTATGAATCCCAAAAACACTAACTTCCATAATTCATGTTCAAAGAAAACAAAAAGTGTCTCTCTCAAAGAACCTCACGGATACAAAAAGCAATAGGAGAGACAACTACTTCACTGCTACACATCTTGAAGATGCAATTCAATAAAAAAAAATGAATGCAGATTGCAAATCCTCTTATAATTAAAATCATTTTACAGATCTAGACAATTCCAAAGCTGCAATTCTTGAAGATGCAATTCAATAAAAAAAAATGAATGCTGATTGCAAATCCTCTGATAATTAAAATCATTTTACAAATCTAGACAATTCCAAAGCTGCAATTACACAGCGCTCGCCCTAGCATATGTGCAAAAAAAAAATGATCACAATCTACAGGAAAATATTTTAAATTACCACTTAAATTTGTAAAACAAAAAAAATTGGTCAATGTATAAATTTCTAATCAAAGCATACTCCTTAAATTAGCATCTATATTTAAAAATTTTAAAATCAGTGGAATTTTTATATTCAAATAAAGTACATTTGGGTGGCCTTGTTCTAGTTGTGGTTTTAATATTACAACCAGTTACTTAATAACCATTTTTATAAGTCCTTCAATTTTTTTTATAATTTTATATAAAAACTAAATGTTTAAGGTGTCACAAATGACTCCACCGCTACTAAAAACCTCAAGTGTGTTTAAATTGCTTTTAATCTAAAATTCCTAAAATTTGGCTACCAAAGATCAAATATCTTCCCTCCTTTTCAATTTTAAATCTGATATTTTTTTTAGTGTAACAAGGTAACATATGGATCGTCATCGTGACTTAAGATTTTCAGTTTCATAAATTTTGAACTTTACCATAAATCTTTTGATATATCATAGAAGCATGTCACTTTACATCCACATCAGACCCATGAATTTGAAATCTGGACTAACCAAACACCTCCTAACCAGCGAAGTTCAACGTTATTCGTTCAAAAGTAGAATGTTGGTATCTTAATTTTACATTTTTAGTTATAAAAGACGTGCTCTTCCGTCATGTTCACATGGACATGGACAGTAGACAACAGTAGTTTTCATGTTTTAGTTGCATTTTCTAGCTTTGTAGGCATCAACCCTTTGGGCAAGCAAAAGCATTCATACGCCCTAAGCACGACGGTACTATCTATAGGGTTTTACGACCCTAAGTAAGCGACTATGTCTCTTGTCTCAAGTATATTTTCGGGTCAGCAGAAGAGATCAACCGCCCGACAAAAGATCAAAGCGTCCACCCAAAATCTCATCCTCTTGAGATGTATGGTTTGTTCTTAATGTCTCGGGGTGCTGTACCTGCTGCGCTTCAATCAAAAGTACAATGTTGGTAGCTTAATTTTACGTTTTTAGTTATAAAAGACGTGCAGTAGTTTTCATATTTTAGTTGCATTTTCTAGCTTTGTAGGCATCAACCCTTTGGGCAAGCAAAAGCATTCATATGCTCTAAGCACGACGGTACTATCTATAGGGTTTTACGACCCTAAGTAAGCGACTATGTCTCTTGTCTCAAGTATATTTTCGGGTCAGCAGAAGAGATCCACCGCCCGACAAAAGATCAAAGCGTCCACCCAAAATCTCATCCTCTTGAGATGTATGGTTTGTTTTTAATGACTCGGGGTGTTGTACTGTTGTGCTTCAACTTGCACATTAATGACTTTCTTTTGCAATATAGAGAATTGATGTCTTGAGGATTTAAAACGGAGACTGATCGCTAATCAACCTATTTACTCTACGTAAGGAAAATATGAGAAAGTTCTTACTTTAATATTTCTTGAGAAAGTTCTTTTCCGTTGTTTCTTAAAATTAAAATATTAAGCATCTAAAGAAGTAAAAGATTTGTCATGTTTGCATGTTTTGGGCAGACAATTTGCAAAAGGCGAAACTCTTGCTTTCAAATAAACAAAAGGTGAAGATATCCGTCATTTGTGAATTTAGTCATGCTTAGCAGCATCAGCTTTTAAAATTAGCTTGTACACGATTTTCACACTTTCGTTGGCCTCTCTGTTATTAGGCGGCATCTATGTATGTTATTCTACTAGAAGAAAATAGATTTGATCAACGAACAAGTTTAACCTTAGGGCCAACTTGAAATTGTTAAATTAAACGAGGATACGAGTTTATATTTCTTAAGAGGATTCTAACTCCCAAAAAAAAAAAAAATCATGAACTCATTGGTGTCCTTTGTGAAAAAACCTTTGCATCTCTCCTAAAACTTATGAAAAATATGATTATCCTCCCCAAGAATTGTAAAAGAAAAAGGTAGCCGTGTATTCTGCTCTTGGGGGGGAAGCAAAGCGCTGAAATGGTGCTAAGTACATAGGTCTGAGATCGAGCCTAGCCCATAGAACTTCGATCGGACCCATTCAACAGAGAAGCCAGGCGGCCCTACCTGAACCCAGTATCCTGATTCAATTGTTCATATTTACCATGTTGGATATTAGAGATTCAACAAGCTTATTGCTCTAACTATAACATCCCCATGTCTGGGAGTGGCTTGAAAATTCTCCCACATCTAAGATCTTTAGAAAGTTTTGTGATCGGATATATCATGATTCATTGGTCCTTTTATGTGAATTAATTCAGTTCCTGAGCGAGTTAGAATTTGCTAGATTGGCTCAAGCAAGTCTCTTTGCTGATGTTATGGTTAGTATCAAAGAGACATGCCATCCTTGGATGCGGAGCTGCAACAGGCTTCTTCTTTCAGTGTGTAAATTAGAATATCTAACGCATAATAATGGATTGAGAATAGTGTTATGTCCAAGATTATTAGAAAGATTGGTGACTGTACGTACTTGATCACAATCTTTTTCTAATGCTGATCAAAACTAGCCATCATGAATACCGTGACATATTGATGGGTGGGTTCTGTGGCTGCCCATATTAGGCGGCCCCATCCTTTACCGTCGCAGTTAAATACCGTGACATAAAAGGCATGTACGTTAATTTGTACAACTCGCTTTCGTGTGACATTAAAACCATGTCGGAACGTAGCTTCGTTTTCACGTTAAATTGAGTATTTTAAAACCAGTTTTGAAATTGGATCCCAAGTTAAAAACAAGTATTTGAAAGCCAGTTTTGAAATTGGAATCGAGGTGAACTTAATTTTCACGTTAAAATAAGTATTCTAAAATTAGTCCCCCAAAAAATTACCGTATTTACATACTACTACCTCATTAATTTTTATTTATTCATATATAAGCGTCCACTAAAATTTAAACTATTAGTGCCTCTTACCTAGAAATTTCTGACTCCACCCACCATCCACGATCTTGTTCTCCCTAACAACCCTGCGGGGGAAAGGCCCCCTAACCTTTTATTCCAAAAAGAAAGTATGTACAGAAAAAATGGGCAGTCACTCCACCCTACGGGCTAGATCGAGCCAAGAAGGAAAAACAAAACAAGAGTACATCAAAAGTTACAGACCCAAAACTACAGAGATTGAGCTAAAAGAGACAAAATATCACGAGCAGGTTGTTGTTGTAGAATTTCAACACCATGCAATAAGTTGCTGTAATTGTTGAGCCATCCGTGGAAGGGCCGACATCCTTGAATCATGGTCCGGAGTCGCGAATACTCACTATGTGGGTATTCGACTAATCTGCCCAAAGATTGGAGAGGTTCAAGTCTTCGACTAATCTTTCTAAAGATTAATTAAGTTAATGATGTCCAATCAATAAGCAGAGTCATGAAATACTCACAAAGTGATCCCGTAGATCATGTTATGTCTTGATAATCTCATGGTGTTTTTCTCTCTAACATTGAATATAGATGAAGACCCACTCCCAATCTATTGAGCAGCTCTAGATCTTGCCCATCATGAGTCGATGCAGATGAAAAAAGAGAAATCAATAATTCTTAATAGAACTTGACTATAGAAGCAAGAAACTTTTTCCCTGGAAAGAGAAAATATGAATCCCTCATGTGAAACTTTTCTGGCTGGTCTTTATGCATATAATTTTTGCTTGTACCTTACACAAGATAATGCTGCCCACTAGCTTTTCCTGATTTCCTTCTTGATGAGGGCCACACTCGATTCAGTAACGCATGTAGCTGCCCGTGGTTATGTTCTTACCGCC
The DNA here is from genome assembly GCA_011799765.1 of Nymphaea thermarum. Lineage (NCBI taxonomy): Eukaryota > Viridiplantae > Streptophyta > Magnoliopsida > Nymphaeales > Nymphaeaceae > Nymphaea > Nymphaea thermarum. Next base: position 214,770 of record JAANDH010000056.1, read on the forward strand.
AACCATCTCTCATCAATGGCAGCGTACGGGTGCAAATGGCTTCAATCCGACCAGGAATATCTGACCGGAACTGGACTTCTCCTTTTTGGTGGGATTTGATTGCCATGGTTGGAACTTCTTTTGGATTTTAAAAACTTTAAAAATTTATATGTAAATCTAAAAAAGTTTAATATACATATAAAATTTGAAAATTTTATTCATGTTCCTGTTAAAATTTTGAAACTATAGTTTGGTTCTTGCGATAGGAAAAAAAAAAAAAACTACCAAACCAATTTTTTAGCAAAAGCTGTTATCCAAAATGGAGTTGAATAACACCTGGCACCTGGCAGGTTATTCACCTAAAAAATATGTTTTGGTCTTATTCCCTAAGCACAATTATTTTTTCAAAACTTATTAAAAAAAAAGCTAGCTATCATAAAACTTTTTTTTTTGTTTTTAGTGTATCATCCAAACGCTGTGATGGCAATAATCTGGTGTTCATCCTGACTATGAAGATATAAGTTGTCTTGGAGAAACAGATCTGGCACATGAATCTAAAAGGAAAGCTTTATAAAAAGCTGCTCAAATTATAATGGTATGAATAAAAACACACTTTAAGTTTGGATTTACTTTATTTCATCTTTCTTTTGCATGTATGTGTTATGTCTTGAATATGTTTTCGTGTAGAACAATTTCGGTTTTATTAGGAGTACTTACTTCTGTCTAATTATATTGACAGGTCTTCTCTAACATGTACAGATACACTCTCATTATCAGAATTAGGGTTAGCAACCACCACTTCTATTGGGTAACTTTTCTCTAATTATATCCGTACGTCTTCGGGTTAGAAGCTACGTAAAATGTATAGGTACACTCTCATTATCAGAATTATGGTTAGCCACCACCGCTTCTATTGGCTAAAACCTTATTTACATCTAACGTATGCCCTCAAGTTAAATCAAGGTGAAGATTCTTTCATGAATCTGCTTCAATCTTTGAGATGAATTCATGGTAAACATTTCCTATGTCTTCGACATACATGATCTGACTATATGGGGCAGTTGTCGAGTGCGTGTAGAGAGAGAGAGAGAGTTATTGAGTAGTAATAACATCCATGTGAAGATAAGTTTGGACACACTCCATTATAAGTCAAAGGCTGGAGTACTATATTCAGCCTTGAGCTCAGTCAGGCAGGCAAAGATTGGGCCATCTTAAGTCTGACGGAGCTCCGGCGACATGTGGCGCTGCTTCCACAAGCATTCTATCAGCTGGCTGCAGTTAATTGGTTGTTTTTTACAGATAAAAAGGTCAAGATATGGCAGCTCATGTTACTTGTTTGATAGACATTAGCTTTTCTGGTTGAAGGAGATCAAAAGTTGGTGTGAGTTTATCTAAACTCAGCTTTACCAGTCAAAAGAAAGAGAGAGAGCGAAAGAGACACTGAAATTTTCCCCGTGGAAAAAAGTTTTCACAAGGACGATTCATAGAATCACCTCACATGGTGTGTCTAACTCAAAACTGGGAACACACCACAGACGCATGCTCAGTGATTGAGCTCTGAGACGTGAACAACAATTGAGATGTCAAATCCAGTTATCACTTTTCCACTATTACCAGTTGCCAAATTCAATATGCAGATTTTAAATCCGAGATTACTTTCAATGCATGTTTGCTTTTTTTGTCACAATTGGGGTGAATTTCATATTTGTGGGGATCGTGTTAATGTTGTGACCAATTTTCTCATGTTTAAGGTCCCGTTTGATGCACAAGAAAAACACTTTGCAACGTTGATTTTTTTTTTTCAACTTTGCAAGGCTTTTCTTGCAGCATGAAACGTAAAGAATTTTACTTTGCTGTTTTCATTGAAATAAGAAAAAGTCCCCCCTCAAATATGTTGGACCTAAAGAGGTATGACTTTTTTCTACCAAAAAATCTCCCTTTAGTACATCGATAATTTTACCATGCAAAAAACTTCATGGGCATCAAACATGGCCTAAAGGTGAGACATCTCACAGTTTGGAGAGGAACCTCTCTCTTTTCACGGTATAAAGTTAGTAATTTCTCAAGTACCTATTGAAAATCTACCTTGTGAACCGGAGCCGAAGTAGGTGTGGGCAACATATGGGCAAATTTCTCTAGTACCTATTGAAAATCTACCTTGTGAACGGGAGCCGAAGTAGGTGTGGGCAACATATGGGCAATTGTCCATACCAATTCATACAATTGATACCTTAAAGTAATTTTTCTCATTTACATATTGATGCCTTTTAAAAGTTTAAAATTTGTTATTTGTGCTTGCTAGCCAAAAATTTCTAAGTCCGCCTTTGCTTGTGAATTAAGGCTGGGGCACTTGATCTGCACTCAAACTTCAGCAGCGCATGTGTGACATTCAATGTATTCGGTTCGCAAACATAATCACGTGGGTCCACAAGGTGGGGAGGAGAGAAGGTCCTATGATCAATCTTGGGGACATGAAAATTTGAGGTGTTTGCCTTAATCATGGATAAACCTAACAAAGTTTTCTAATAATTGAAAGTGGATCTTAATTGCACTTAGATCCATGGTGGGGAGCACATTAAATAAATTGCTCCCTTTCTACGTCTGAAACAGTGTAAATTTATGTCGCTTGAAACGGGTTACTTTATGAGTCCTTTGGGATATTTCATGAATATGCCTCAAAGATTGAGCTATATTCATAAACTATTGGTTACATGTGACACTTACATAATGTGTTGCTACTAAACCTACTCATACATATTGTTGTTGTCTCATGAACCTGTCTCAAATAATGGGGTATTCATATTATTTTGTTACAATTGTTGTTCAAGAGACATTAACAATGTGTTACTGTTGCAAAATGACCAGTAAAAAAGACGTATGAGTTTTTAATGTTAACTTAAAAGGTCGTAAAGGTTTTCAGGTTTTACTCTTTCAAGTTGTTTGATTGGTTGTCAACACCTGTTTTAAAAGGAAAACCTTAACTCCTTGTAGCGCTTATTTGTCAATTTAAAAAAAAAAAATGGTGACTCTGTGATAGGTCGTGCTCTTTAATATAGCTAAATGTTTTATCTCGAAATGAAGTGCAAGGTTGTATTTGGGTGGCTTAGTACTCACCTCCAATGGCAAACCTTTACATGTTTATGCACAAAATTTTATGTAAGCCTGGACATCAGGCCGGACTACCAGGTACCCAGCCAGACTTGGGCCCAGGCCCAAAAAAAAGGTTACTGGACTGGCCCAATAAATTATCGGGTTGAACCAAGTGCGTTCAATAATATTGTTTAAATATATATTTTATTAATTTATATATAATTATATACTTTATTATGATTAATTATATTTACATATTATGTTATATTAAAAATATATATTTTTTAATTTAATCGGGCCTGGCCGGGCTTGGGTTGGGTTCAGGTTTTAAGTGTCCGATCAAGTTTGAGCCTGAGCCAGGCCGGCCCGATGCCTAGGTTTACTTTTATGCGGGTGAAACTTTGGGCCTGGGTTTCAAACACTCATGCCTGGCTCGAGCAGCGGTCACGGACGCGGCTTGCCCGGATGTTATCATGTTAGCGGCATGTTTTCACTTTTCCGAAAGAAAATTTGTTCCGTATACCCAGAACCGAACCGGCCTCTATCATGGATTTCATGAAACGTTTTGGCTTATAAATGAAAAAAAGTATCAAGAAAAAGGAAAATCAAATGCGCATTGCGTTTCCCGCCAGAGAGGGAGCGAAATCGATGCGGAAACGAGGAAAAACAAAAAAAAATGGCGCGGGGGCGAAAATTACGCGCAATTGGAATCTCTCTCTCTCTCCTGGAAAGCCATCTCTATTTCGATTTTCTGAAGCGGTGTTTCTCGCGGGTCTCTGCAACTGCCTTCCGTGGTATGGCGAATGGCGATCCAGCGCTTCGATTGTGCAGCATTCACTCTCGGGGCGGGATTCTGCTTCCTCGCGATTTGGCGCGCAATGGTCGATATCCTCTGAGTTCTTCTGCAAATTGTTTGGCTGAAGCCCCACCGCCCATTGCCCCGATCTCACCTTTCTTAATCGGGGTTAGCTCTTACGCGTTCTAAGTGGGCACCAATGAATGCTCCAATGTAAGTATAACTTTGATTAAATGAAACACCTTGCCTTGACAGGATCACCAATCATTTCATTTCTTTAGTTTCCTCCCCTTGTTGATGTTCTTTGCGATCCCTCTAACAGGGTAGGTATAGATGCTAGAATTTGAGACAGCTTATTTCGCCCATTTGAATTCGTTTCTAAGTTAACCTGCTTTCCAGAGCACGAACGAGAGTTTCAGAGAAATTTCTTGTATGCTTTCGGTTGGGTTTCATGTGTTTCTTTTTAGTGGCCTTTTTTTGGTTTAGGTTCACTATCTTGGAAGAAAGGGCTGTGCTTGTAATTGCTATCATTGGTTTCTTTTGCTGACTCCCGTTTGTGGAGATACAAATGGAGTATTTGTTTCCCCTCTTGGACTTAGTACTGTTGTTGGCTTCACTAGTCAGGAAGAACAAGACCGAGAAAACAAGGAAAGACAGGGCAAATGACAGCAATTGTTGGCAGGCTTGCGCACGAGTTTGACTGCTTGTAGAAGAAACTACTTCATTTAGCAGGAGATGCTGATGATGCCTTGCTGTGCTTGGCCTTTTGTCGGCTGAAATTCTGTTCCAGCAAGTTCTGTTGCTCATTGATTTCTGAGATTTCGACTGCTTGTAGGAGACAACAACTTCGTTTAGTTGGAGATTGCTAGTGCCTTGCTGTGCTTGGCCTTTTGTTTATTGCAGTCCTCTCCCAGCAAGTTCTGTTGCTCATTTCTGAGATTTCGACTGCTTGTAGGAGACAACAACTTCGTTTAGTTGGAGATTGCTAGTGCCTTTCTGTGCTTGGCCTTTTGTTTATTGCAGTCCTCTCCCAGCAAGTTCTGTTGCTCATTGATTTCTGAGATTTCGACTGCTTGTAGGAGACAACAACTTCGTTTAGTTGGAGATTGCTAGTGCCTTGCTGTGCTTGGCCTTTTGTTTATTGCAGTCCTCTCCCAGCAAGTTCTGTTGCTCATTGATTTCTGAGATTTCGACTGCTTGTAGGAGACAACTACTTCGTTTAGTTGGAGATTACTAGTGCCTTGCTGTGCTTGGCCTTTTGTTTATTCTCTGTCGTGAGATGAATGGTTTTAATGTGATAACTGATAACTAATAAGGGGTCTCCTTGATTATCCTTTTGGAGATTTCACCAATAAATGGTTTTGTTCAAGCAATGGCAGCGAGAAAAGTGAACAGATATTTCGTGTATTCTCATCTTTGGGTTGATTTGGAATTAGTAAATCCTGCGAGATTATTTTCTTCACAACTTCGTGAGAAAGAAGAACTTTTTTCAATGGAAACTAGTGGTCAATTTGTCCAAAGCGCATGTAACTATGGTTGGTTTCTTTGGGTTATCGTAACTTGTGAAGTCTACTTTTTCTGTTTGGATATTTCCAGGATGGAAATAATTTGGTTTAGGGACATACCGGTAAGTTTGATGTATTCAAGAATTGCCTTATTCTTTCTTCTCTTTGTGAGCTAGTGAATGTTAATTTATATTTTGCATCATTTTTTTGAATATTTTACAACTATTGTGGTCTCCCTAGTGTATACACTTATTGTTTGGAATTACTGTAGATCGCTCTGATTTGTGAAAGATATCCAAATTAACATTAATTTTATTAATTCAAAACAATTAGAGTCAAAGCATGTTTGCATGTGCATAAAGTTGTGGTTGCTGTATATCTTGTGTAAATCATGATCATGTGGGTTGTTGTATACGTTGTTCATTAGAAGCCATTACTATCGTTTTGCTTTTATCTGAACCGAGGATTTAAACTGGACACAAGTTTCATATGGCTTGTTTGGCCAAGTCTCTGGATCATGAACTTTTGATTTAGCTGCAAAGTATTTGCTTAAGAACATAGCTTCGATTCTTTATATTGTTCATAATCATCTCAGTACTTAAGCAATTGCCGCACCATAACAAGAGCAATCAACTGTAAGCTTGTCTCCATGTAAAGAAATGCATGACGGTGTCCACTCTGCGCGACCGCTAAGAATCTATCTGCATCCAATGTTTGCCGCAGCATGTGTTACCAGAGTTTGCAAACTGTTGATACATCTGTTTTTTGTGCACATTTTCTCTAAACCTCGTTCCCATAAGTGATTCATGGGAGAAATCTGCACCTGAAGCTGGAACAATTTTGCTTTTCTACGAAAAACTAAAATCACGTAAAGAACAAGCCCATAATCGACTACCAGATGATGCTTGCAATTACTGGAAAGACAAATGACATGACTTTCTTTGGAATTCGAAGGTGGTGCTTTTCGGTACCTTTGCCTTACTGCTTTGCTAAACTATGTGAGAAATGCTGCTGTTTCAGGACCATCAAGGCCTCTTGATTTATTTCTGTGAGAAGTATCAGCATGTTGCGGCCTCAACTCAAGTGGAAAACGGATGCCAGATTAGCACTTATCCCAAGTATATTTCTTAACTGCACGAGGCCAATGGTATCCAAGTTGAGAAGTTCAATTGATGAAGGTTTTCTGAAAATGTCTAAGGAGGCTACAGGTAGTGCTCGAGCACTTACTCGTTCTATTGATTCCCTTAAGCTAGAGCATGACGTTGTGCGCTCGTATATATATATATATATATATATATATATATAGAGAGAGAGAGAGAGAGAGAGAGAGAGAGAGAGGACAAAATTCACTAAAAAATTACTAAAGTGTTCTTTGATAATCTCACCTCATTTAGTCATTTTTTACTTTAATAGTGTTTTTTTAATAATAAAAACATAAACAGCTCTTATAGCATCAAAAGTGTGATAGTAGAAAATTTGTCTTTAACAAAAATAACTTGAACTAAACATAATTTTACATTAAATTAGTGTTTATGAACATGATATGATATTCACATTGTGTAAAAGATTTTTTTTACACAAATTTAAGTGGCCTCGTTTTTGTCTCTTACCCAAGTTTGTGGTGTGTGTGTGTGTGCAGATATATAAATAGGCACCAAATCAGATTTTATGAGCTAGCAATTTTTAAGTCTTAAAATTTTTCTTGTACAATTTAAGCTATGCATTGGATTTTTTTGGTTTTTATTTTCCAATCAACTAGTTTGTGCATTCTTAACAATTTTAGGTTGCTAAAAAAGTTGGATGTTGCTAGATATCATACTTTTAAGCTTTGCATTTTATTATTATTATTATTTTTATATATGAACACAAACCCCGCCAAGTATGATGCTATGAGCATTAATTGCATACTAATATTAACTTTTCATTAAGCTAAATTTATTGTTGGATCAAAAGAAAGTCGGTTGATCATTTAGGATGTTGCTTAACTCATTTTATTTCTAAGTCACTTAATAATCTCGACTTGATGGTTGATATTAGTGTGTGCATAGCTTTTAAAATTTGAGCACTAACTTTGAACTTAAATCTCGACCATTTAAAAGCTGCTAAATCTACAATAATAAAGAATGGTAAATGTATTTATAAGGCTGTAAGCCACCAACCATAGATTCAATAGTTGAAATTAGTATACAAATGTATTTATGTTCTGAAAACCCTATATAATATTCTCGAGAAAATATGGCTACCTCTGAGCATCTGTTTCAAAGTCTTAGTGGAGCCCCATTTTCTTTCACTGGTCTTATTGCCTGCGTTGCCTAGGAAACAGCAGCATTACGTCAGCTGGTTTTAATTTCCCTTTTGTCCTTTCTTATTTTTCTGGGAGAAATGACTGAATTGGCGATCATATGCTCTCATAACCCTATCAGTCTCGACGTTTGCCTAACTTATCCAGTTCTCATTGTTTTGAACATGTGCGTGCACCACCTACACACACAAGCTTTCTTCTTGCAGCCGCACATGCACGCACTGAAACATACATCCGGCTATTAGAAGCTTTGATGACGCAAACACGAGACAATACTAACTAACTGAATAGCTGACAATGTTTTCTCGTCGAGATTGATGCCCTAATATTTTATTACCCTGCCGTTCAACTCCCCACTCGTCTCTTCTCCATCAAGGACAACGCATTTAAAACAGATGGGGTTTGAGGGAATCCGAGGCTTTATGGCTACGTTGAAGATAGTACTTTAGCTGTAAAATATATTGTTCGTCATAGGAAAAAATGATCAATTCACACCACCTCATGATGGTATCGATTAATGATATGGAAGACAAGGCCAGTATAGCGGCATCGTTCTTGAAGTAGTCTATGATGAGTTCACCAGCTATTGTGGAGGGCTTGGCTCTTGATCCATTGACCTGAAGTGTTAACTATTTTGTTTGTGCAGCTCATGTACTGTCGTTGCACATTGGGACTCGAACAAGTCTGGGCGTCGACCTAGTGTCCAAGACAATGTGCTGGTTCTATGAGGCCCAGGATTGGTCGATGGCTCCTCCATCAACGCTGGGTTGGTTTTATCGAAAATGCTTGAGCACAGACTCGTGTTGGGAATAGTTCTGATGGGACAACACTTGATACGGTGAGTTTCTGATTTGTTTCATTAATTTGTCTGACATCAGTTCTGTCTCGTCCGTCTCAAGAATAGGAGTTCGCAATGTCATTGGAAATGGTGCATCTGACTTGCTTCCAACCTTTTTTATCCCCCCTTAACTTGCTCACTTTCCAGGTTTCCCTCTCCCTCAAATAATACTCATAGCCTTTAAAATAATATTTTGTTACAACCCTTGCCAAACCGGGTTTCTGATTGAAGCCTCCTTGAAGAAGATTTTAATAAATTGCCTGCGACAGATCAGCGTGGATTGGTCTATCTAGAAACCATCCTTGGATGCCCTGGTAAAAAAGGGTGCAAAGTATGATACGAAAATATAGTGACATTAGGCGTCCAATCGATCCCTGAAAAGGCCTTTTTTACGTACACAATAACGATAAGAAATACAATTTAGATGACAACAAGAACAAGAGCCAAAAGTAGTAAAGGTAATTTTTTTCATAGATGTCCTTATTTTGTTGGCTGTCTTCTAAATTTATACTTTACCTTTTAGGTTTCTTAAATTTTTCCTTCATTTGCATATGCTCCGGCAAATCCATACCTAAGGTTATGAGCTGATAAAGTCACTAATAAAAGTTGCCAAATAAAATGAAAAAGATAATCGTACCCACGACTTGAGGATGATGATTGTAGATACAAATAAGAATGTAGAGATGATTTCGGAAACTAAGCTACAAAAGAATTATGAGAGTTTTAAAGTAAATAAACGTGATCCTCATGTTTTTACAATTCAATATGTATGGTTCAAGAGGAATAATTTAAATCATAGTCATAGAAAACACTTTTTTGCTAAAAAACATGTTTTATATTTCAAAAATAGGTCAGCTGTATAAAACTGTAAAAAAAGTCTTTTGAATAAACTGCAAAACTAAAAAATAAAAATTCGTTTCACGAGTTTTCTGTTTTTTCGAGTTTTCATTATTGTATTTTTTACTTTTTTTTGTATTTTATTTTTAGGATTTTTTAATTTTTTTAAAAGTTGCCTAGATTTTTTCAATATTTTCCTAAAAAACCAACTATGCCATGTAAAACCCATACAATATATTTGTGACTATGTTTAAATTAACAGTCCACATTGTTCAGCTTATGAAAACTTAATTAAACATGAAAAAGGCTGACTTTATATAATTTTTAAGGCATTTTCACAAGAATGCTTGTAAATACTAAAATCTTACGTGTGGCTCAGGGTAATCTGATGTCTTGTCTACCAACCAGCTGATGTTGAGCTCAAAAGTAAGGTTCTGTTGATGACAACAGGCTGATAGATAGTTTGAAACTGTCCAACTGTTCAAAAACAAGATAATAAATTTGGAATCAAGAAAAGGGAAATCTAAATTCATAAAATAGCCAAAGCCAATAAGACCAACATTATGTGGAAAATTTCAATACTAAAATATGATTAATTCAGGCCTATTTGTCCTAAAGAACCAACCTTAAACGCAAGTGACAACAAAGTTCTCATATACGTGTCCTCAACGACTTTTTTTTTTTTTGATACAAAATTGTCTTGCTATTTTATGTTGATGTGAGTGGATCTATGTCAGAAGGTTGGTTGGAGCATCATCTCCACTCTACAGACTCGTGGGGCAACGTCGTATTTATTTTGTCCTGGTTCAATATCTTTGTTGATTTCAATGTCTTCTGCACTATCTTGTAGCCACTAGAGATTGTTTATTACCACGATGGTTCAGTTTGGGCTGATGTTTCCCTCGGAAAGCTTCCAGAATCTCCCCTTGTCAGCGTTGATGGTTCTATCACCTTCCTTGAATTAGACCAGCGACGAACCAACATTGTTTCTTCTAGTTTTCTGCACTGGCTGCTGACATGTTTATTGTTTCTCCCCCATGACCTTTGCACGAACGCTGCCGAAAATTTTTATTGGTTCGGGGTTTTACCAATAAGCTTTATGCTTGTTCAGTCAAAGACTTCTGCAGTTATTAAATGACTGAGATGATATTGAATTCAATGTCTTTCTTCGTAAATAGCGCTTTGATTAGTTTTCGATGGATGGCTTCCGTGTGCAGTGCTATATGGAATTACTTTATTCAGCTTTATGGGTGAGGTTATAGTGTCGGTTTTCACAAGAGTTGCAGTTTTAGGTGGTACATTTTACTGTGCAGATTGCTTGTTGAATTTCTTACGAGTACGCCGGCAGCTTTTGTTTCTTACTAGTAGATAAGACATTTTGAAAAATAAACGAAAGCCGTCGAATAGAAGAACAATAGCTATTAGGGAGAAGAAATGGACGAGAGGCATTGCATGCACATAAATGTGGTTTGGCGTGGAAGACCTGTATTCACAAAATAAAAAGGACTTTTTTTTTCCTTCCTATTTTGATTTAATCACCAATACAAACTTATACAATTTTGATATCCCAATGCAAGGGCTTGTTGACCGTCTAGAAGTAGTTCAGCCATTAATACTCTATAAATCATTAGGCTATTAGTTATCTGGGATCTAATTTACATCATCTTTTTATTTTCATAGTTGTCTAGTCCTTTGATGTTAGCACTTTGAGGAAATTGACAAACACAAAATTGAAAATTTTATGGCAATCTTGTTAGGAAACTATTGGCCTCAAATGTACATACAAAACCATTTAATAATCTCTTACAAATTTATTCCAAATGTTCGGACATATTTCAATTGAAATGTACCCTAAGCTTTTGAACTCCTCACCAGACTGTCATTTCCATCTATGAATCTCTACGATGTATCTAGGTGCATGGTGGTACGTTTGTTAAGCTTACTTGGTAAAATTTGAATGCACTTTCCCGTTTAGAAATTTGAAATGGCAATTTTTTTTTCAGCCGTCTAAAAATTTTATTAGCATACATGGTGAACCATAACTGTCGCATTTGAAACGCCACAGCAATACTGAAGGTGGCTGCTTCGTGTACTGGTGGTCCAAATGTTAATATGGTATTTCTTTTAAATATTTGCGCGTTGATATTCCGCTAACTCATTAAACTATACATGCAAATGCCTAACAGTTTACTTGCATGTGACCATTATCTGGAACGCATTTCGAGAGCTCCTCTAGCATTAAGCCTCTTTCGTTTCTTTGTTTTTCAGCCTACAACTTTCTGTTTAATAAGTAGCCAACTAGGTCATTCTAGTGAATGATTTGAAGATATATCCCCAACATAAATTCCTAAAACAGGTATTGAGATGTAGACCAAACATTTGTGTGCTTGTATATGTGAATAGATTATGGTGAGTCGCATTAAAGTTGCTGTTTCTTTTCTTATTTTTTTTATCGTTTCTAGATCTCATTTCGTGGAGAAAAAAGAAAGCATAAAACTTACTAGCTATTACTGCACGAAAAATTCAAACTTCTTTTGTTTTCTTGACTGGCTTTTGCTTGGGGACTGGAATGGTTTGCTTAGTTTATTGAAATATATTTTTTGCTAATAACTACAATTTCTTTGAATTTTTAGGAAGGTCTTCAAGTTATCTTTCTGAAATGTCTTATCAAAACACACAGAATATAATGGAAATGAATCTTGGTACCTTACTATAGACGGCATTAACCAAATGTTTTTAAGCGTTCAGACTGTCGTCAACAAATGAAGTCCATGGCTTGTTCAAGATGGTTGCCAACTTATCGGAACTTGCCTTTATTCTAATTCGATTGTTTTGAGTCTTACAGAAGAAGCCTATTGTCTGAAGTTGGCCCTCATGTCCAAGTATCTTGTACGGAAGGATCACATGGAGGTTTGCGAACCATTCATCTTAAAGGTCTCCTAAAGCCTATGACATCATCCTTTTTTCTTCCTCTAACCCTCTAACCCACCAGTCTTGTATTGTGCTCTATTGTAGATAGATAACGTCCAAGGCTACATGGTTAAATTTTTTGCAAAGATTGAGTTTTGGTATGCTTTAGAGCAACAGTGATCATTCATATTCTGAATTTCTCTTTTAGCTTTCATATCAGTAGTTACATGGAAATATTTCATTGTCTTTAAGGATTGTTTATCTTCATACAGTAATATGGAAGATGTCCGACGATTTTCCTTTTGAGAGTTCAAGTTGCTAGGGCTTTGGTTGGTTAAAAAAAATAAAAAAATTCAGTCCTAAGCACGTATCTTTTTGTGAGTCCTGAACTACTTTATATTCACGCAGTCTCAGTATCTTTTTGTGAGTCCTGAACTACTTTATATTCATGCAGTCTCACTTTTCCATAAGAAGTTTTCCCGGAGCAAAACAATGAGCTTTATGCGTCACTTTTTCCCATCACATCTGCTTAGAAGTGAAGCCTGTGATGGCGTTGTCAGAGGCTCACTGTGGGCCACCGGCATTTTTCGGGCATGTTTGGCACTACCATGAGGCAAAAATGATGGGTGGTTAACATCGAGGTGGAGATGTAGCTGCTCCAGTGCACCTTTCATGGCAACATCGTACAGTTTCCTGTTTCCCTTCGTTAATATGTCCATGTACATGGGGAGCCATGATAATTATTAGGGTTTGCTTACCGCGAAGCTATGAGAATGATTTTTAAAAGACACCATTATACACCTTCGTTACCATATAAAGAGGATTATACCAACATATTATCTGTAACTATAACTAGAAGATAATTAAAAAATGGTAAAGTAACTATAACATGAGGAATATTTTATAGTCTGACTTAGCGCATTAATTGTCTTCTTTTTCTTCCCACATTCATTTCTCATGGATTACTGTGTCCTTTTAGTTGAGATTGAATTGGGGGACTGTGTTAATGAAGCTCTGCCGTTTATCTGGAATCTGAGATGTAGAAACCGGCTGAACCGGCGGAGTTTCTGCTGATCTACTAATTATTTTTTTTTTTTGGCTTCGCACAAACTCTCTGACTGCAAACTTTTTAAAATTACAAATGAATTAATTAGGGACAACCCTAGGGACATCAAGGGTTCCTTAGATATATATATATATATCTTTCTCTTCTCCTCTCTGCAGACTCGCTGCTTCTTCCTCTGAGTTGAGTTCTTTAGCTACAATTGCTGGAAAGATCAGAACTCTCCTTTTTATCGTGTTTCAAAGAGCTTGTTTGTGGGGGAAGAAGTGATGGTGGTAGGCTTGAGATTATAAAATACTAATCTTCTCTACCTAGTTCTGGGAGATTCTGCTTAGGGCTTCTTCTTCCGTCTCTTCAATGTCTTCCGTCATGTCTAACCTCTTACAAGATTTGCCTCTTCTTGACGTGGCCCTCTTGCAGAGTTTTCCTTTTTCCACCGAACCTCTTGAGAGCACTAATAGTTCCCCACTTGGCTATCCCAGCCTGGAGAATCAGGATTTCCTACCTGAATTCGGGAGCAACTTTACTGCCTGTGATCCTTTTTCTGCAGATGATGCTTGTTTCATGCTTGACGCCATGAACTGCTCAACAGACCAGAGTTTCAGCTTCGATCCTGATTTCAGCCAGTGCTTTTATTCCAGTGACGATCACAGGATCAGTCAAGAGGACTACTTGGAGTACCTGTCATTCAATCACAGCAGTGATCCGATAGTCGCTGCAAGGTACAATACTGGCGATTCCGGTCCCATGGTGGACTCCAGCTGCATGGAAACAACCTCCAGTTGTTACAGTTCGGTCTGCAGCGAAGTCGATGATGGTGCTCGTGGTGTGGAGCAGTTTCAGTTGTTCTCGGAGGTTGATGATGGCACATATTGCATCGAGAGTTTTGGGGTGTTGGAATTAAAAACCAACTGCAACAAGCGTCCCTACGTGGTAAGCATTGAATTATCTGCTGCATGGTTAAGTAGAAGCATTGCTTATGCTTGGGACATTACTGAAGAGTGCCGCTGTCTTTTGTAACTGTTTCAGTGTAGAGACATAATAGAGTCTCCATCAAAGAAGCATTGTGCTAGCAGTTCACCAAAGAAACCAAAGGCAAAGTCATCCCCCTCCAAGGACCCGCAGAGCATTGCAGCGAAGGTATATAATGCATTTATTTTAGAAGATCATTATTTGGTGCTATGTTGAAGTTGTCTGCCGCAGCGAGAAATCACAGGCTCCTGCGGGGACTATTTCTTCCATCTATAGACACAAAAGCACGGTACTGACATCAGCCTGCCCTTGCCAGCAGCCTGAACAAACGTGATTGCACCAAGTGCATCTGTTTTTCCCATCTCCATCTCTGCAATTGTTCTCATAATCACATGGTCTTTCTTTTGGCAGAACCGAAGAGAAAGAATCAGTGAGAGACTGAAGATATTGCAGGATCTAGTGCCAAACGGATCAAAGGTGAAATTTCTGTCTATCTAAACATTCTTTCGTCAGTGCGTCATGTATTTTGTTTTTTCTCATGATCATAAGAAAGCTGAGGTGAGCGTTCCTGAACATTATCGAACAGGTTGATTTGGTCACCATGCTAGAGAAAGCAATCAACTATGTCAAGTTTCTCCAACTTCAAGTAAAGGTAATTGAACGTATATGCTCCTGTCACCATAAGCAGCCGAAAGATGTCATGATTACTTTAGGTGATGTGATGTTGGTATGGTTACGGTTGCTTACAGTGAGGTGAACGTCTGTGCAGGTTTTAGCAACAGATGAGTTCTGGCCAAGCCAAGGTGGGAAGGTACCTGAGGTAGGGGAAGTGAAGGAAGCTATCGACGCTATACTTTCTTCCCATACGGCAGCAACCAAAGCAATGGAAGGTGACAATTGAACCCAGTACATCCTTCAAACCATCAGGCAAACCAATCATTTGAGTCTTCTGATTGTATGTACTGGCACGGCAACAACTAGATGCTGGTAGCCACCGTTTCCATATCAATGCCCCACGTTGACAAAGGAACGTAGACATAAAATATGGAATGTAGGCAAAAACTATTCTTGATATAAGGTACTCAATAAGCGAATCCAGTTGTCAGCAAAAATTATGTATGAATTTTGGTGTGCCTCTACATAATGATGAAGACAAATCGCCTCCTGTATGTTTGCCATTATTATTGTGGATAATGAAGAAAAGAGATCCTCTTCTGTCATTGCTATTATTATTATTATTTTTATTATTATGAGCATTACTATATATATATATATATATATATATATATATATAGAGAGAGAGAGAGAGAGAGAGAGAGAGAGAGAGAGAGTCTCACGTGCACACACTTTTGAGTCTGCATTTTCAACTGAACGGGGGTAAATGCAAGTTTTTCTCTGAACTTGATCGGAGAGACACCAACTGCAGATATTAGTGCGGTTGCCCTTCTGAATATGAGCTATGTATTTCTGATGTCATCTTTGCTCACCATGAATGGAAGTTCTTTGGGGGATGCCGTGGAGCCCAAACTTCTTGTCCAAACCTAATTGCGTGCACCATCCTACTGCACGCAAGGAACATGCACCAATGGAGTTTTTGGTATTTCAGCCATTTCTCAAAAAGAAATGGACATTTTTAACTTTTTTTTGGCAACTTCTATCCTATTGTCCTTGTATGGGAGTTTTGCTTCTGAGAGACCAAGGGTATACCTGTCATTTTGAACCCTGTTGCACGGTACAATCGTGCAAAGGGGGAGGTGCACCAGCTTCCTTCCCAACTTGTCACTGCTCTGTAGTTGAAAAATATGGGGATCAGTGAAGTTCTTGTCATGAAACATGCAGCCATCATGGAGGCTTAAGAAACGAAAGTTTTCTGGCATCCGGAAGGTTAAGTACTTCAGTCATTAATGTCTCCACTCTCCATTATATGTCAGGGAGATAAAATAAACAGATCACGCGACAAAGCATTAAAAAAAGGACCAATTGTAGCTTAAGCAATGCTGTAAATATCGGAATCTTATAAGGCTAACGTGTATCACCATTACGCATCCGTTGGTATTGCGCCATATGATCAGCCCATAAAGAAAACTGCTGTAAATTTCTTTTTATCTTTTTCCTCTTTGTTAATATACCAGCTGATGTAGGCTGCACGTTTCATTGTCGATCAATATCCTGAAGGGGGTCATATTGGTCCTTTTACGGTATTATTTTGTTCGGAATATGTTGTCAGTTGATACACAGTACATATACACTGCTTTTGATAACGAAGACCCTAATTGAGGAGGCAGGATCATCTATTGCTAATGAACAAATAAACTAGCAAATAAACCAAACAACTTGTGGGCTTAGGCTTTTTCATCTTATATAAGATTGAAGATAAAAGCATACAGTAAATGGAAGTTATGAAACTATCTAGTAGTGGTGTAATGCGAGACATCTAAGTAGAAAAAGGAAAAAAAAAAAACTCACGTTGGGGTTGCTCCTTTGGTTAGGTGAAGATTGAAATATGCCAAGGGATACGAGAATTACTAGAGTCGTTGAGCCATGAGCTGGTAATAAGGATTCGCTGGTAGCTTCCTGCAGATCTAACCGAACGAATATCCAATATTCCGCCAACCCTTTTTACAGCCCCTGCAGAATTTAGAAATAGCCTCCTCCCAATAAAAAAAAGCTACCCAAGTCAACATTTTTAAAAGAAAAGAAAAGGTAATGAATTAATCACTTCTTGAGTGGTGACGTGCCTAGAAAAATCTTTGTGAGGCACCAACTATGTCTGGGGCCCTCTGCAGAAGCCGCCATGAAAGTCTAGGTTTCATGGTTGAGTTTCGCAGGGTATAAGATCACCACTTGATTGCTCTTACAGAATTAACTTTGTCTCAGACAACACAGAAGGATTACGAACCTCAAAAGCTATTCCTTTCTTGCAAATGCTCTAACAGAGGATGGTGAAGGAGGAAAAGGAAGCGCAGATAAGATTTGATTCTGCAGAAATCGCATAGCTAAAAACCTCTGCAAAACCCTTGTTTGTCAACCCATCAAGAAACTCTCTCTCTCTCTCTCTCTCTCTCTGTGTCTGCCCGTGATTGGCATGGCATTTTTTTAATTAACAAGTCAGAGCAGCCATGGAGTTCCCGAAGTGGACTTCGAAATACCTTCTGAGAAGGTTCCTCACATGGATATCACATGGCCAGCCCGCGAGTTCCGGGGAGTCCCAAATCATGACACAATTTGCCATCATTTTACTTTCGACAAACTGTCAGTTGCAGTCTCAGGGTTTAGGGTTTCATGTGAGATCCGTATATCGATAAACCAAACAAAACATGCTTTTCATTCTAAAATCCGCCTTGTTTTTTGGGGGAATTTGTTTGTGCCTACTCTTACACTTCAAATATTTTTGCTGCCCTTTCGAGTACTTGGCATGTTAGTTAAATAATGCTATACCAGATCGCTCTTTTATTTGCCTTTTAAATTCGTGTGGCACAACCACTTGAGAGCAGAGTAGAACTAGTGTCAAGTGGGTATTTTATTGCAGTAGCATGTATTCGTTTACTTCGGGGAGCATGTGAGGTGATATTCTTCTTGAGCTATTGGTTAAAGAGTTAGTTTAACTGGACTTTAGTTTTTATTCCATCAAGAGCAACCAACACATTTTACAACGCAGACCAAGCGTCGTTTTATCTTCCAATCAGCATCTACTGTCGAGTGAACCTTCCATAGGTCGCTTAATAGAAGTTCTGTCTTACTGTTGTATCAAAAGAGAAAACAAAGTGTTATTAGATATATCTGTCATCATTGTAGCAGTTCTTTCAGGAACGGATAGACCTTCACTAGATCATGCCAAGAAGAAGCGCATCCAGCTCATGAATACGTAAGCCCACCTCCTAATGAGTGGACTCATGCTCATCTTGGTAGCAGAGGTGTTAAGCTGTTGTTGTAAGAACTCATTACCAGTTATTAAGAAGATGCCTGCCTTGTTAACAGTGCTACTGCATATACCACCACATTCACTCGAAAGAGGTTAGAGTTCACGAGCCAAGTAGTTTTAGTATACCCAGTGATAAGTACGTACTGAAACTACTTTAACATCGCTTCAGTTACCATGGGTTGATTCTCCTTTACGTAGTGTTTTACATTCTTGGATCTTGTATCTAAAACTGCATTAAAAGATGTATACTGTAAGATCCTCAATTTAAACAAGCGACGATTAGTGTGAATTTTAAATCTACACTATATGTAGAAAACCATGAATTTAAAGTAGATAGAAGAGTACTCGACCTTAAATCCATGAATTTGAGATCATAGTGATCATGCATTGTTAATTTGCATGTTCGACCACTTACAAGCCACTACATCACTCTATCAAGGCAACTGCAATGTCAATATACCGTTCCCATAATTTTTTTTTTTAAGGTTCTCTGTGAGGTTTAGAAAAACCACTTTTTTACTCTTTTTTACTTTGTCTTTATAGGAGAGTTCCTTGAGGAAAAGGATTGCTTATGATGCCAATGTAGGTAAGGGAAGTTTACAAAACATATCCTTTTCCTTTCTTGTTTTTTGGGTTGCCCTTATTCTTATTTTGGTATTTAATTCACCCTTTTGGTTTCAAGGGCATCTTAGTCTTTGTAAAAGGTAATTCTTCTTTCATTTTAACACTTTCGTTGTGTCTATCAGACCAGATTTACATTACCCTATTCAAATTTTATTAACCCGCAAAAAGGACCTCATAATTGTCGGTGTCGAGTACCAAGAGCAAGTGGCCACAAATATATCTCATTGACTTTGTATGAAGGCCAATATTATTAAATATAGAAGCAGTTAAAAAACACATACATACATGCCGTAAAAGAATATGGAGACGTACACATGGATCATATATTATGCCATGCACGAATTAACTACTGTCTTTCTTAATCTACGCTTTGGGGACGATGCATTTTTTTTTATTACATTTAGAAGAATGGCTGAGAGTACTTACTGCAAGTTTCAACTAACTCTACCTATGGTAACTAAAACAGTACAAGCGCCGGTTGAGGTACATCTATTATTGGGGGCTGAGACAGAAGGGAATCAGGGCACGTGCATAGAGGTGCATCTGAAAGAGGAGGAGAAGAAGAAGAGGGAATGGGTGGGCGGCTCATGTGATGAAGGGAGCAGCTGCAACTTGATCGAGTTGTTTAATGGCGTATCAGGGAATGAGAGCACATGGGGAGGAGGGGAGAGATGGCAAATGAGAGAGCAAAAGAGAGAGAGCGCCGTACTGAGTTGGTATGATTGGCGTTGCAGGCATGGCGTTGCCGGCGAGCGTGCGTGTTGCGTGGAGCAAAAGTAAATGGCATGTCTGTGCTGCCGTCCGAACAGACGCAACGGGAAGGCCGCTCAGGTCCCCCCGAACCTGCTCTTGTCTTCTTGTTGTTTCTTCTGCATGGTGCAAAATACGTGCTCTCTCTCTCGATCGCTGTGCATTCTCATTCTGCAACTTTCTTCTTTCATCTCTTTTAGCTGGGTCTTAGCCCCCATGCCCTCTCTCTCTCTTCCTCCTCGATGGCTGTGCATTCTCATTCTGCAACTTTCTTCTCTCATCACGCCCTCTCTCTCTCTCTCTCTCTCTCTCTCTCTCTCTCTCTCTCTCTCTCTCTCTCTGCGTCTGTGTGCGTGTGTGAAATCAAGTTCTCTTCATGTACTGCACTGCAGAATGAAAAGGCCGATGTAGTCAGTGGTTTCTGATGAAGGATATATTACATGGCTGAGTAATTACTTTCCACGAGCAAACTTCTCACGTAGACTAATATGTTGGTATTTCTTCTGAGAGATGGAGCAACTATATCCAGAAGCATCAAAGATTTATGATGGTCTGCTTTGTTATTAAAAACAGCTTTTATGGTTGTAATATAAAAGGACTCTGCATGTGCTTTGCATGTTATACAGCAAACATTGAAGTGAAAATGCATAAATTCAAGAGCTTTAGAATCTTCCAGTTCTTAGATGGCAGTTCCATTATTTCATGAGAAAACTGGCTTTACGTTATTGTTAATGACAGACCACTTAATGTCGTGATCATATACATTATTTCTTCTTGTGAGAGGATCCTGATTTCAGTTCGTGAAGTATAATAGTAACTTCTATGCTAAGCGTAGGCACGAACTTCTGTAAAAATCTCCTGAAGGTGGCCTTTGTATTTGTTATGGGATCTCTCTTTACATATTTGATGCCTGTTATTGACTGTAGACCTTTCTAGGCATCTCTTGTTGCATGTTTGATATTGCATCTTGTCCCTTACCTGGTGACTTTGAATTCAAGGAAATGAAGAAGCTGTCACTTGAGGGATCAACATTTTCGAATATAAAGTCTCAACCACTTGGCAAAGCTCATGTGGGCGGTAGATGCTGTCAATTAGAACACCAAAGAACACTTCGTTAACTTCTAAACTTCCATATGGAGATTACTATCACTCTTATCTGCCAAGAATATGGTGTACCTTTGTTTATTCAAGTTATTGATCAGTGCGTTCTAATTACATGCTTTTAAATGTTTAAAGAGAATAAATACAACGTCATGTTAACTCATCAGATTCTCCTCAAGGAAATTAGGTGGCAACGAAGAAAAAATATTGGCGCATGCCTAACAATTCAATTAGCACTATAATTGTAGTTTGCACCAATTGGTTAGTAGTAAATTGCCGAAAGTATTTAAGGGAGAACAAGAAAAAATATAGAAATCAAACAAGTGCCAGTCTGACATGTGCATGAGAACTGACTTCTTGTACGAAGGATAAGCCTTGGTCTGTTTTCTTGCACTAAATCTACAGAAATTAAGGAGGAAGGTGAAAGGGTAAAAAGCAAAAGTAGCTACAGGGGCCAAGGTCAAATTAAATCAACTAGCTATATCATTTAGGAAGAATGAATTAATTAGCAACTGCATAGCACCCGTAAGTATATGTACCCGAATCGAGTTTCTAAAAAAAATCTCCAATCACATTGTTCATTACCAAGCACCTTCGTTTACTCTGCAACTAAAGTGCTTCACATCATGTACATATTCATGTATGCTTATCTGCATGTGTGTTCACGTATGTATTTGCTTAGGCACACACGAGCGAGAGAACGAGAAAGGAAGAGATGGGAGCCAACTTGCAGTCATAAAACTAATGCCCACGAAAATCAAACCGATGACAGGCTGCCCATCAACCGGAACAGCTCACTAAGAGTAAGGGAGAGCAAAAGAAATTGAAATTATGTATTAAAAAATTTGGTGACAAAGGAGAGAGAGAGAGAGAGAGAGAGTGATGAAGGATAAGTATGCAGGGAGGAACAAGCACCAGCCAAGCTTAAGAGCAAGATGAGCATGACATTAAATCTGACAACAATAGCTAGCCAAGGGTCACCAAAACGAGAAAGTGAGATGCCGTATTTACTTGGCTAACATGGAACAGAGAGAGAGAGTTTTAGGCTTGAAAAACCCTCGCTCGAGCTAGGGCTTCAACTGTTTTTTTTACTAAGATTTTTCTAAAGTGAGATTCTTCCTTAACATGCCACCTCTGGCCTCCTGGGACTTCCATTGCCATCTCCCTCCATAACAGCAGTGAAACCATCTCAAGCACTTAAACAAGTTAAGCGAGTCGAGCTCGAGCTCCAACGCTGTTGATTGAGTCAACCTCAAGCTAACATTGTAAAGCTCATCGTGAGATCAAGCTTAACAAAATAAGAGTCTCGGGCTTGACTCAACTCATGTACAATCCTAAATGTTGCCAATATGCCAACAGAAGCTCTGTTCGCCTCACTCGGAGTTTTAAGAGCTTGAAGGAGATCAAGGCTCGTCTCTTGACATAAAACTGTCGAATCCACTTAAACCTGGCTTGCTTGTCATTCAAAAAAAGGAGTAAAAAAAGAAAAAAAGTGTGCCGACACATCATGGCTCAAGAGGCAGTCTTTGAGTCATTACATCTAGTTATTTATAACTATACTCTTGTCGGAGCAAATAATACTAAAAACGTTCTTGGGACGACAGAGATAAGGATTTGCCAGTGCTTAAATCAGTATAAGCAGTATGCGGGGCCTTACGATTTCCATGTACATACAGAGCATAGATACTGACATTTGTTGTCCCCGAGCATGCTTTCAAAAGCATGCATCAGCATTTAAGCTATTTCAAGACATTACATTGTCAATACTGCCTGTTCGGGATACCACTAAATTGTAGTTTTGAGGACGGAGTTGCATTGCCAACTCCATCTGCGATGGCAATGTATCAGCAATACTAATACTTCCAAATGGCCAAAGTCGTTTGCAGAAGCCACAACGCGTCTGCCTGTGCTTGAACGCCAGCTTCCAAGTGGCGCCTTAGCAACTTCCACCAGCTATATCCATCCCTTGGCTGTTGAGAGGCATGGACTTGGGAGATGTGGACAGAGCTGAGAAACCAATCCCCGTTCATATATAAAAGAGAAGCAAAGACATCCATCACTACTGCTTGTACGGGATAGCCTAACAAGAGCTCTCGTACGAGGGTGAATTATTTGAAACAACAGTTTCCTTTCTGATAATACTGGTATAAATAACTTTTTACCTGTCTAAACTGTAACAGATTAAAAAATAGAAGAAAAGGAGCTGGTGACAGAAAAATAAGACAGACTGCACTGACTTCCAGGAGAGACTCAGATGTAGTCTATTTCCAGCATGAAAGTGCAGAATTATACAACCTCACTGTAGAATTCGTTGGAGTCATCGGAAGTACCATAAAGAATTGAACGTTTATTCAGGGGTTCCCCGATGTACATCTGCTTTGCTATTTGAAGGAGAAATAAGAGCTAAAATTACAACTCCTCCTAAACTCACAATTAAAATACCTAATAAGTTGACCAGCAAGGCCTCAGTAGAGTAACGAGTTATGGTCTTGCTGCCCTGCAGAAATGTCAGTTTCTCCAAGATTCCAGTAACAGCAGCTGTTATAGCCATGCCGTAGATGTAAATACCTAAGAAAACATGCCATGGTAGTAAACTAGCTCGGATGCCTCTTGCACCTCCAGGGTACCAAAACGTTCCAAATCCAATGCCCCACTATAACAAAGAGCCAGCTTAGATCTGTTAGGAACAAAAAGATGAAAGCAAATAAATCTTGTCTCTGCATGTGTGCACGGGGTGTGTGTGAGAGAGAGAAAGAACCTGAATTCCAAATAAGATCAAGCAAGCAACACCTAGCCAAGAGTGCAGACTATAAAAATTATCAATTCCCATGTCATTGTGAAACTTCAAAGCTGCCCACAGCCCAAGTAAGCTCAAAGTGAAGGCAAAGGCTTGAAGGATGAGGTGCACAGCCTTCTTGAAATTTTTTGTACCCGAAACACTCTTGTAAGCCAACATACCTGCAGTCAGTAAAATATGACAAGAGAATATTAGAAATAAAATAAGCATAGCAAAATCATTTGCTAAAGTGAAACTCAACCTATCCTGTCTATAACTTACTGTCATGCACATGAAGTCACCTTATTGGTATTAGCAAACACTAGTTGGAAAATATTGTGCTTTCAATTTACTTAAACTTGGGAGTTAAAAGATACTATTGCAAAAGCCACAGAGAAACATAAAAGACTGTATGATTGATAGAAAAGAGAAACACAGAAAAACACAAGCACGTTTAATGGGTAAGGAAATATATCAAGTTTGGTCATATTAGGAGCCAAAATTGGAGAAAGTGCAGGTAATACTGCATACCAGCTGATGTACTTCTAAATTTCTAATTGTACCCAAAGCAGAAGCTATTTACCAGTTATTTTTCTAAGCATCCTCATTTTTGACATGAAATTAGACACAGATTGCCAAAGCACATCAGCATCCAAAAAATTGTACTCCAAAAAATAATATTGAAGGTTGGTTTCTTCTACACTGATGTCAAACTAGGACAATAAGTCAGAGAAGAGGAGAGAAATAAAAAAAAGAATCCTTCGTATGATTGGTTTACTTTTACGGTGGGCTTCAATTTTGAAATTTCAAGCAGCCTTGAAGAATCTGTGGCAAATATATTTGATGACAAGGGTCACATAGTATCAGATAACATTTTTTTATAAACATTACATTTCTACCATGGTAATGACAATACTGCATCATAAACTAATGCTCTACCAGACTGGCTAGGTTAGCATCAATATCAAAATCCTATCCAAGTGGAGTTTCTCTTGGCATATCTAGTGCAAAATGCATCATACTGGCTAACTGGCTAGAAAGAGGATAATTGAATTATTCACCAATAACATTTAAGTTAATGACTACAAGCTAAAAAATTAGCTCTACGGATCAAGTCAGAAGCATGTTAATATGAAGGAAATCATTGCATTTGATTGACATAGCCATTTGATGTATGCACTAGGCAGTGCTAACAAGTAAAGAATAACTATGAAGCAAGATATCTAGTTTTATTAGCGACATTGTTGGACCTGGCATATTGCTGACATAGACAAAGATTATTACAGTACAGAAAATGCTACGTCAACATAGTAGGCTTTAGTTATCATGATATGATAATCATAAACAAATGAAAAAATATGATACAGCTCAGAGAATATAATAACATTCTCTTCACTGAACAGCCTTTTTCTCTGACTTAGCAGATTTAGAGATGCTGAGAAACTACTGCCATTTATTAGCTGCAGATCCAAATATGACTAAAATTAAAGGATTTATTGGGGTCCCACTACTAATCCATAGTGACTCAGGTTTCATCATTTAGATTAAAAATAATACAATTAGATACTTCATCTGGCAAGCAATTTATTTGGCTCATGTGAAAAGAGAAGCTATATACCTTCACCACCAATAAGTATGAGGCCAATAACCATGAGTACAGGATGCACCTAGATTGACAATACATACAGCCATCAGCAAATATGTAGACAATGATTGGAAAGAGAAATTTTCACCAGACTGCGATGCCAGGGAAAAAGAAAACCACCATACATGAATTCGTCCACTCTCATAAACATAAATACTTCCAAGTTTTATGCAGAAAATTAATGTATTAACCATGTCAAAACTTCCACAAGAAATCCTTGTATACTTGATTAAAGGGACTTGCACATTTGCAAGAACAGAAGTCCACAGATGAATAACTGCATGGCAGAAGTTATTCCGATAGATAAAAAAGACTCGAGGCCAAATTGAGTTAGGACTCTGAACATGATAATTTAAACGACAACAATACCTCAGAAAATTTGAAGTGCAAGGATTTACAGATTACTGGATTATCTAAGCAGATGTGCTATATACTCCTAGATTTACATAATTAGTTTTTAAAATTTTGACTATATTAAAATATCTGGACAATGCAAAAATAAGAGATAGATCATAACAACCATCAACCGTTGTCCAATTACATGGTGTTAGAATTGGAGGCTGCTTTCCTTCTCAGTCTCACGAAGACACATTGCCTCTCGTTGCAGCTTCCCCGAGATCTTGGCCCTCCCTTCTCACATGTTCAGTTTCATAGCACATGTTCATAGAAATGTTGCATTTGTATGTTAAACTTTCATAACATAACCAAACCATCTCCACTAAAGTTCCTCTTCACTAAAATTTCTGTTATAGCTTTAGTTGATAACAACTGCTCTTTATTTTGCTGCAACTTAAGCATATGTAGGTCAGCTTGTACTGTTTTGCCTTTAGAGTTTAGAGTACCTTATCTCAGAGCCATGGGTGAATGTGCTGGTTGGTGTTGGAAATCATGCACCTCATCTCAAATTGAAAGAGGATAAAAGACTGAGAAGAGCACAAGACAACATAAGGAGGGGCATGTTGAAATTTTCTTTGTTTCAGGTTTTTATCCTTCCTCACATGTTAAATTTGACAATACTATCTCCATCGATATACTTTCTTCGCTCTTCCTCCTTGCGGTGGAAAAACTAAAAGGGAAGAAAATTGATCCTAGTGTATGCAGTTCTACGTCTGGAAAATTAAGCAGTCACTACCTGTGGTTGTAGCCTCTGGAAAGAACGTTACTTTTCTTGATGTTGATGACGATGATGACAGTAGCCATGGCACTATTAGTGGTAATGCATTTCGCAGAGTAGTACTTTTGACAGAGGCCTGCTTCAATTTATCTTTTCTATCAAGATAGCACAAAATGATACTCACCGTCCATTGAAGAAAAGAAAGAGTTTGTTTTGCCAATGACAGGTCTTCGGCGCCAATATCCCACAAAAACTTGCCATGATGATGATGATAGTGTCGATGAATTTAATGCCAGTAGTTCTAATAGTACATTTTACAGAATCATCTACCTTGGACATCCACATCCTCAAATTTTCTCGTCATTGCAACCCGCAAGCATATAAATACTATAAAAATTTGAGAGACACCCTACTCAAAGGTTTTATGTGGTATCATGACTCTGAGAAGCACTTCGCTTTCTACCTCTCACAAAGAGTTGAACGCTGTAACTAACGCTGGTAATCATATAATCATGCGATGCTCAAGCGCCTAGCTTGCGTTCTTTTGCACGATTTCTTGTTAACCATATCAAGAACAGATGTAAAAAATAACAAACAAACAAAAAAATGTCACATCCGCTTGAAATACCAGATCCAGATTTCCTGACAACTTCACCATTCTACTGCCAGCTCCCATGGAGGAAATCATCAACCAGCAACCAAATACTTATAAAAACAAAATAATATAATTCCAAATTCGATGTACTCATTCTCCACTGACGAAGCTCACTGGTTCACGAACCAGTGCTAAGCTCAAAATCCGAGAAGATCGGGTACAATAAACACATCAGAAAGAACAAGCTGGATCGGAAGGAGGAAGAAGCAAAACGCGATTCAGTTTCCGGCCTGCTCAATCTCTATCACGCGGTACTTCGCACCGATCGAGAAACAAAAACAAGCTTAAAGTTCAAGAAAGGCAAGTTGTAACAAGGATCTCCTAAAGAAGCAACCGGGATTCGAGAGCACGCCAACAGAGAGGTACTTACGTTGAAGATGAGGGACTTGTCCTGGGAGACGAGCGACATTCCTCCACGGAAATGCATAACCCACACTAGAACCAGCGCTGCGACCAGAACGCCCATGGTCCGAACAAGGAAGAGAAGCAGCGGAAAGCGGACGACCGGGGCCGCCATGGCAGAGAGAAAGAGGGAGAGACAGCGAACTCCTTCACCTCCGGATGCGTTAGGGTTCGTAGGTTCCTTCCTGGTTTTAATCTTCTTTATTCGTTTCGGTTGACGCTGGCGAGAAGAGTAAATCGCAGTCAAGACTCAAACTTGAGTAACTGAGAGGGAATTTAAGAGCAGTGGAAGAAGAAAAGGAAGAACAAGAAAGAGAGGATCAGCGAGATCGGTCCAGGGAAAAATGATGCGCCACATCAGCCGATTCTGTCCACGTCGGATGAGCATCCCACCCCTTCAAAAAAAAAAACCATAAACCGATTTTTTTTTTACTTTTACGAAAATTACGTAAGAAAACCCAACAAATGGCTTTTTGCTTTTTGCCGGTCGATTTCTTGAAAACTATGTTTAAGAAAGGTATCACGGTTTTCCATTTTCAAACTAAGATTGTTAGCATGAACAAGTGCTCAAATGTCTTATGCAGAATATTTTTTTTAATATAAGTAAAAATGGTTGAAAAACAGTTCATCATATTTGAAGCATCAACTTTGTGGTTAGATGAAAGCTTCATCTCTTTGCCAAATGATGGGCAGAAAAATTATTTCATTGTGTCACAATGGTAGTTATTAAGTGAAGTGCATGAATGATCTTGACTCGTGACATCCATCGATCTTTATTAGATCTAAAAGTAAGATTTCGTGACGTGGAAAAATTTTGAAGTTGCTACCAGTTATTTTTTTGTTTCGATAAAATCTTATTTATAGATCAAAACTAGCCAAAAAATATTCTATTTCCTTTCACCAGAATCATTTATTTGGACGAAAAAACATAATGAACAAACTAAAAATGTGCCACTTTCGTTTGGTAGAAAATGTTCTGAACGGTGTTTCAGACAGTACAGCACTATGATTCATGGGCTTTATCACTCTATTGGGATTTGTAAAATGCACTGAGGAAAAACTACCTCAAGACAAGGGATTTTATCGCTAGGGCTGGACAATGAGTCGAGTCGGCTCGAGCTTGACTTGAACTCTTTCATTAAAACTCAGCTCGAACTCAACTCATTTAGAAACAAGTCGAGCTTGAGGTCAAATGTATGTTCGAAATGTTAAAAGAGTCAAGTTCGAACGGTATGAAGCCGATTCATTTAAACTCGACAATGAATATTGAATTATAATGAGAAAATAAGTAAATGAGTAGCAACTAAACCAGTTAATCGAGTTAAACGAGTTAAAAGAAATGAAACTTGTGAATTAAACGAGTTGAGTTTGAATCACCGAGTTGGGCTCAAGCTTATTCTGTCGAGTTGGGCTCAAGCTTATTCTGTCGAGTTGGTCTCGAGCAGTTCAAGATCAAATTTTTGGAGTCTATTCAACCTCAAGCTGGCGCAAGTCAAACTACTCTGCTCATGTGCACCCCTATTTATCGCTCATGAGGTATAAATTCCCAATACCATTCTGTTTGCCTCCAAAGTAAATCCATCTTCATGATAACCACGGTAAGCTGCACTCAAAAATACGAATATCTGGCTCGCACATATCAATGACACTTACTCGGGGATGAGATTATATCTCACCCTTTTGGGCAGCTTCGTATTGGTATGGACATGAAAAATCTGGGACATCCATCGATCTCTTAATGAGCACAAGGTGGCAACCTTGTAAGCGGGCAAACCAATTCAGTTGCAATACTTGTTTGTGCTACATCTTAGCCTACTGATCCAGCTGAACCAGGCATAATGGGAGAATTTCTCATTTTTTCCCTGAATGATTTGAAACAGCAACCTGACAAGGTTAAGTTAACCAGATGAACTTCAAGCTCTGATTTAGATGAATAATCCTTCTTATCTCTTCTCCCACTCTCATGACAATAACATACACGTGTCAACGATTATTAGCATTTTCCCAGGGCCAATTATCTTGGTTTCTTCTCAAAATGCATATGGTATCCTTGGAAAAGATTTCTTATAAAAAAAATACGTCATTAGAATTATGATCACAAATTTATACAAATAAGCTCTCTGCCTCACACATTCTTACGTGAGGCCAACCAATCGAGCAGAACCCTGTAATGAGCCTTCATACTGTATCAAGGTAGCCTCCTCCACCACAATCCACTGTT
The DNA here is from genome assembly GCA_011799765.1 of Nymphaea thermarum. Lineage (NCBI taxonomy): Eukaryota > Viridiplantae > Streptophyta > Magnoliopsida > Nymphaeales > Nymphaeaceae > Nymphaea > Nymphaea thermarum. The sequence continues at coordinate 244,272 of JAANDH010000056.1, forward strand.
CATCTTCATGATCTACCAGATCAGCATGCAGGAAGCAACTCTGCAGATTTAAACAAGGTTTCCCATCATTGAATGCGCTAAGCTATGTGAGTCATGGCATTTGTGGCCACCGCATAGCCAAAAATTCAAAAGCTGAGCAGGTGGACATAACTGTGGAATCCAGCATATGGCCTTTACCTAATTCTTACACATGATGAACGCATGTCAACATACCTTTGAACACGTATAGACGATTACAGTCATCCAGTTCCAGTATTCTGTTGGGCACACAGCCCCAGAAGCCTCACTGCCTTCTTTCAGGAAATACAGAAGAGGTGGCATTAGCTGCATTTCATAATGCCGAGGCCCACCACAAAGAGAACAACAGCCAGGTTCTTGCAATTGATCTGAAGCCAATAGAGGCTTTCCACCATAAGAGTACCTGGACAAGCAGCTTTCAGATTTTCAATTATGCAAAGTGAAAAGTCTGGAGCTAGATCCTGCGACTGTATGGAGAAAATAGAATCGACTTGGTTCCAAGTGGAAGGGACATAAAGTAGTTTAAGAATAAAGACCCTTCCATTGTAACAGAAAAGGAATGATTGATCCTCTTGAATGCACTGATCCCAAGGTCCACAATTACAACATCAATATTTAAGCATCTAATGTGCTTTTCCCATAAAAACTAATCATAGAAGTCGTTCATGTTTCAGTCATGGAAAATACGTGTTGTCACCATTGGATCCTAATAGCTGAAAGGGGAAGCAAGCATCAGCATCACACACATTATTAATGAAACTTTAACTTATATTAACCAAAGTGTAATATAGGCAGGCCTACTCTAGCTCCAAGAACAATGATCCTCAAAGCTTTTGGATTGTGAATATACCTCCTGAAGTTCTTCCACATACTGATAACTAATGCCAAATTTCAACAGCAATATATTGAGATCTATTACGCATTAGTCTATTCTATATGGCATACAATTTTTCAAATTTGCAAGCTAAAAGCAAACAAGGCAAGAAAACATTTCACGTAATCTGCACACAGAATAACTTTACTGAGAAAAAAAATTACTTTATCAATCTGCACACAGAATAACTTTACTGAGAAAAAAAAATTACTTTATCACCTTAACGTGTAAATGCTCCTTCTCTCTCACACATCAAGAACAAGTCACTCACTACTGCAGGTTAGGAGCATATACAAGTTAGTTGCTTGGTCATTGATGCCAAAGCTGCAGAATATATGTCCTACACAACTAAGAATAAATTAAACACACTTGTACATGCCAGAAGCACATGCAAACTAAATGTGGTGCTCATTAATACTGACACCAGAAAAAGAAAACAAAATGCATGATCAGACAGTCGAGAATTAAATAGGGAGGAGAACAAAATACATCATTTACTTTTGAAATCTCTTATAACCATCTAACAGACTATTAAAAGACTGGGAACAATGTGTACCTCAAGCATTGCTCTGGATAGAGATCCAACCGCTTCTTGAATTTCATATATGTCCTATCAACATCCAAGGCTCTATCATATTCATAATCCTCTGCTTCCCATGAATCCTTGTCTTCAGCAGAATCAAAATGCCCACTTCCCTTAGTAGAAACGGAACATGCAGCAGAAAGACAACTGACATTCTGCAAGGTTGACTCTTTCCCAATATAGATATAGAAGCAAGGCATCACTGCACCAACAGCCAGAAATTAATGGGACAGAAAATCTAAATCCTGACAATGGGAATATTTTGACCAAAATTAATGGAAAATGCGGCATCCACTTTGATGGTAAGCAGGCCATAATTTCAATACAAGATAAATCATTAGAAAGCAAATGGTGCAAGCATAGACCTCAACAGTGTATGACAACAAGAATTGACAGGTAATGCATCATAACTTCTACACTCACACGAGTACAAGAATGTTTGACAATTGAAGAATCTTTGATTGAGGAAATTCAAAGAAAGATGGACTTTTACTTGATTCTTTCCGTTATATCAAATCAATGAATAAGTCAACCAAAAAAAAATATTACTCTAAGAAAAAAGTACTTGATTTGATGTGTCTACTAACATTATAACATACTTAGTTTAACCTCAACCTTCCTTAATTCCGCGCTTCAGCCAAATGCCTTCTCTTAGCAAACTTGTTCCATAAAAAGGCTTTGTCAAATAAGCAGATGTGTAGCTTCCAATCATTTCTTCATAATCGACATTTTTCCTACCAACCATAAGGGCTCTCCATTCGCCTCATAATGAAGACTTACAATCAACAAGTCAAAGGAACATTATGAACTTCAAATTCCCATGTGCTTGTCCCCTTTTCTTGGGGTCAAAATTAGGCATACTCCCTCGTTGGCAAGGAGGATTATGACTTTTGTCCAAAGACTCATGGGTGAGTGAGATGGTTATCTTGATTATCCAGACAAAAGGGTATCAAAATTTCCTCTTCGAAGAAAGATGGTGTGCTATATAGTGAAATATTTATTACATCTTCTTCCATGTAAAGCAGAAAAAGTTCATAAATGACAGATGTCTCAATACTGTTTATAGATAGAGACAACAACAAAAGAAACTGAATGGGATGGCAGGATATTCCATTTATGATAATTTTTCAAAATTACTTTTTCTCTAAACCAATCTTGAATATGTCCATGTTATCTATTCATAAACTGAATGTCAAATAAAAATGTCATGTGTGTGATGAACAACTAATGTGCATGCCTCATGGCTGGTACCAAACAATAGCATTCAGGCAGTTTAACAAGTTACTTGCAGAAAGCATCAGACAGGAGAGGATCTAGCACTCAGGTCGAGTCCCCAAATAGTCTCATCCCACCTATAAGAACTCAGTCACGTGTTAGTCTTCTTAACCAACTACTGTGGGGCACACCACCATGGGGGCACTACTGTACTTGAGCCTATAGTAGATCCTCTCTCATTAGACAGAACCAAACCCTGAAATCAGGCACAACCGACCTGGTGTATGTATTTAGTTTTTCTTTTATGGAAAGGATCCCTACTGTTCTCCACTACTCCAATTCCATCAATTAGGAAACAAGCAAAGGTTAAATTTCCTATACCTAATCCAATTTTTATAGATTGTATGCTACGATCAGTTTTGAGACACCAAAATGAAGGGCGTGCCATCAGTACAAACTGGAATTTATAGTCATAGTCTTCAGTAACGAAGAAACAAATACATCTCACCGGAACATAACATTCTACAGAAAAACATAATGCCCGTTGAAAAAAAAAAGAAAGAAAAAAAATTCCTACGTCAGAGAGGTGCACTTAAAAATGAAACTTGAATAGATAAATTTTGCAAGATCGTATAGACTAAGTACCCGGAAGGCAGGGATCAATCACTCTCTTTCCCGGTTTCTCATGGAGTTCGTCACGATCCTTGGCATCTCTCCTTCTCTGCCCATGAGAAGCTGCAGCGGCTGCTTCTGCTAGCGCCTTGCCTAACTCAGCCATGCTCAAATTCAAACCATCACATCCATCATCATCATCACCACCAAAGCTCCATGTATCCTCCCCTAGCTGGTCACTGTTGGTCGATGCTGAGGCTCGACTGTTGCTGACCGTCTTTGTAGTCCCAGCCTCAGAGTTGGTTTTTTGAACACGAAGAGTTCGCCAACTACTCAATTCCACAAAAACTCACAATAAATTTCCATGAAAAAATCACCAACCGAGCTACTAGGAAACAATTTTTGCAGTGGTACCTCAGTGGGTTGCTCCCGCAATTCGGCGATGAACAGGCCAACACAAAGAGTACACGCTCATCAAAATTCAGATCGCTGCTTCCAATTGGCGCGTACACCTACACAGCTAATGATAACTCTAGCAATATGTAACTCAAACATGGCTGACCAAGACTGCATATTTTGATAAGTTAAAAACAAAGAACACACGGATTGATGGTGAAACCTGAGCAACAAGTGAAAGATGCCCACTGCATACGCTACACTTTAGAAGCTCATCCCTTATGCTTTGCCTTGGAAGAGGCCAATCCTGATAAGCAGAAAAAGACCAACAACGGTCAATCCTCAAAATAAACACGAGAGAGAGAGAGAGAGAGAGAGAGAGAGAGAGAGAGAGAGAGAGAGAGAGAGAGGAAGGGAGGGAGGGAGGGAGAACGTACGGGTAGTCCACCGATTTTCGTGGTGTAGTGACCGGAAGATTCATGGTTGTCGTCAGCCCATGGTCCCGGCATGCCCAGAATCACTCCTTCCATGGCTCTTTTTGATGATTCGAGCCCAAGGCTTCGGTAAAGCGCAAACTAAATGGAGGGAGAGGGGTTTTGCGCACCGCCCAGATGCGACATAAAACCCTAAGGTGCCGTTTGCTTCGAGAAACTTTCCCGCGAAAATTTATCATTTTACTTGGGAAAGTGCATTTGTTCTTCTCGCATCGCACGGATCTTAACAGACAAAGGACGATTTTCTGTGGGCCCAGTTTCCCAGGCAAGGCATTTGAGTCGTATATTATATTCTTTTAAACTGCGAGGCTTCAACCTCGTAAAATCTCCTTCTCTCCCTCTATTTTTCCAACTCTCCTTTTCGTCTGCAGAGTCCCCCTTTTCCCCGCTTGCAATTCTCGGCGAATCTTCCTGACGCTCCATCGCGTACGTCTCCCTCTCTAAACGAAGGCCGCCAGCCCTGCAATGGTCAGCTGGCAGCCCTCGCCTCTCCCTCTCTGTCTGTTTTCTTCTTAGCGCATCTGTCCCATATTTTTGGTTGGCATATCTTTGTCTTGTTTACCTTTTTCTCATGGCTGCAGCATGGTATAATTTAGCTAAGGTTAGATGAAATCGGTGAATGTTGGATTTATTTGACGATCCTCGATGAAACAGTGGAATTTAGTAAATGTTGGCTAAAATCGTTGAATGTAGTGAATTTATTGAACTAGTAAAAATTGGATGAAATAGGTGCTCTCAAAAGCATGTTGTTTTAATAAAAGAAAAGAATGCTTTTCTTCTCATCTGCAATACTTATAGACTATTAAATATTTCAAAATCTTTGATATCATGCTGTCCGAAAGGCAGTTTGAAGTAAAAACCACCAGCGGTCCAGCATATTCAAGCGGAAAAAACGATTTATGCTTGGAGCAGATGCAAGAGATATGTGCTTAAAGTTATGCTTGAACTCGTGATTAGTCTGAGAGAATGTGATTATCGTAATCTGATGTCTTAAACTTACTTGCCCAGCTAAATACTTTACATTCATATTGAATATGAATATAAACTCTAAAGTATTAACTAATCAGATAGATGAGGAAAGCTATTATTGGGTCTCAACATTACATATTCGCTAGTTCAATCACGTAGTTTGATGTTGGTTATTTGAGCTTTCGCAGAAGGGTAAACTTTAGGTGACCGGATCCCGCGAGACTTTATCCATGGATACGAACAATTCATGTTTTTATTTAGTTTTTTTCAATTTTCTCATTATTTTTATAGATATCATGCATTTCACAATTTTATTGATTTATTCGTGAAACCTACACTTCAATGCCTCAAGGCCTAGGCCTCGTCTTAGGAGACACACCCCACCTTGCCTCGCTTCATCATATTACAACGTTGCTCTTTCCTTCCGTGCAGGCCTCTCTCTTTATATATATATAATTATATATAGCACTCTCCCTTTTCCCCTAATGGCTCACATCTCTCTTACTCTCTCTCTCCTCCACCTACTTGGTCACCGTCTTGGGTGGGGATCAGCATGGCACGTCTTTGACGGATGCCTGTTCCTTGTCTTGGGAAGTCTGTTATTGCTAGCTGCATGGAATCTGGGGCATTTATTGTGGCACATAATTTGTTTGATGAAATGACTCAGAAGCATGTCGTGACATAGAACCTCTTGATTGTGGCCATGTGAAGGCACTATGAACTTGAGGGATTGTTTTTGACTAAGGAACTTGTCAGCATTTTGCTCAATCAATTGTTTGGATTCAGCAGTCGTCATTTTTCTGGTGACCCATCACTTTATGCTTCTATCTAGCTCCAGTGGTAGGCTGCTTTGAAGTGCAAATATAAACTTCAAAAGTGAGAAACCTGATTATGCTTACTTCTTGTTTATGTCCTGTCGTGTTTTTAAGGTTTTCTGCCTGAGCTAACTAACTTTGAGTCCAATACCATCGACGGTTGAAATTATGTGCTACAATAAATAACTGAATAGCTTGTAGCTTTCTTATCTCTTTACACTTGTATCTTACAAGAGTTTGGAGGAAGCTTTACCTACAATTTGCACAATAGTTGATCATTCAAAAGTCCATCTTCACAGTAATGAATAGCATAGTTTGCATGAGGCATGGGATGACTATTATTGCATACTTGGGAGGACGTACTGCTCTATTCTAGTTTTCCTTTTTCTTTTTTCTTTTTTCTTTTTCAAATGTACATAGAATGTCTGCAATTATCTTATCAACAATTAGGCACTAAAAGATATTTAACCTACTTAGCCTAAAACGTTATGAAATCAAGATCCAGTCAGCCACTGTTTACCATGAGATGTCTGATCTAAGTAATATGCATATGTAATTGTTTCTTTCCTTCCAATGAAAAAACATGTAACATGGAGCAATGAGGACTGTGTGACTTGTAAAACTGTAATTGAGCGACAATATGCATGATTAAGAGGGCATATGAAGATTGAGAAGTGTAATTTAAGAGGAAAATTTAGTACTCTTAGTGAATAGGTGGAGACATAAATGTCGAGTGTTCTATGGTTTCAAGTTAAAAAGATAGTGGGTGGTGATAATGATGATTTTAGTGTTGAAGATTTCAGGGAGGAAACATTGAGAATGACCAAAGTTGGATGTAAAGGAGTATATCCAAGAACATGTGCGTCTGTGTATATATGTTCTTGTAATTTTTTTTGTAAGTTCTTGTAGTTGTTATTCATATTTCAGACTATTGCTAATCACTGTGTCAGGCATTTTATTTCCTCTATGCAATTAACTAATAAAAATCACGTTTTGAATAGTTAATAGTAGGCACTTTTGAATGTTGATCATGGAAGATACAACTTGTAACCATAGTTCTTTTTTTATTTTTCATTATTTTTATTGATATTATATTTTTCACTGTTTGTTCTTAGAGCGTACACTTCAACACCTTGAGTGCTGATTCTTGCTAATGCTGCAAATATTTTCATGGCTGACCAAGTTCTTTAGATAATAGAGTAGGTTGTTTTCACTTCAGCTGTGTGGTTTTTCATGTGTTATGTTCATCTTTTCTTCTGTTGGCTGTGAGTTTCAATCGACTTTCATCTTTCAATATGTTTATATTTTCAGTTTAGTTTTATTACCATTTTTATTAAGTTTCTTATGATAATTAAAAGTTGTCGTTTTCATGATATCTATTGTTGCTTTGAATACCTAATGATACTCTTTCATTTTGTGACTATGAGGTTCACAGTTGGCATTGGTGTTTGATGTGTTCCCCCTCTTTCAATACCCAGTGCTCTCTTTTCCTTTTTTTCTCTCCCTCCCTGTCTCTCTTTCTCTCTCTCTCTCTTTCCTAATCACACCTATAAGTCAAAACCCTAACAGGAGCAGGTTAGTGCCTCCAGCTGTCAGAATCTGCTGAATGCACAAGAGCTCACTGATTTCCAGCATAAGAAAGCTCTCTCTCTCTCTCTCTCTCTCTCTTACGTTAACATGGTGGGATTCCCTCAAGTCGTGCATGACAACTCAGGTTCCCTTGCCCCCAAACCAAACCATCGATCTGCAGCAATGGACAGATGCAATTTCATGGTGTGTTCCTTAACTTACTGTGTCCACTTGTGTGTCCTTACCTTCTAATTTCATCTCCAGGCCTCCTTCCTTCACATTTTCCTTTGGTAATTGAATGATGCCTCATTACTGTGTGCCTATATCACATGGTTGCAAATGCAGAGTGTGGGTGCAGGCCTTGCAATATGAAGCTATGTATGTACATATGTATGTGTGTATATGCGTGAAGACTGAAGAAGTTAATAACTTTGAAGTTAGAAATAAAGAAAAATCTTTTAAGCAAGCTTCTTATTGTATTAAAAAAAATAAATAAAGGAAGATAGTAAAAAAATTAAAAGTAAACGAGTCTCATTTGAAAATGGTAATAAGAGGAACGTTTGAAACAAAAAAATAGAACCCTAACCTCTATGGCTGTTTGCAGCTTTGCATTTGTGTGTCCTCCTAGGTATCTTTCCCTCTTCTTCTTTCTTCTTTCTCCTTCTTCTTCCTCCTCCTCCTCATCACTTCTCCTTTTGTCTCCTCCTCCTCTTTCTTCTTCTTCTTCTTCTTCTTCTTCACTAAAGTGCCGTGTTCATGTAACACAACTCTGTGTTGAACTTGAGAACTTGCTCATTTTTTAGGAATCCAAACAGGCAGCCTGAACAGCCATGCACTCTTTCATGATGAGAAAAACTTTGCAAAATCCTATGGTATTGGTTGGTGTATAAAAATGAGACGAAACTAGAAAGCAACATTGCCCAGTTTCTCTTAATCTATTGGGGGATTTGTTTGCCTAGTAGGAAAGTACATGAAAGGACAAATCCAAATAATATAACAAATATTAGGATTTATGTATGCAATACTCTCAGAATAGGCAATCACTTCAATATTTAAAAATTTGTTCGCCATCCATATCTTTCTGATTATTGAGATTCGTTCAACATCACTAATTTTTGCTGCATGATTTTGAAGTGAAAATGTGGATTATTTTACATGTTTGACGAAATTTCAGTGTTTCATGACTACATACTATAGCTCGAGTCTTGACCAACTATCCAACGATGTGCCTGAGGATTCTAGTTAACTTTCAGTGTCTGTTGCCACTTTTTTTCATTCCTCAGGAGCTCTGTCCAATTTGAAATGAAGTCAGAAAAATATACAAGAAGAATCACATGAACTTGATATTCCCAGCCACTATGGCTTTGTCTTGTTAGATTGAGATGTTGCAGTTGCATCATGTTGTTGTTATCCTTGATGGGATTAGGTTTGTTGAAACTTGGACATTACCCTTTAAATTGATTTGGTCTATTGAAACTTGACTGTTGAACAAGTTGAATTTTGATTTGATATTCAACATATATTAACTGTATTTAAAGGATAAAAGAAACAATGAGGGAGAACGGTAGACTAATTTATCTATTTGTATTGAATTTATATTATGTATTTCTGTAAAAATTTTGAAGGGGTTTTATCTTCTTCCACATTCTTGTCAACTATCAATCATGTCCTGTATTTTCATCTCCTGTGTGAGCAGTGATTTTAACCAACTTCTGCACTCAACTTTTTGCATCATATGACTTTGTTCCTCTTTAGTCAGGTAGGATCAGTGATATGTACGTGAACCAAACATCAGGAAAGCTGATAGATAACATGGACAACAAGGAAGAAAAGAAGTCCTTCAAAAAGCTATTAAAGGATGTTGAGCTCTTAGGTAAGAACCTTGTCTGTGTATTGTTTCTTACAGAAATAGTTACTTCCTCCTTTGGGTAACCATACTTTTTCAGAGTCATGACAATAAACACCAATTTTCACATTGTATTAGTCTCTTCATTAATTTGTAAATGTATTATGAAGCATTTTCTGTTAGTTTTCAGTATGCTACTGAACTTTTCAACCGAGTATTTTTGGCATGTGGCTAAAATTTACTGGTAAATATGTTGGAAGTTGTTCTTGTTCATCTTTAATGGCAACTAGCTGAAAAGCCTACCGGTCCAGCAACATCTATATGCTGTTGAGTGGAAATATACTGCATTGTTAACTTTTCAGAAGTTCACGAGAGTGACAAACCAAATTTCACTATCAGCTTGATGGCCAACTTTTTCCTTTTTGAGATCTTAAGCATCTTCATTCTGACCACAAAAATTTTGTCTGGTATATATGTAAGGAGACTTCTTGCATGCTGCCTGAAGTAAATCAACAAATTCTTGATGAAGTTAATTTGATTACACCAATAAATGAAAATAAATTATGAGCCTTTTCCAAGTTAACGTGAGTCTGCACTCAAAACTGAAACGCAGAAACTAAGGATGTTGGTTTGCAAAACTGATGGTTCATCTTGCAGTGCAAGCAATGCTTCATGAATCAAATGAAACCACGTTGATACCACTGTCATGACTTCACATCAATACTGTTAAGTATTATCTACTTTTTCTAGCAACAAATGATAGTAAGCGGACATTATTGTGTATTTTTCCTTTTGTGTGTTTGATTTGTTGTGTGTATCTGCACAAATTACTACTGTTCTATGTCTTATCAAGTGTAATTTCAAACATCGCTTATTCCTAACATATGTGAGGTTCTTTTAGGATCTTCACAAATGAATTGGAAAGAAAGGAAGAAGATAGAAGACCAAAATGTGGTTTCCTTAGGTGGAAAGGTTAATAGTCATCCCTTTGCTGGTTAAAATCATGCGATCATGTTTATGGAGGTCTTACATTATTATATACTGATGTTTGCTTATACATGACAGCCTAAAAAGAACTGCAAGATGCCTATCATTTTGGGAGGGGACATCATGAAAAAAAGGCAGGAAAAAGAGCAAAAATTATTGCAAGAGGTATTTATACACCAAAGATATATATGTGCACACGCACACACACACACACACACACACATTAAACTTGGTTAGTGTGCAACAGATTTACGTGGCCTTCATGCCAATATTGGACTGCTTATCGAATTATTTGATTGTTAAAAAGTAAGAGTTGTGTCTGTGTCTTCCTTTGTGTGATCCTCATGGGGCCTGTTTAGCAGAAAACCTTAGGATCCTGTGAGTAGGATGTGTGAAAAGGCTATATGTCAAAATATATATAACTGGATGCCGGAACATTGCTATATATATATATATATATATATATATATATATAGACAGAAAAATTAAGCAAACAACAATATATTCATTTCTCATTTTTATAAAATATAAAATAATAAAATACCAATACATAAAAGTAACAAAATGAGTTGCAGCTACCAATTTGCTATGGTCCGACACCGGACACTTTTGTCCAGCCTTGTTGACATGGGTACAGCACCCTTCCAAGTGCAACGGGTATATGGTGCCTATTGAGTTGAGAATGAGGTCATTGACTTGGGTCTAAACTCTATCTCTCTCTAAATTTTACCTTCCTCCATGCTTCTTCCAGGGTGTTATTGGTCAGATTCCTCGGAAATATACTAGCAAACGCCAGATAAACAGGCCAGAAGATCAAGTGCTCAAAATTAGCCAAGGTAATTTCAGAAGTGGCGTGTTAAATGTGAAGCATATTTTGAGGAAGAATGAAGCTGCTTCTAGGGTGGAAGTCCATAACCATGGAGCTGGTAAAGAAAAGAAGAGAGGCAAAATGAAGCAGCAGAAGAGCAGGAAGAGAAGGCGCAGGAGCTAATTTGGACAGGAAATTACTGAGCTTGTTAGTTAGAGACATGAATGAGCATTGGTAATATAGTTTATGTATATCATGGTTTTTTGTAGCTTGCATACAAAAGACTGATAAATGTATCAATCATTTATGATAGTATTTCCCATTCTTTTTTGGCAGTAATTAACCGTTTTACAGTTACTTACTCATTTCGGTCTCATGACATATTTCTCATGGTTGTGTTGGTGCACACAAAAAGTACACATCCTGCAGCCTTGTGGCTTTGAGTTCCAATCACTTTTTCCTGTTCCAGTGTCTTATCATGTTGTATCTTCATCAAACCATCACCTACGTATCTTCATCTGATTCTTGACGGGGTCTGGATAGATTTTGGATTTAATTTTTTCTGAACCTTATCTGGATTTGGGTATATAATAGGATTGAATTGTTTTCAAACTGAGATGCAACTTCTACCGATGACATTGCACCTCCAGCTTCGAGATACTTCTTGGACCATTGCTTCGTCCGGTTTAGGTGTTGAACAAGATGATCGAACCCAAACTCCGATGGTAGGATTTCAGGCATAGATTCTGTAGCATTGCACCTGAAACTGGCTGATATGACTGAAAGTCCATTTGTGGTGGCGCAAATGTTCCAGATTTCGCTCAATGTGAATCTGATTATATATGTGATAAATTACTGACTATAAATCTGATCATATTTATGGAAGGGAGCCATCTCCCCGCACTTGTAGATGCTGTTATAGATGGGTTGAAAAGTTTCAGAAGAGAATCCTGGCCTTGAACCCTGTAGTAGAAGTAAGATCCCACGGCGTATCGCCCTGGGTTAACTTCTTTGGATTATGCAAGGAGTAATGCTCATAGGAATCAAGACATGATGCTGATCTCTCCGGGGATGGCCTAGTGCTAATTTTGGAAAATGTTTTTATGTTGCTGCTTGGTGGAGCAGGTTATTTGTTAGGACATTCCACCTACGATGGAATCAAAGAAATTGATGCATAGTGCCACTGGTGTAGTTGGATTTTAAAGAAAAGAAACTTTAAATAACTGCTAAAATTTTGATGTATTTGTAGATAACTGCGTAACACTTGAAAATTATAAATGGCCACTTGAACTTATAAAATAAATCACAGAAATATACCTAAAAGACGTTTTTCCCTCAAGAAGGATAGTTTCTTCAAAAAAAAAATGCAAATCACATTGTTTAACTTGGTTTTTTCACAATTTTACATCTTTCTCTCTCTCATGTTGTCATTACAATCACATTTAAAAGAAAAACGAGATAGACCAAAAAATATAGATTTGGAAAACTTTTCATTTTTGAAGTTCTTTTTTGGTAGTAAGGGTATGTCTTTTATTCTTCCACCCACGAACCCCGTTTCCTCAATTTTTATAAACTTGTGCAGTTATTTGTAATCTTTTAAATGTGAAGAAATTACTAATGTAAGGCTGCTATAAGCAATTTTAATATATATGAATCTGCAAAACTAAATAGCTCTGTGGTTGGCGGCAGGCCCACTTGTTTCGTATTATTGATGCTAACCAAAATGCTTTCGTAGCAGTAAGTTGCATCCAAGACAGCATACTATTAAGAAAGAGTTACTCCACTCGAGGGAAGCAAAGGAAGAGCAAGTCTCTTTGTCTGAAAATTGATCTCTGTAAAGCCTATAATAGATCACTTTTGGGTGTTCTTGGAGAATGTCATTCATGATTTGGGATTTGATCTTAACTGGATACAAAAAGTGATGACGTTGGTTAGAACTATAAGTGTGACAGTTGTGCTAAACGGCAATGGGGGAGATTGGCTTTCCTCAAAGGGGATTAAGACAGGGTGACCCTCTGTCTCCTTACCTATTCCTCATTGTTGTTGAGATGTTTACCAGGAGCTTGAAGTATGTAATTTAGAATAAGCAAATCAAACTCCCCACAATAGGTAAAAGACAGAGCTAGCATTGATTGTTTGTTTTATGTTGATGACTTGATGTTTTCTCCCTTCCACATGAAATCCTTAAAGACAAAAGATGATCCTTCAAGAATTGGGAAAATGCACAAGCCTCAAGGTAAACTAGGACAAAAGCACAATGTCGGGATGAACATCAATCCAAATGAGCTTAGTAAAGCTGCTCGAATTATGGAATGGTAAGGTGGGCAACTCCCCATCAAATATTTTGGGGCAATGCTTTGGGATGTTACTTAAAATTGAACAGAAATTGAGAAGGTAGAAGCAAAAATTGGTGTCTTTTGTAGGTAGACTTTGTTTAATCAAGCATGTATTGGCTACCATCCCATCTTATATGAGCATGATATATCAACTTCCCCTTAAATTTATGCAAAAAAATATAGTCTATGTGTCAACTTTCTTTGGAGTAGAAATGCTAACGCAAACAAGGCCCAATTGATTAAATGGGGCCAGCTTTGGCTCCCTAAGAGTGAGGGAGGAGTAAGCATGAGGAGGGTCAAGGGTAACGAGGCCAATTTTGCTTACTTAGCTTGTAGAGCAGAAGTACCAATAACATTTGAGCAGCTTATGTCAAAAGGAAATATCTCAAAGGTCATGGCTTATGGCATTCTAATTTTTTCACCAAAAGCTTTGTTCTTTCAAGAGATATAGTTAAATCAAGGATGCAAATCAAAATCAAGTCTCTTGAAAAATTAAAGATGGCAGAGGGGCTAAATTTTGGATTGACAACTGGGTAGGTATAGCAGAGCTGATTGATGTATAATTTACTTTTTGAGGAAATCAATTTTAGAGTCACTGTTAGAGAGTTTATCATTGGAAATGATCAGGAGTTGCGTGCTAAAGTGAGTGTGCTAAAGTGAGCATATGGAGGCTTGATAGTGTCACGTGGACCTTGGTGGATGCCCAATAAGATGTGCTCATTTGGGCTATTAAGCACACTCACTCCATCTCCCTCAAATCGATTAGGGAGGCTATAAGGCTGCACAAGGAAACTGAAAAGTGGTGACTACATATGGATCAAAAATGGATTTTTTAGGGCGATGTGGACAATTTACATTGGATGTCAAGGCAGAACCATGACTTAAATCAGACTAAAAAAACTAGGAATGTAACTGGCATCGAGGTGTGTCATGTGCCACAAAAATGAGGAGGATGAAAGCCACCTTTTCTTTGGTTGCAAGACTTCTAAAATATTATGGCAGTTCATTGCAATCAAATTCAAGCAAAAGATTTCAAGAGATCACACCATTAAACAATGTCACCTTTGGTGGTGTAAAAGGAAATTTAGAAGGAAACTGCGGGAAACATATGAAAAACAGGTTTCCACATAGCCATCTGGTTCTTGTGGTGGTTCTTGTGGCGGTTGAGGAACAAGGTAAAACAAGATGATGAACAAGTTACTAGTGCCTACTGCTCAAGATTTTGGGAATCTTATAAAGAACAATACAAGAAAGTAAACTGGAACAGAATGGACAAACAAAGAGTGGAAATTTAGCTGCACCAAGGCATCATGACAGCAAATTGGAGCTTTTAGGGAAGAGTTCGATATAACATTCACATTGCATCTTGGCATGGAGAAGGCTTGTGTCGTGTTGTAGGATTGATTAGAAGCTACAATGAAGGATACGTTTAGGAAAGAGTTCGATATAACATTCACATTGCATCTTGGCATGGAGAAGGCTTGTGTCGTGTTGTAGGATTGATTAGAAGCTACAATGAAGGATACGTTTTCGGAGTTTGCTACTAGTCGAAAGAAGGGAGGTTGTTTTCTGAGAGATGGATTTTGAACAAATGCCTAGGAAAGATCAATACTAATGAGCAGTCAATAGTCATACAATCTAACAAGGAGACTTGAAAAGATGTATTTTGAACAAATGCCTAGGAAAGATCAATACTAATGAGCAGTCAATAGTCATACAATCTAACAAGGAGGCTTGAAAAGATGTACTGGACAAAGCTATCAAAGGTGCAATAAAAAGGGTTGGGCCCTTTGTGGATGTGCAGGTCATCTTAACATATTACATCGTCAAACCAACAACCATCGGTTGAAGTTTGCAGCATGCTGCTTTTGTGCTTCGGTGAAATGGGATCTAATGAATGTGTTATGGGCCAAATTGGTTGGGATTTTTGTTGTAAACATCCCATTTTTTGCTAATAAAAAAGGAGAAGGCCTATCCCTCGGCAGGTTTTCGCCGGAACTGCCTCTGTGGTGACCGGCTATTGCCTAGCATGCCACAAAAGTGTCCATCCTAACTTGGCGAGAGATCGACGAGGTTCGTCCCACCAGTACAGGCTCTCTCCTTCGTCAACAACGTGGTGATAGGCATAAGAGAACAGCAGAGAAATCCTACATGCCGAATTTCTATTTGCAATTACACTTCATCGATCTCAAAACGAGCACCATTTGAGTTCCTACGAATGAGTTATGGATTGTCCAATGCGACTCAAGTAGGAGTGATAGAGAAGATCCTTCGGATAGTTACAGAAACAAGAGACAGAATTGCCGTTGAGGTCCAGGAAGAAGGAGAGAGAGCGACTAGTTCGATTGGTCGCTCCCTGGTTCAAACCAAACGGAAGTTCAACATGATCACTGGTCCTACATCTGCCGTCGTTTTACTACTAGGCGAGCATCTCTCTCTCTCTCTCTCTCTCTCTCTCTCTCTCTCTGCTTCTTTATTCCTTGATGTACAGAACGAATGGTGGCCACCCTATTAGAAGTGCTTGGGGTTCTGGTGGTTTGTGTTTTTCGGGATTCTTATGGGTGTGGAGTTGCAGCCGAGAAGGCTGCAAAGCTTGGGACAGCCATCGGAATCGATCTGGGAACGACGTACTGTCAAGATCATAGCCAACGACGAGCGGAACCGGATCGAACCATCATGGATGGCGTTCACGGACAATAAGTTGACCGGGGAGGTTGCCAAGAATTAGGCCGGATTGAATCCGAAAGGACCATCTTCGACGTCATGCAGCTCACTGGGAGGAAGTGAGTAGCAACGAGATTTCAGACTTATGGTTTTTTGTGGAAATTTGCACCAATGTTTAAGCAAAGACGATAATGTCTTATTTATGCACTTGATGGAAAAGAATATCAGGAGCAGTAATGAAGCGTGAAGCTAAAACGGATGTGTTTTCCGCCGTACATAATTCAGGTTTGATGACAACTGGAGGGACATCAAATTCTTACCTGACAAGTTAGTGAACAAGGATGAAAAATCTTATATTCAGGTAAAAGCAAGGGATGGAGAGGTGAAGGTGTTCAGTCCTGAGGAAATAAGCGCAATGGTGCTGACAAAGAATAAAGAAACGGCTGAGGATCTACATTCACGTCCAGGAATTTATTTACTACTGTTGACTGTCGTCCAGTGGACTATATGTTAAGCCAAGTATGCCTGTGATTTGCAGAGAGGACTTTTCCCAGAGACTGATGGATTATTTCAGCAAGTTTATAAAGAAGTAATACAGCAAAGATATAAGGAAGGATAAAAAGGCTCTTGGGAAGCTTCCCAGGAAATGTGAACTGCCCAAGAGAGCTTTGAGCAGCCCACACCAAGTCTGTGTTGAGATAGGATCACTTTTTGATGGACTTGACTTTCAGAACCATTGACAAGGGCCAGAGTTGAGGAACTAAACGTGGACCTGTTCAAGAAAACAATGGGACCAGTAAACCAAGCCTTAAAGCATGCTGGTTTGCAGAAGACAGATATCCATGAAATCGTCAATTGTTAGAAGGAGCACTCGCATCACGAAGGTCCAGCAACTGTTGAAAGACATCTTTAATGGAAAAGAACCAAACAAGGGGGTCAATCCCGATGAGGCAGTAGCTTACGGCGCTGCAGTTCAACCTGGAATCCTTAGTGCAGATAACCGGGAAGAGACAAAACCCAACAGGTATCTGGAAATCACTTGGCCTAGAATATATGCATATGAAGATCTTTAACATCAGCTATGACTGACCATGTTCCTGTACCCAGATTCTCCTACTGGATATAGCACCTCTAAGTTTGGGGATAGAGACAGTTGGTGGTGTCATGACCAAATTGATACCTAGGATAGGAACATTGTCATTTCCAACAAAGAAGTCTCAAGTCTTCACAACTTATAAAGATCAGCAAACAACTGTGGTGATTAAGGTAAGAGAGGCTCACAGACCTGTTAACGTCGGAACCTTTACTGGCAGTATGTGCTCAATAGAAATTGTATTTGATTTCCAGGTTTATGAGGGTGAGAGGAGTTTAACAAAGGATTGACGTGGATTCTGCTATAGCACCAGCTCCCAGGTAAGCTTAATCTAACATCTTTCAGCAGCTTGCTCTTTCACTTCAGTAATCTGATCTGGATTTCAAGTTATTGTTAGCAATTTTCTTGATGCATGTTTTGTTTGTAGAGGAGTGCCTCAGATCGAGGTTAACTTTGAGGTGGATGCCACTGGAATATTGAGTGTGAAAGCAGAAGATAAGGCTGCAAAGAGGGCAGAGTCAATCCACATTACCAATGACAAAAGGCAAGGAGGAGATTGAAAGGATGGTGAAGGAAGCAGAGGAATTTGCAGAAGAGGATGGGAAAGTGAAGGAACGGGCTGATGCCAGGAACAGCCTGGAAACCTACATATACAATATGAAGACTACAATCAATGACGAGGACGGGCTTGAGGACAAAATAGAGTCACATGATAAGGAGACGATGGAGACCGTCTTAAGGAAGCCCTGGAATGGTTAGATGACAATTATGGTGCAGAAAAGGAAGATCTTGAGAACAAGCTTAATTCGAGTCCGTGTGCAATCAAATGATTAGGCAAGTATACGAGAAGAGCGGAGGCAGTTCGGGATCCTCCAGTAATGGAGATGACAGCAACATAGATTATGAACTATAGGCAAAAAAGAAAATACAGCAGGAGTTCTAGTCAATTTTTTACTTTCCAACAGAAATTTTCCTTCCCGATAAACATTTAGATTAAGTTTTTTTTTTCGCACACTGGAAATGGAAGCTCTGGGGAGCTCTTCTTTCTTTCTACACGCCATCAATATCAAGATAAGTTAATCCACAACAATGTATTAGCATGCATACACGAATGAGGGGCATAGATAGCTCCTCAGATGGCAACAGAAAAAAGGTAAATTTTCTTATGGACATTTTCTGCGACAACTAACGACAAGCACAAAATTCTCCCAACCAAGAGGTTTTACCTTGGAATGAACATTGACATTAGGGGCCAGGTTTTAGCCCACGGACACGGAAAAGTTAGCTGGCCTAGGAATTTGCAGTGTGTTACTTGGCTTCATACTTCTGATCTCTTTACATACATGATCTAACATTCCAAGGAAATCACTCACTATCACGAAAATCCGAATCAGGTCCCCATCATCCTTGCTCATATCCCCATGGAAGTACTCGGTGATGCGCCTAACCATATGCAAAACTCGTTCCTTATCTTGCTGTAATTTCTCAATCTCATCTTCCGCATGGTAAAGAAATAATCTCATTGTTTTCACGAATTCATCTCCTTTGCCATGTATCAACAGATGCTCATCATCAATGAGCTCCTTTAGCCTCATACTACCTTCTAAGAGCTTGGAAACAGAGCTGGCCAAAGCATCCAAGTCTATACAAGCCGTTTTCCTCACATTGGCTAACTCTGTGCTTAGACGGGAAACGATCTCAAGGCCAGTTCTTCTATACCGCTCCTCTCTTTCCTCATAGAGTTCATTCCTCGACTCATCATCAGTACTCTCGTCTACAGCTTCAGATGTCCTAACACCTTCTGATCGGATCATCTCTTGAACTACAAAATGCAGTAATGTGGTCTTTCCGTCCGTTCCTTTTACATCTGCAAGCTTAAGCAATGCATCAAGCTTGAAAGCTTTTGCACCTCCTCGGCTCGTTCCGTCGTTCATCCGGTTTCCAGTTTTCAACACAGCTTCAAGTAACTTCAGAAAAAGCCGACTTGACTTCAATTCCTTGCAGGCATCCTACAGAGAGAGAGAGAGTGAAAGAATGAATAAAAAATGCTTGCGACTTTGTGATGTGCTACAAGTCACATGGTTACTGCTCACCTCTAGTGTTACAAAGGATTTTTTGAGATGAAGCACCTCATCTTCAAAGGTTTCTTTGTATAGCATTGCTTCAATTCTTAGAAACGCTAGTGGCAGATTCAGCATCTCTTTGACAAACCTCTCCCCAAGTCCGAGTTCACTAACATCTCCGTCGTAGTTTAACAGCTTTTCTTCTTCTTCTTTCGTGGGCACCATTCTCGCCAGTGCTTCTAATTGTTCTACAGTCATACCATCCCCTGTCCCCAAAATACCGCATGGTTAGAACCAGTAAATTGTGCATTTCTAAAAGGTTTTCTCATACGAACAGTTAGAAACTTAATATTCAAGTTGTTTTCTCAAATACTTTACCTTGCATCAAGGCATAACATACTTGCTCTGGTGAAGCATTCAGTGCTTTGGAGAGTATGGTTATGTTCTGCAACCTCTTAGGATCCAAAACATGCTTGCTGGGAGGAGAGCTTCTGTTTCTGACCTCTTCATTTCTTGCGGAATTTTTCAGATTATACCCAAAAAGAGTCTCTATCATTTCTTCGTCGAATCTGCACTTGGATTGAGTTTTACTTTATGAGCACCACCATAAACAAGAACGAAATGAAGAAAAAAGGTGGGAACAATATTAGCAGTAAAAGATCGAATTTCATACTCAAATGAGCCCGCTCTGAGCTTGTCCCACACCATAGATCGATCAGACGCCGCTCGAACTTTGTCCCAGTGCAGAGGCTTCAGCTTTGGCAGGCGATTTCCGTGATTAGATTGCTCTGCCTGTGTAGCGAGGGGTGGAGCTGGTCCCTTCGGCACTAGTGGAGGAGGTGGAGCGCGGGGTGGCAACGGCGGACCAGGCGGTGCTGGAGGAGGAGGTGGCATTGCATTCTGGAAACGGACTGGTGAGGCCGCCCTTGAAGAACGCCTACTTGGCAACTCATTTTGCAGATTACAAGGACGAGGTGAAGTTGCATGTTCGCTCGGTATTGCGGTAACATGTGGCAGAGATGAGGCCAACTTCCACTGAGAAACTAGAGTGTCTTTTGGTGTAGATGGTCTAAACGGTGATGACAAAGGACGCCTTCTTGGTGAATGCTGCCTTGGTAAGGAAGCAGGGGAGGAAGGCAAAGATGGCCGACCGTCCGAGGCATCAGAAACCCGTCTGTTAGAAGACAAAGATCTGCAGATGGAGTGGAACATTTCTTCTTCTGCAGACTTTGATCTGCGAAGGATCTCATTCCGATCAAAGGAAAGGCGATGCCGGTTACCAGATTTGTTTATCCGACCTTGGCCTGGGGAACCTTGTGGCTTTGGCTTAGGAGGCGCATTGACGTTATCAGCTTGGTTTTTTACATCAGAAGGTGTCTTTGCAGACGGAACCAAAGTATTCAAGTAGAAATGCTCCGGTCCCTGATCAAAAGCAACCTTGGTGACAAAGTTTGAAGGGTTGCTCACCTCTATCTTTTCTGTCCCTCCAGTGCAGAACCCAGGAAGCAGCATGGTTCTCACTGCTCTCTGTTTCTTCTTCTTCCTTCCTCTGAATCTCACAAATCCAAAGAAGACCATGACGGAAAGAGCAAAGACTCCACCTGTGGACGCAAAGAGTGATATTACTCTTGTACTAAGTTTAGAACCTCTCTTCTGACTCTTTTCACCGCCGTTCTTCACCAGGTGAGGCAACGCAAAAGTAGGGTCCAATGCTGAGTGGTGGGGGCTTTCATGGGTGAAGAATGGCAAAGCAGGAGGTGGGGATTCAGCTACGCCTCCACCGACCATTGGTGCAGGTGCTGATGATGAACCAATGTCCTCATGGCCTGACATTTCCTTCCCATGGCTCTTGAAACCAAGAAAAGCCCTAACTTTCTGCAGAACCCACATCCTCCTACCACCATGGTCCTCCCCTGAAACCTTCGGTATGGGCTGGCCTTCATGGACTTCTCCACCCTCCTCAACCCAAGACAACCTCAAACCCCTATTTGGGTGCTGAACCACTTCTTGTCTCAAGCCTTCTACTCTGTTGTTCACAGCATGGAAGCAAGGTAAGTAGAAGAAGACGGCAATGATGTACAGAAGCAAGCAAACGGGCTGAAACCAAAATGCCATCCTACCATCCAAAACTCTTTCAGAAGAAAGATCAACTACAAAACAAATATTCCAAAAGCCAAACTGCTCATCGCATTCCTCTATCTTTTTACCATATCGGCATCTTGTGTTCTTTAGCGGGTGTAAGCTTTATTGCTACTCTCCAAGAGATCCCTGAACATGGCAGTTGTAGTTGTACCTTGCTCCACTCTGGCTCTGGCTGCACAGCCACACAGTTTCACGTTTTTTCCCCTCACAGGAACCCTCTGCACAAATCACCATCTGTATTTTTTCTCCTTTTCGGCTGCTAAGTCTAGAAGGGAAGGAGTCCAGGGCAGTAAAAAGGAAACAAAATCACCTAAATGGTAAATTTGCTAACGTTACCTCCATCCTAATGTAACAACGATGATAAGCGACAGCATCCATTATTCAAATTCGAAGTTCTAAACCTCCATTGACACATATTTGTTGGTCTCCATCAAAGCTTTATGTAGTTCTATTCTGCATGCCTGCTGGTGTCGGCCAAGATGATTCTGGCACTTTACCTTGACTGCCAAAAGGCAACGCTCTTTCTCAACTCTTTAAGCCCTACCAAGCAAGGCGTGCATCTCTATAATTGAACGATGGATGCATGGGGTTCTGCTGCACATCCATTTCAAGGGTCAACTCAAACTTTTCTCAGACTCGGATAAAAAGCTATCTTTTATTATTTTACAGTATTGATTTGTTTAACATATAAAAATACAGGATTTCAGGTCTCCGACTTATTCAAAAATCCTGCGCTCAAGAACCAAGGGGAGTAAAATATTGCTCAAAGTAGATATATTGGTAGACATAAGTCCGAAAAGAGCGTGCCTCTAAAATATGGTCACATGGACCTTAAAAGTGAAAAGCTTTGCTAGCCACCGGCACAAAATTAAAAGCATTGTCGGCACTGCGAACTTCTTCTCTCATGCTAAAATGATGCATATTAAAAAATACTAGCTTTCATGGTAAGGTATTTTTATTACTGACAAGAATTTCAAGCTGTTGAATGTAGTACGCGAGTGCTAAATATTTTATATCAGCTTACCATTCCTTATGTGTTATTTTTTACGGCTAGTCTCTCTGTATTTTCAGAAAGCCCTCGATCTTTACACTGCATAGTATCCACAAAAGCTTCCATAACCAACGACTTCTCTCTTCGCTTGGAGCTAGCATTAGTGAGAAATGAGCTAAGGCAGGTGTGGGCTATGTGTGGGCAGTTGTCCACAAAAACACCCAAAAAAAAATGTTTATTTTTGTTATTTTCATATTTCCTGTCTTTAAAAGTCTAATTCAATACTTTTGCCCCTAAATCTGAGCTCAAGGAACCACAGAGTTGGGGATGGAGCTTGAACTGGGTGAGCTCAGCTCGTCGCTGGTGTTGGCTCGGACTCAGGCTGAGCTCAGCCTGAGTTTGACACTTGTATTGTATGTGGGTCTTTTCTACTTTTATTGGACCGAATCTTACCATACACGTGAATACCATATTATGTTCCGTAGTACGCGTTTATAAGAAATCGACTTGAAAAGAAAATTTAGATTTGAATCCTTTCGAGAGCAGCGCTCAAATCTCTTTATTCACAAGAATCAGATCGGCCAAAACACATGCAACTGATGCCAACCGTTTCGCGTCTACTTGTTTTGTTAGAAGAAAATGAGGTTACCAAGAGGGTAGGGAAGTAGATTGTTCAAGGTATATGATTTTGGTATTTGTTTCTCGAGATGTACCTAGATGGTACTAAATTCAGATGCATCTAGATTATCTGAATACCAATGAGTACGTCCCTATGAAAGAGCCAAACGAAACCAGCTGTTTTATATATGTTATCACATTTACCAGCCCCTACTGGTTGATAACAGCAAAGAAAGAAGCAGCCTAGCACGGATTTTAGGTGTTGAAACTGCTTTCTCTCCCCTCAATTCTGCCGGCGTGAGCTTACTTCCCCTTCTGCTTTCTTCAGCAGAATCACATAGAGTCGGCCGGAGAAGACTCCTGATGGAATGCATGACAGACTCGAGGGTGTGCAGGGTGGCCGGACGTGAGCGTGGCAACGATGATAAGCATTTGGGTCTCCTTCAGGTATACAAAAAAGTATGTGACAGATTGGAGGAGATTCATGCAACAAGTGATTCGTGAATTTACTGTAGTTACAAACCGTTTCAAATGAGCCTTTCAAATCACTTATCTAATATCAAAAGATTTTAACTGAAAATACTAAATATTTGTGAAATAATAAAAACATGTTTAAGTTATGGACTTCTTTCATTTTCAGGCGAACGGAGTTTCTCACCTTCTCGCAGAAGACTGAAACATCTTCCTAACCCTTTATCTCCTATGGATTTCTTTCATTTAACTACTTAAATTACATAGTGAACATGTTGTTTGATAAAGTAAATCAAAATTAACATTGTTTCTGTTATATGAGCACAATTTGAACCTGTTTTTCCTTATAAGATTTATTTGAGATTGATCTCTTTTTATTTTTAAATACTGAAGACGTCGGTCAATGCCCAAAGCCACCTCGACGAATTCACTTTCACGGAAATAGATAAGAGGCAAAAAGTCAAGTAATTTCATGATGCGGATGACCAAAAGACCCGGATTCAATTCTTAAACAGCAAATGCTTCTTGGAAGTTGGGCATGTGGCTCGATCTCTCTTTTTCTTTTCTTTTTTTCTTTTTTTTACCAAATACACACTGATGAAAATGTTAAAAACACTAAAATAGTAACAGCATATTAATGGTAATAATATAATGACGAAGGTGAAAACAGGCCAAATAACAAAACCCGAAAACCATATATAAACAAACCATATACATGCATTGGACATCGATGGCATCCCACAAATAAACATCTCTACATATATCCGCAATCTAGCAAAGAAATCTTCCATCAGTTTACCCTTTTCATCTTGCAAATATTGGAACATGTAAAATCTGAATAAGGGAGATCTAACTAAAATCTCTTTATTAGTTTTTGTTAATGTTTTCTTTGGCAAAGGGTGGGATTTTGACATTTAAGTTGAAAGGTATATCACACGCTATTCAACACCAGATGCAACTTAAGACCCCAAAAGCCAAACAAATAAAAGACCTTGGGATCTCTTCTAAGCAGTGGTTGTTAACTCCTTGTTCTCTAATTGTGTTTGTTTCATTGGGCATCTAAGATCCATAGTGATTTGAAATCTTAAGATCTTAGATCCAGGAATTTAAAGTCAGACCTCCTTTTGACTTTATATTCATAATTTTTTGACATGTAAAAATCCATGGTATTTGGATCCTGAAGATCTTCAAAAGCACATCTTTTTATGTATGTAGCTTCAAAGCTAAAATCTGGTGCTATCAAACGCAACTTAAAAGTAAATTAGATTCAAAAGGTGGCAAACCCATGAATTTAAACTCGAGGATCTAATATGCAGCACTGATTAAGTTGATGCGGCAGGGAATCACTCCATGCCGAACTTTAAGCTTCATGAGACTCTTAAAAGTCTCGCTTATGATGCGCAGAATTTTTATCAGATTGGGAAGAGAGACTCGAGGAGATCAGAGACGACCGAGATGATTTTCATGGCATCCAAAGCACAGTCGGCAAAGATTATCCCACTCCGTAATGATGATACAAGTTCAATAATTGCACGGCTTTGAATGGAAGGGAAGAGAAAAAGGGAAAGCTAGATAATAGGAGGACCATCGATCCATCGCTATGGTCATGGCGGGCAATTTTCTAAGACACATTATGGGCTGCCACTGAGATGGAAAATCCAGCGAAAGAGACGCGGTTTTCCTGTGCAGTTGTTTCCCTGAGATGGCCACACACGCTCACGTGGCCGCGCGTGGAATCCAATGAAAATCTCTGCTGCATTCTCGGGAAGCCGGCCTGTAGACCAAGTGCCGAAATGTCTCAGATATACAGGAGTTCCACCAGCAGCATCTCCACCGTCCATTCAACAAGCATCACACTAGATATACAAAGACCAATCATGCAGTTGGTCTAGAAGTAGGAGCCTCTCTCTCTGTCTTTTACGTATTAATGTTTTGGAGAAACAAGAAGGTCAGAAAACTTTACTGTTCCCAACTACAGAGATGGCAAGGAGATCGCCTCAGACGGTGGAGAATGCAGCAATGAATGATGCATTGAAGTTTGACAGGGGTTTCCACAGTGAGGATGGCTTCTTTTTCCCACTCAGTCACCAAGATGGAACTGGAGTTGGCTGGGGTTTCAGAAGAGAGTTTCATTAGAACAGCATGAAATATTAAGACGTCATTTGATAGTTGGAATACTTCGATTCATAAAACACTACAACTAAGTGTTCATCATAAAACAGATTCATGACAAACTCACCGAATGATTTATTTGCCAAAAGACCCCAACCGAAGATTCCTTGGCTGCTCCTGGTTAGGTCAGGACCACTGAGTCCGCAGGCTCGAAAATGGACTGGTTACCGTGTGGTGGTCCTTGCTATTTTGGTGCTGGAATTTGCCCTTGATTTGGATCCGACTGCCCATCTGTTTGGTTGGATTTTGTTTTCATGTTCCATTGGATTTTGTTTTCATGTTCCATCTTGTTTGCTTTGTACTGAGTGGGACCCCAGGTAGACTCAGAGATTCCTGATCTCCTCCTGAACATACATGGCCCAGTACAGCATGTGCTAACCTGCATAGTAAACGATCGAGGTGATGATTTGTCGTAGTTCTTATTTATTTTTCAGATTTCTGTTCGTAACTCAAAAAGTGTTCTGATTTTTTTATGATTTTCTGTTATGTACCAATATATCATTCTCAAACAGAGTGTGTTTCATTCCATATAATCTCGAAGTCATATATTACGGGGTTGAGATACACCAAACATTGTGAAAGTCTCTTTTCTTTTTTTCACTGCGCCTAGAAGGTCCACGGCTATTTCGGGATCTGGATGGGGAGTGGGACACCTATAAATTAGAGTGTAGCGTATTCAATATTAAAAGAGTAGCACCCATAAAAATCAAATTGATGAACTGATGTGTCTCGGTTAAGTTATGCAACTCTAAACATTTAGGTGAGTGGGTTGAAGCTTTTTTGGCTGATTCATAAGTAAATTCCTACCAAATTATGCTGGTGCTATATATACGACAATGCATCTAGGTTTTGAAACTCTTTGGAACTTTATAAAGTTTTGAAGCCCAATTCTTTAATCAAACTGGCCGGCTTAAGTTTTCTTACTTATTATATATCAAAAAAGTAAAATCTTCTTGCTTTTTAGCTTTTTGACATGAATCACAAGAATCTTGCATGTCTTTTCATTAACGTACGTGTCAACCATCCAAGAAAACTCTCTCTTCCTGATTCTACCATTGCCTTCCAAAGTATATTTCAAAACCAAATCTAAATTCTACTAGCATATGTTCCAACATTATATGTGAGCGAGTCGGATCTTAATTTGTCATATGTAGCACTAGATTTTAAAGAGAACTTTGTGGGATCTTGGAGTTGGATTCAGGCTCTCTTGTAAATTTATATGAATAAAAATTTGATTAATATACGCAGAACCCTCCTTTCTCTCCAGCGCCAATTGCGTAGATCCAAGTTAGTGTCAGTACTTTAATTGTAAGTACGATCTGCTGATTTAAATGGAAGGATAAAATTGGAACCCATAACTAGGGTGAACGTTAGCAGAGTCAAGTCCGACTTGATTAAGGCTCGACAAACTCGTTTGAATAAAATTGATATTCATCACTGCTTGTTGAGCTCGATCTCGACTCGATTAAGGCTCAACAAACTCGTGTATATATAATTTGATATTCATCGTTACAATGTTGAGCTCTAGCTCAACTCGATTAAGGGTCGACAAACACATAAAACTGGTTTGAATATATCGACTTGATTAAGTCTCGACAAACTCGATTAAGCTCGACTCGATAGTTGATTGAGCTCAAACTCAACTCGATTATTTGAACGAGTCGATTTACGAACTCAAGCTCAACTCGTTATGCAAATGACTCGGCTTGAACTTGTTCAAGAGCCAAGCTTTAACGAGTCGAGCTTGAGCCCATTGTTCACCCCTGCCCACATCAGGGATTTAATTTTGAACCCCAAGTGTGCCTTAAAAGTGAGGGGAAGTATGGGTCTTTTGCTCTCGCTCGTCTTCTTGCTCCTAGAAGTCAAGGGGCAAAATGTCTAGATGTAGAAGAGATATGTCCTAATTATTCAACTAAAGTTGGGAGGCCTGAATTAATAAATCAATACAAGATCACACCGCTGGCAATTTGTTGGACCTTGAGAGGACTCACTAGATCCAGCCAAAATGGTTAGATAGACTGGCTTTACATTATATTTGAGAAGAAAGTATGCACTGACATTTTTTTATTGTTTCAGTTTAGCGCCAGAATTCTGACCCACTTTTTGGGGCAGCTTGATTTTACTTTTGGAAACCTTCAAAAAGCAGAGATGGACTCTTTCCAGGATTGTACTTGGCTGGCCTTTTCAGGGGCCGGGGAATCAAGTTCAGTAGCACCTCTGATCCAGATCTTCTCGGACGTGGACTTTTAATAGTTACTATCATTTGCGGATTGGATTCAGATTTTTACAGTCAGGCTACTTTATGAGCTTAGATTTGGATATCTCCTATCTTGTTCAAATCTGACAGCTTGAAACAACGTGCAGAAATCTCAAGGAAATATCTGTTTGTACTAAAACATAGAATGTATTGAATTAGTGCACATGAATATGCAGTAAAAGCTAGCGATTGAAATGGTAAAAAAGAAAAGTAAAATCAAAGAGATAACCAAGTGCATCTTTATTATGTTAGTAACCTGATTGGACAATACCCTCAAACTAATCAAGATTCTCAAATCAGTAATTTCTCTTCAAGATTTTACCGTAAGATTTGTTATTTTTAGACTACATTTGAAAATCGTTCAAAATTTTACCATAAGATGTCCTCATCGGAAGATCTTTAACCAAATCGGAACACGAGGAGTGGATTCAGGATGGTCGGCAGATAGGAATCTACAGATGGATTGTGGATCTTACTTTTCAGTGTATCGATCATTTAATTGGTGAAAGATTAGAGCCGGCTTTTGAAATTTATGGCACATGGGTTCTCCATCTCAGGTGATGTACCGGCGTCGGTACGGAAATTAGGGACACTAGCTAATACTTAATTATGCATCAGTTTATAAAATTATTTTGCCTGACTTTTTTGGATAATTTAGTCTGCTTCTCTCTCTCTCTCTCTCTCTCTCTCTCTCTCTCTCTCTCTCTCTCTATATATATATATATATATATATATATATATATATATATATATATATATATATATATATATATATATATATATATATATATATATATATATATATAACCTGACTTGTTTGAATAGTTGCAAATTATTAATAACGAAGTTATTTAGCTTTTGACTCTCTCTCTCTCTCTCCTTATTTCCCCCTTCCAATCTTCTATAGTCATGTGTAAGAGACTGGAAATTTTAATAACATATATATATATATATATATATATATATATATATATATATATATATATATATATATATATATATATATCAGTTAAGCAAGAGATAAAAAAAAGTCCAATTAAAATTGTGTGAAAAAGTGTTTTAAACAAAATATGAACTTCTTAATGTGTTTGTAACTACTAATTTAACATTTTTAAGGTTCAATTGAATAGAAAAAACAACCAACAATAATGTGAAGTACATTATGGAAAATGGGTATGGAAGTCAGTGATGAGAGCATTTATGTGCGCTCAAACATGTTAAGGGTTGGGCCGCAGCAGCTTAACAACCATTTTCTTCACCACCTTAACAACTTTTCCACCTAACTCTACCACTATGATGTGTTGGGGATTATTGCATCGGTGACGATATCTGAAGTTTCTAGAAGAACGAGTTGTTAGGTTTGAAATCTGCCCCTCTTTCCTTCCCTTCCAGTTGAACTGAACTGCATGGTGCAGTTGGAACACTTCTCAACAGTCACTCTCCCTCGGTGCAGCCACTGTACAATCTTTCTGCGTTTACGATTTTTAAAACTAAATATTTTGCAATTTTGTTCTAAATATAAACGGTACAGGTGTAGTCAGCTTATAGGGTCGTATTCTTCTTTTTTTTTTAAAAAAAAAAAAAAAGCTTCAGAGGAGAGATTGAAGCCAAATTGACACAAAATTGGGTCGTTGTCGAATCGGTGGGTGAACTCGATAGACAATAATGGTTTGTGGTGGACGGTGGGAACGAGCAGGAGCAGAGGGAGGGGGCCCCTGGGCTATGGCCTGGGTGAGTGCAGGGAAAAAAAACTTATATTGAAAAAATCAATTTTTTTTTAGTTTGACCCTACCTGTCGCTCCTCTTGGCCCGACCTGCAGATCGTTTGGCCCGCCCTTGAAAAAAGTCACGACTCCGCTCCTGGGAAGGAGGATAGCCTGAATCAGCAGGTGGACTCGATAGACAATAATGCCCTGAGGTGGACAGCAAGAATGATGGCATCTAACCAGCTTATGAGAACAACTCCACACCTACTTTTGTTATGGGATAATATTGTGCACTACTTCATGTCACCCATCCAAAAGCCTACATGATCTACTTCTTGCACTCCTGGTTGTGCATCCTAAGGTTGGGTTTGATAGA
The DNA here is from genome assembly GCA_011799765.1 of Nymphaea thermarum. Taxonomy (NCBI): domain Eukaryota; kingdom Viridiplantae; phylum Streptophyta; class Magnoliopsida; order Nymphaeales; family Nymphaeaceae; genus Nymphaea; species Nymphaea thermarum. The sequence continues at coordinate 274,347 of JAANDH010000056.1, forward strand.
TCCGGTGCATTATAACAATGTGTGTTTTAGGAGATCTAGGATCTCAATATGTTGGATTTTAAATTTGTGTCACATATTAAAAACCATAGATTTAAGGTCGGATTGAAAGGGAGAAGGGGTACCATTGCTGTCCAACATGGCTACCTCAATGAGGTGTTTGCATGGGATCAATAACAATTTGTTAATAGATGCAGATTTAGTAACATGGTGTTCCAATAATCTGTTCCAATCAATACCAAATTATTTTCATTACTGAACGGCCGCTAAACTTCATATCAAGCTATAAAGGTCCGTGTATAAAATGATTCCGAAGGTTTCCTTCTTCTTCTTCCCCTCACATCACGATTAAGAATTTTGATTCCTATTAAACCAATGAAGAAGGGTTTGCATCTCTACGAACACTTGTCATTCCCAGATTTAGTTTCCATTTTCCAGATGCAAGCAGGTTTTCTACTCGTGAGCGTCATAAAAATGGGAGCCCTTTGCGGTAGTCGACCGACTACTCTACTCCTGTTTACGTTCATCGCAGGCAGACTCTTACCATTTTGTGCGAAGATCAGATCGATCGGGTTACTGTAACTTCTTTTTCAGCCAGATGGCCTTGATTCCTGAGCTTCCGTGATTAATTCGGAGGATGCAACGGTAAAAAGTCTAGAGCTAGAGGCTTTAATTTACTGCGAGTTGAGTGAACAGAAGCATCTGCTCTGGAATAGCAAAAGAGCTAATAGATTCCAGCTGCCAAATTTTAGTTAATTTCTTGCAGCAGTCGGTGGTGAAAAGATTCATAATTAATTCATTGCATAGTTGTTCATTACAAGGAAAAGTTTGGTTGGATGAGCGAGAAGAATATTGCATTCTCGTAACAAGATAGCCGAAACCTCCACCCTTTTTTTCATCCTGGAGAAGCCCCACCCTTCTCCCTATCCCTCTAGGGCAGGAGGCCTCCTGTCCACATCCGTAGCTTTGAGTTTTTTTTAGAAAGAAAGAAGAGAGAGAGTTGTTGCTAACTATATATATATATATATATATATATATATATATATATATATATATATATATATATATATATATATATATATATATATATATATAAAGAGAGAGAGAGAGAGAGAACATGTCAACCATGATCATCCCAGGGTACGAGCTCGGACAAGCCAAACGGGGCAGTCTGATAATGAGACCCGAATATCATAGAGCCTAATTCACCAGCCTCCTCCAGCCACTGTTCTTCAACGTGGCCAGGCACCTATATAGACGTCAAAATACACAGGACGTTAGATACTATCACCCAAAAAGTCGTGAAAAGATTGGAAAAGTTCATTTTGGCTGCATGGCTTTACCAAAATGCTAGATAAAAGAAGCAACCCATGTTAGGAAAATCAAAACTTTAGAGAGGAGATTTATCTTAAAAGTAGTACCCCAGAAAATCCTGAACAGGAACTCGACAAATTAATTAAATTTTTTTTTACAAGATAACAATTACTTGCCGATCGCCAAACAAAGATCTGGAAGCACCTGTCCGTTGCCGAAAATAACCAGGACGGCTGCCGTCGAGAGCAGGAGAGGGAGAAGGAAGGTGAAAAGCTTCACTAAGAGCACGGCCATGATCATGAAGGATTTAAAGGAAACCGCGACAGCAATGACAGCCACCAGAATTGCAACGCAGCGACTCTTTCTTTGAGCTCTGCCCATGTCGAATGTCGTCGGTCAATCGTCTTCTTCCGATCAGTTTGTTTCAGTAAAACTTGGCATAGCATGTAAATCCACAAGCGAAGCTCATATATGGTTTGGTGAAAAAGAGTGTGTTGTGCATCTTGTGGACTCTCTCCCCCCAAGTGTTTCGTGAAGCGTTGTGTGCTTTACATGATTTTTCTTTTCCGTCAAATTTTATCCTTTCCCACTTCACGGGAAGGGCGATTCACAGAATTGTAAAGTTCTTTGCCGGAAAAAGTGCTCGAGATCCATGTGAAGTCTTCTTTGAGTTAAAAACATTTTGGGTACAAAGTGAGCTCATTAAGAGAAGCTAAAGATTGTAGTGTATTGTCAAACCATGCTTCTAAATCATGTAAACTGACTCAAAGTTTGAGGGTTCTACTATGGCCAGTTTGTCATTAAGATCTAAAGGCCTTGGTTTTCAGCTGGTGCAAATAGTTTATCGATACGAGCTTTAAATTAAACTGGGTGTACTCCTTAGCAGGCAGAAGTAACTCCAATGACTTGATTTCAGTGGAGAAGAAATATATAATCCAAGGACGGAGAGAGAGACTAGAAAATTTGTTGCATTGTTGGATTGAGTAAATAGGAGAAGTATTTTTATCCTAACATATAACACTAGAGCCGAAACCCTCCTCCTTCTCCCTTATCCCCTTAGGTACTGCTTTCTATGCATTGAGATGACGCTCCCTTTTGTATATTGATGTCCTCTTTTAATACTATAAAGTTGATCACAAAAGTTCGAAACAAAAACTGACCGGCTACCAACTCCCTGCCCGCTTATTGCACCAATTCACTTGCAGGACCTACATCCACCATGAAGAATGCACAGACAAGGGAAAACAGGTTTGTCAAATTTGATAACACAAACAATATAAAAACTACAAGGAAAGTTCTTCCACCATGGTAACCATTTGAGAATTTTGGACAGCTTATGTTCTTTCCTTTCTAACTTATGATTCTAACTTCATCATAGTTAGATTGTGACAAGGATCGCTGCTTCATTTCCATAAATTAAAATATGAGTATACCTGCCCTAAAACTACAGGATTTTCAAGAAAAAAAGAAAGGGAGAGAATTGAAGTGAGGGTACTAACTGGTGGGTAGCAGTGCCCCCCGACCTAAGGGTAGAGCCAAGATTTTTTTTTCATGGAGCACTAAATATATGGTTAATAAATTTTCAATTTTCAATTAACCATGAGGCAGTGACTCAAATCTTGTGGGGCTACCCTATATAATTGAACCCAAGTTTCAACACGGTTTCATAGAGAGGGAATCTAGAGCATAGACGCCATGGAAATCCCACCTGACTCTACCCCTGGCCCGACCATGACTTGTCATGAGGCATGGTCGGTTGGTAACTAATAAAGGGCATGATTAAGTACTACAAGTTCAAAAATTATTTACCAGCTAAGGGTTTTTTTACTAGTCATAGGCCTGGCAAAAGAATATTCCCACTTTGATGGGAAGAAAAGAGAAACAATCTAAAAAATTTAGGGTTTGGGGCCACAAGTGCCAAAGCGCAAGCTAAACCCAATTGCTAGTTCTGGTCTCAGTCCATTTCATCCAGCATGTAATAATACATCACTGGTTATGTTCAATCCTTGTACTTTTTACTTTTTGTTGTTGGTAAAAGTGGAATGAAAAACTGGGTTCTTAACTCTCTTCAATGCAGTGACAAAACCCTAGAACGCCCCAGTTAATTTCTTTACTCCCTTGACAGGTAAGATGTACCCGTATTGTCATCGTCGGTCTCCTATCAGCCGTATTCTGTCGGCCGGAAACTGAAAATACAGGCTTGGGATATTAAGCATTTCTTTTGTTTCATTAAATATTTTATAATATTAATTATTGTTTTTTTTTAAATAGGAAGAAAATGCGGTATTAAATTAATATATATACAATGTGGAAACTGATATTGATAGAACAACTATGCGCACTTGAATCGAGGCCTGCCGTGTGTGAATCTTAAACTTCAACGGTCAATCAATCTTATATAATATGTCTACCAGTAAATTACATGTTCATTTACATTTGCAACTTGAGAGTCAAGAAAAATGAGAATACTTTTGATCCATGTTTCGTAAGCCGATATTAGTTTTTGAATTCAGGCACAGTCAGGACCATGAAATTGCAGTCTTGTTAATGATAGCAGATCAGCTAGATTGTAGATGTCCTTGCGAGAAGAAGCCATGCCCTCTTCTGGGAACTGTATCAGGCTGCATACATGGCGGTAACATCAGCCTCTTGGATTTCAAGAATTTCGATTCGACGGTTTATGCGCTTCCTCAGGCCAATGGCAACCTCAGGTGGCTTGAATGTCCCACACACCTTGATTCTGCCCTGCTTCCTGTCGATCACATGGCTGTGGATCGCTTCATTGAAAACCAAATGATTCAACAATTAAGATGATGATCCAAAGAAAAGGCACCTTCATAAAAATCTGAACTAAACAGTATCGGAATCAAGCTCTTTTCAAGAGCCCTGTGAATCTAAGAACAGAGAGAAAGGAAACGGCACCTAACCTGGCATCTTGAGGAGAGCCCTCCGGACCTTCTTGTAGCAGCCGTTGCAATCAATGGGCACCCTCATCAGCATGCAGTAAGCCTGCGTGAAACATAAACAAAACAATTTGGTGATCTTTCTTCAGTTCCCTCTGTTCTGCCAATGATAAACTCATAAACTACTGAGAAGCGATACTCAATCTAATGGAATGACAAGTTAGGAAAATGGAGTGAACTCTGAAATTCCATTTTCTCAATGTATCCGTCCGCCTGGGGAAAATGGTTCCCTTCAAACACCGACAGAATGAAACGTAACGAGGAAGAAGGGCGAGTATTGCTGCTTTGAACTTGCCTTTTCCGACATATATCGGGCGATGTTTTTACCTGCGCTTTCTCATGGTGGTGAGGACGAGTGCGACCTTTTGCATATATAAGGGAAGTTCTTCCCAACTTCGTGAGTTTTGCTTCAGAGGTTTCTGTTGCTTCCTGCGGAGAACGAGAATGGATTGGGAGGAAGGCATTTTACCATCTCGGAATTGGAATATCATGGTGGTTTGAGATTGTGGAGATTACGTGAGACGAATGGAAAGCCAATCGAGTTTTTCTTTTGTTTCGTTTTCACCTTTCCCTTCCAAAGCGTGCGAATCTGATCCGTTTTCTTGCCGAAGGCGGAAGAGACTCATCTCTTTCGCTTCGGTTTTCCTTCCTTCCTCTTCCAGAAAAAGAGGAGGACGTTGGAGAAAGCCAAGTCATGTTCGATTCTCTCTGTGTTTATTAAAAGGGGAAAAGAGTACCACTCACACCGGCACCGGCACCGGCAGTGGACGGGAAGACGAAGAGTATGGTAGTGTTTGGGTAACATCGTAAACCAGATCTTCTCAAAATTAAGTTTTCAAAAAATCTGGTTTTAGAAGATTGAATAACCTGATCCCCCTGGGTCATTCACATAAAAAAAAAATGTGTTTCAGATGTAATCCAGACACAAAAAAACCAATTTTCTGGAAATTATTTAAAACCCATTTTGTGTGAAAATGTGTTTTGGATATCATCCAAACAGCAACCATTTTTTAGAAAATGATTACAAAATTGATTTTTTCAGAACAACTTTTTTTTAGGGTCTCATTCAAACACATTATATTGGTTTTGCTGCCATTCACTAAGCTAATTAATACCACTTTTACATGAGCTCTAAATTCGCCATGTAATATGCAACCAGAAAGTTTTCAATAGATGGTTTGATTTGATTCGTGTTGAAAAATGAAACGAAATGAAAATTGGTTACACTGTCTGTGACTTTGTGAAGACACGCTCCACTTCCCAAGTTGAGTTTGCAGATAGGAAAATTTCCTGATCCTTGTGAAACACCAAGGAGGCATTTGATGGCTTCTTGTGATCTAGTTTGACTCAGATGTTTAAGCCATGAAACCATCCATTTTCAGATCAGAATTTCCCTCTTTCTGATTTGAGAATAGTCCTTATCTAAATGAGTAAAAGAGAATCCCAGTTGTGAATCTTAAGCCTAAGTAAGCTTTCAATTTTAGGAGATTGATGATAGAGGGGCATACCTGAACCCTGATTGATCCTAATGACAGTTAAAGTAAATCTAATCCTAGTCTAAGCATGATTAAACAAATATTATCATATATTAAGTATGAATTACTGTAAATTAAGCATGATACTAAGGAAAGAAAAGGCAAAGGAGGCAAACTTAGGCCACATGATTATGATAGACAATTAGATGGTCTATGACACTGCTTAAGGAGTAGAATCCTCTGGTAACTCCAACACCTGTCATGGCTCAGTTTGGTAGATCTCAACTAGTCCCGTAGCAACTTTTGGACCAGTGTTAAAAAGGACTAAACTTTTGGAGTGTTACACTACCTTATTAGCATGTTCTACTTTCCACTTGTGAGATCCTTGTCTTCTATCTGCTTCCTGAAATTAATGTGTTGCTTCCTGAAATCAATGTGTTTCTTAGTAGCATGTTCCACTTGTGAGAGCCTTGTCTTCTATTTGCTTCTTGAAATTAATGTGTTTCTGGAGGAGATTAATGCTGGAGACTACTCATCTGGGTACTCAGCCCGGATACTCATCCTGCTTCCCCCAGCAGAACAGACCAGTTCCTCCATGACTGGTAGGTATGATCTAGAAAATTAAGGAGTTTTTTTTTTTTTTTCCTTCTACGGCAGTAGATCCTCATTCACATTCCTTACTGTATTAACAAGCACAGAAAACCCGCTGTACAGACAATTCAGGAAGTACTACAGGAAACTGAGGATTTACTGGCCCAAGAAATGGGGGACGCCATTAATTAATTGTACATCAGCCTTCAAAAGACTAGTCCTACCGACTTTTACAGTTCTTGAGTATCACAGGCTGCGCGACCTGGTTATATGCCATGCTGGTGCATATAACCAGCTACTGACGCTCTTCTTCCTCGCGTTGCCGCCGAATCTGCAACTCAGGATGACCGTCTTTTCCCTCGAGTCCACCAGAACCGACCATATGTCATCTGCGTGTGCATGATAAGTTGATAACTAAGAAGCAATGTATATATAAAGCGGATAGAATAAAGAAGAGCAGGGTGGCAGTTCTCTGTCCAAAATCTTTGATGTGGAAAGAGAAACTAAAACCGACAGATATGTTCGTGTCTAGAAGGATTACCACCCATTCTTGATAGAACTTCAGATACTCTTCGCCTTCCATCCGGGCACCTCAGATCCGCCGTCATAACGATCACCTGCTCCTGCTCCCCAGAGTCCAAACGCATTGCAGTTACTTTAATTGACAATCACGCGTATGCCCAAGTTAGGAATCTCACAATCATGGAGAATCCCACCAAGAAATTAAAAACTTGTGTTATCTTTTCCCCTCTAGAAAAATTGTTGAGGAAATGTTTAGCATAAACACGAAGTACATATCGATTGAAACAAGATTTTGAAGAATAACTAGCTTCATTGCATTGTTTAGCCTCCTGTAATTCGATAAGAACATCAATATGTTCCTTGTCCGCATGACAGAGACATATATATACAGTGAAAGTTAGGGGCTGAGATACCTGTGGCACAGTGAGGGACTCCACTGATGCAAGACTTGAAGAGGGGAGCTGCACCGTTTCTCCATTCTTGAACCTAAAGTGGGGAAGCCTGCGCCTGCTTTTTGTCCAAGAAATCCACATTAGGAATGGACGGCCATGTCTTTCCTCCCCACACTGTGATAGTGAGCAGAGAAGGACAATCCAAGGGGGAGGAAGGGGATGAATAAGAAAAGGCTTAACGCCAAGACAAAGACTGGGCTTTCATGGCCCAACTGTAAAACAATGACAGCTCTAACCAGTACTCTTTTCGTCTTTGGCTACATTCAGACCATGAACCAGCAAAAGTTGCAGAACCCATGCCCCTGGATTCTTTTTCTTCAGAGATGAAGAAGTGGGCCAATCTTTGGGTTTGAGAGGGATGGAAAGATATGCTTTTCTGATAATCCACCAACCCACTAAATGCTTTACCTGTTCATATGCCATGACTGTATGGATTATTCCCCACTAAAATGTGGAGCCATTGGATGCCCTCTCTTTCTTGTCTAATGTGTCAGTGCTTGTTCGATTTCGATCCAGAGCCCCAACACTGTAAGAGATACAGACGAGTGGGGCGCTTGAACCAGTTGAAAATTTAGCCAGAACCGCATCTCATACAGCCAAGAACGACCTAAGTTTCCTGTCTAGATCCTACCCACTTGCAATGCTATCACGGACCAGAGTGATTTCGAACGTTCTTTTGTGTTCTTGTGTCATTAAAAAGTTTTGTTGCCTTCGCTACTCAGATGAGAAATTTTTTTGCATATTGACACATTGAAAATTGAGTTCATTCATTGGTATGGCTAGAGAGTCTGTGTAGTAAGTGGTGGAGCTCAGTACTTAAATTAAAGGGTGCATATTACCTCGCTGATGCTGATGCATCCCAATCTCTATAGGCAGAAGAAATGAAAATTACCTCCACTAGTCTAATTCAAAGCATGATTTTAGGGATGTCAACGGAACGGATTTGAATAAGATATTCAACCAAACTATTTCAAAAAACTTAGATATGAGAAACAAAATTTAACACCCAAGTGAGAGATCGGGTCAAATTCAAATTCAAGAAATGACATTAAATTAGATTCGGATTTCGTTTTAGATAAATATTTAGACATTTTCGAAGTTGGTTCTTAATATGTTATAATGTGGTTCTGATTCAATTGTTTAATTAAAAGTTAAAATCAGATTTGAATGAGAAAAATAAAAGGTAGACACGGATTTGAAGCTAAATTAAAAAACTTTCATTCATGCTCTATTCCAAACTATAATACTTTAATAAAGTTACATACAATTTGAATTCAATCCATTGACCTACCAGTCGACATTTGGGTCTCGTTTTTTCACCAGGAACAAGACGTTCAAAAATCAAACACCCCCTTAGACGAATTGGGTCGCCTGAGTTTTAGAGCCCTTCTTGTGTCCACTTCTCCCACTAGAGGCGGGGCTCCCTTCAATGTTTATTTTTGTGTTAATATTTTTAAATATTTGTTATATGTTATATGCATTGCATAATGTCCCTCTAGAAACTTTTTTCCTTATTTCAATATAAAAATCTGTGAATGAGTGCCTTTCTAAAACCTTTTTCTCACCACAAGCTTTTCTAACCATCAATCAAATCACTAGATGCTTCATTTTTTATACCCCATCATATTCTTGCCCCCCACTAAAAAATGCGAACCTTTTTGCCTTTTCCCTCACCACCATAGCCTTGTTTGATATCGATCTGATGTTCCACTAGAGGCTAGATCATAAGTGATTGCGCAACCAGCGTATTAATCCCCAACAAAAACCCTGTTAAGTGCTTGAAGAAATATCTATCATTTCTTACTATTTTCTTAAGTGAATTCATTTTATTTTTATATGCTACTTCCATTGTGATGGAATTCTGTATTAAAATCGAGGAAAGCAAACTTGTTTGAAGGAAATTATTCTCAAGTCCTTCCTCACCTCACATATGCTTGGAGTAATGCAATTTACCCTTCTTTAAGCACACATGTAGGAATCCTGGAGCCCAAAGTCGAATTACTGTACCTAAGTGTATACAATACCAACGCTAACGATATAAAGGGGGCATTTAGTGACACTTCAAAACCGGGTTTTTGGGTTATTTGGATGTCATCAAAACTAGGTTTGAGAACAACTCAATTTTGACAAAACCTGATTTTGTGTTTTGTAAAAAAGAGTGAAAGCCCTGACATTCCTTGGGTAATTCCTAGAAAACCAGGTTTTGGATGTTACCCAAACAAGTAATCTAAGTTTTGAAAACTCTTTAAAGAACTTGGTTTTCACAAAACAAAATTTTATACATTTGGTTAGATGATAAGGGTTGCATCAATTTTCCCATAGTCTAGAACCAACCTGGACGTATGCAGACTTCCAACCTATACAATTGATAATATGGCATACAAATATATAAACTCTTTCCGATCTTTGAACTGTATCTCAAGTTTTGCTCCGACACTTCGAATTGATCCATATAGACATGTATATACATAGAAATGCCAGAACTCTACCTTGATGAAGAAAAACAAATCCAAGTGAAGTGAAACCTGACCACGACCCTGTTTCCCTTTCCAGATCTGTCTTCGGATTCAAACAAAAAGTAGTTCATGTGTTAGGATAGCTATCCAACACCGAAACTGATTGTCTGGATCCGATCCAGCTGGTCAGATGCAATTCAAAAATGGGTAGTAGCACTGACCCAGACTCCCACCTAAGGCTCAACAATGAGGGCTCGACTTGTGGCGTTGGCTCGAACTTGACTCGTTTATTAAACAAGTCGAATTTGAGTTGCAGGAACTCGACTTAGCCTGGCCATATAACCAGTTCACTGAACTATCAAGCTGCCTGTGTTAGTATCTGTCTTTGGAGCTTAAACGGGTTGTGCTCGAGTTTCGACTTGGTTTATTAAGTCGAGCTAGAGCTCATGTTGTCAAGCTCGAGTCGAGCTTGAGCGGTACAGGAGTCGAGCTCGACTCGGGCTCATGTTCAGCCCTATTCCCACTCCCCGGGATATAGGTAACTAGCCTGAACTCAACCCCAAAGATGTTGCAAGTCGGTTCTTAATCATTCAGTGCCTCGGATCGGCGACAATGTACTAAAGATGGAAAAATATGGATTCACATTTAGCGCAGTGAACTATGTCTGCCTCCGGAATTGGCCTAAAACAAAGCAAACATCAACCCAAATAAAGCCACTTAGATTGGCTTTTGGTGGTGCTCCTTTTGGTGACCCTTTTTCCTTCTTCCCTGCCTGGAGTTGGGAGATTAAACGGGAGGACCGAATTTCTCATGAATAGCAGATGCTGCTAATGAATCAGGTCGCATCCGCCGCCGCAACAGGTTAAAGCCGCTAGCCTCCGTCACCCTCCCCACCCACCAAGTATCTTTATCATTGATCATCCGCCTGATAGGCCTCACCAAATTAGATAAACATCAAATCAATCGGACAACCCCGAGACGCCCGACGAAAGTTTATTCAAATCTTTCGCCTATATAGGCCAAAACCTCTTTGAAGTTTGAATACTCTTATGTCGGGAATGACAGAAAAGAGTCATTTGCATATTAATTTCCCTTAGTCAAGTGGCCTTAGTAAATATTAAGTAGGATTTTGGCCACGATGGGCACGAAGACAAGACCGTCGATCGCCTGATACTGAGAAGTCCGACTTCTATTGAGCACTTACAAAGCGACCATGCAACCCAAAATAAGCCAACATTCTCAGTTCTAGTCACAAGCTGTGACGACCATGGGCTGCTTTTTATTGCAAATTAACGCCCTATAGATGTTAGCAGACCATTTAAAGCCGTAAAAAAAAGGCCGACAGAGAAGGGTGGCCCTCCTCTTCTGCTAATAAATGGGCACAGGAGACCAGACCCCCGTTGCACTGCCTTGTGAGCGACAGCTAGTAGGAAATCCCCATGTCCCCCAGTTCTTAGAAAAGCTAGCTAGCTAGATTTAGATAAAGAAAAATACAAAACAAAAAGAGGAAGAGCCAACAGCTTCCATGCGAACCCACTTGACTCATTCACAAAAAAGAGAGGCTATCTACTGACTCGTTCACAAAAAAGAGAGGCTATCTACTGAAATACCTGAAGCCCCCCTTGTTGGTAAGCCATTCATTACACATAGGTACACAGCATGATACATGTCATCCATCTGACGATGACGACGACGACGACGACGACGACGACGAAGGCGGTGGAGGGAAGTCACCTAGACATCACCAAGCTCGAGAGAGGTGGCATGTTGGCAATGACAAGAGGCGTCGTCCCCCCATACTTGCAGTTCTCTACGTCCACTTTCATGTCGCTCGGGATCAAGAAGCTCGTGCCAGGAGAGGAGGCATCGACATCGTCTTCTTCCCTACTGCTGCTGCTGCTGCCATCGCTGTGCCTTCTGGAACCCGTTTTGTGAGACAAGCTCCCTCTGCGCCGCTTCTTTGAAGGGTTCCATTTCAAGCCAGCGAGCAGGTTGTCTTTCTCCAGATTCACTGGCCATGCTTCTTCTCTCTCGCGCTTCCTATCGACCGCCGCGGGAGGCTCGGAACTCGGACTAAGTCTGATCTCAGTCTCAGAGAGCACGCCAACCCTTGGCTTTAAGATCTTGGTGTCATCCGATGGTGCAGAGGTTTCTTGCTGCGGGGTGCCGAGCGGCCTTGCCTCACCTGAACCCCGTTCATGAAGATCGGAAGGTTCTGGCTTATCTAGGACACGGGCCTCATCCTTGGAGTTCACCGAACGGGCAACGTCTGGCCTTTCCTTGAGAAAACTCCACTTGTTGGAAAACCATTCTTGCGAGTGCCTGAGGCTGTTGGTTTCAAATACTTCGGTTTTCCGTTCACCTGCAGCATCGTTCGAGACATGTTGAGTATACGGCCATGTCATGTAGGAAATATTAAACAGAACAGAAGAACCAGATTACGAATTTATACCAGGAAAGTAGACGAGCACTTTGTCCTCCGTTTCCCTGAAAACCACAATACCTTCCCACCATCCGTCGTGCCATCGCGCATCCACTATGGTTCCCACGTCGAAACCCTTGGTGAGCCTGCATTTGGTCGGGGGACAGGGTCTCACAGTCGTCCTGCCACAAACTCGGGTGCCAAGGTCATTAACTGTTGCTGCCCGTGAAAGCAGAACCCATTCCTGCAGCAACACAAAAGAGAAATGGAGGTCAGATCAAAGACGACTCGAAGGAATCTGCTTGTCGCTAGCTTCACTAAAGACGGCCGTTAAGGTAGAGATTACTGAGGGAAAAAGGATGCTCACCTCAAGTTTCCCAGTTTCGTCCGCATCAAGGAGATCCTGATACTGAACTTTCACCTTCTCTCCATGCCTCTTGAGGATAACGGCCCTAAACCAACAACCCCTAATACCGCTATCCTGGGAAAGCACTTCGATTTGGCAGCCCGTAGAGAACTGCTGCTGAGGCTTCTGCTTGTTTGTGATTTTTCTCGTCGCAGCAGATCCACCGTTTCCAACACCCACTTCAGTCCTGTTGGCGATCGGAGTCCGGCCAAGGTCTTCAATCTCCACAGCTGTGACGCTGCCATTCCCCTTGCGACTCAAGTTAGGAGCTTGACTTTTCCATTCAAGGGAAAGACCATCCTTCACTTTAGATTTGCTTTTGTTAGTGTTATTAGTAGCTTCTTCTCCCTGATTAAAGTAACTGGGTGACAGGGGCTTCAAAAAGCTTCTAGCGGGAGATGAGTACATGTGCCTGAGGATCTTTTGATTCCAATAACCCTGAAGCTGGGTCATGTCAAAAGGCTTGAAGTCGGCTCCATCGACCAACCTGCGGCACACGAATGGTTCACATCGTGTCTCCCTGGCCTCGTTCAAGTATTTCTCAAAATGCTGAGAGCTGAGTACCGTTGCCAGTCCATCAACGCATTCAACACTCAGATCTTGAAGACAAAGGGAAAAGAAAATCTCCCTGTCACTAAATCGAGGCGGCGAAACGATACCAACCTCGTCGGCATTGTTAAACCATCGGACCACAACCATCTTGTTACCTCTAGAATCCTCATACATATCTTCCAAATAGGCTACAAGCCTCCGATTCTCTTCAGACATGACAAATACGAAATCATGGACCTGATTCACGAGAAAACACAAGTATAAGACCAAAATGGTAGAATGAACATAGTTGCTCGGACAAGAAAAAGAAGCCCGAGAATTCATGGTGAAGCAAAAGGGAGAAGGAAGTGCGATAGAATTCGACAACTTACCGTTATCTTAATCCCATTACGGTTGAAAGCACGGTAATGCTTACGCCTTTTCCTGCACTTCCAAGATGAACCTAACCACGTAAACTCTTTCGAATGAAACCTGGATTTTTTTGAAGAAAGACCCTGAGAATAATTAAAACAAGGAAAACAACTCAGAAAGATGACAATTGAACTCCAAAACTATTTGCAACCAATAAAAAGATATCAAGGTCATGCAGTTTTATTCCCACCTTCCAAACGAGAGGATCTTCCAAAGGATCTTCATCGTCACTAGATAAATGAACCGCTGGGGAGGCTTGATACGAAGCATAATCTAGAAAAGCCACAAAAGAAAATTCAGAAAACCATAATTTCATCTCAAAAGGCATGAATTGAAAAGAAAGAAATGACCACAAAAAATGATGCAAGATGACCAATATCAAATAAAATGAGCGAATGAGGAACCCCAAAAACCCATTGTGAATGTTACACTGCTCACAATGAAACGCGCAGGAACACAAGCACGGAAAAGCAAGCCCCTCCAAGTCAAATTCAAAATGACGTGACGCTCGCACCACGAACACACACAACCTCCGAGCGACTGACTGATGGTCATACAACAGTAAGCAGCTTCGTCCTAACTTGATAACTTGAACAACATTCGTACGCAGAGGCAAAATCTCCCACCAGAGATGACGCACCTACCCCAGTAAGTGGACCCTTGGAAACTTGTTAACCGCAAGTCCCCAACTATAGCGATGACCCACATCCGAGACAAAGAAACAGATTGTACAGAAAATAACACCGCGCCGTAAAAAGCCTTGTGCAGATGGAGTAACCATATAACATGACTCCAGGTTCTGTCCACAGAAAATGAAACCAAAATTTCAAAGAAATCAAGAAAACCTGTTCCTCAAAATGAAATTCTGAAATAAATCGTAGAATACGGGCAGGATCAAGAACACCATTCCCCTGATCTGTGCAATTTCTGGAGTTCATGAACATGCAGAAGCACGCTTCCATTTTTATAAGCAAGGGATGGTGGAGAAGGGCACAAAACGAGAAGCTCATAAAGAACTTTAAAATACAGGATAGAAGATTCTGGGAGACGGAAGCACGTAAAGCAAGACAAAGGACAAGAGATTACAGCAAACATCAGGGAAAGGAATGCAAAGATTTCCAACAATTGGTAACGAAGTCCGATAAGATAAAAAGGGGAAATAGAATGGAAGATCTAACATAACTGAAAGATCTAAAATTTTACTTGGTTCCACATGTCCAAATCTCCATATATAGCTTATAAGCCAAACAGATTACAGAGGTTAAAAAGGACACAGTGTCGAGGATTCGCTGATATAGACAGGAAGGTAGAGAATAGTTAAGAGACAAAAAAGATGCACCGGAACAACCAAACAAATTTTCAAGAAAAAATTTGAAGTCAAATTTAGAATAAACAAAAAATAAAGTAACAAAACAAGAAATTGTAGGTACATAATTCAAACCCTTACAAAGAGAAGTATTTATCAGACCGGGCTATTCTAACAACAGCTGGCCAGAAATGAAAAACTATGCAACATCAGCAAAACTGATTAAACCCTTCCACCTAGCATCACATATACCAACTAACATTCTCACCACCAAAACATATCTTAAAGAGCAAGTAATGGACCGCCAGAACATGGTGACTGACTCAACAAAATGATAAGAAACAGAAAAAACCTAATTTCCTTCTTCCAAAAAGAAGGGAGAAGCATGAATTTTATTCGTGAACATTGAAGTCCTTCGAGGCTTCGCAAAGGTTTGATCCACTAGACCCGCTTGAGAAACCAGACGCTCAACGGATAAGAACAACAATCGCCTCGATTAAATCCCGCAGGTGACAGGTGACATGACACTGATTTTAGAATTCCTTTCCCAATATCAATCGATGAGGATAATATCAAGGAACAGCTACATAATCCTCCCGCTAAACTGAAACAAAATGATCCCCGTCTCCATTTTTACAGCCTTGCAACGTAAAGAGAAAAAACTACGCACAAAAGAAAAGGCCGACCCCGGTCTTTCCTTTATTTTTGACAGGAAAAAGGAAAACGAAGATGAAGCCTTCCTCTGGCGCATTTCCTACGGCAACCTACTAAGAGAATCCTCATTTTCTCACCTGCCGAATGAAATCTGCAACACATCCCACATTCTGATGTAAAAATGAATACCTACCAAAGCTCGGAACAAAGGGACCCTATAAAAGCCAACTACCGAATGAACTCTGTGCAACGGAGAAACAAGAAAAAAAGAAAAGCCTCAAACCAAGTGTACAAGTCACGCTTGAAGGATGTCGATTAGAGGAAAACAAAGCGGTCTTCAAGGGGAAAAGAATCAAAAGTCTCAGATCTATATGCACCTGCGATGAGAGAGGAAAGCCAGTCCACGACCTCTCGCTTCGACCTCCATTTGAGCGACGACGATGGCTGGAACCCATGGACGTCGGCTAGGCGAAGGAACTGGCTCGGCACGGTGTAGACCATGTGCCTCAAGCTCTTCTCTCGCCCGACGACGGCCAGATCCGAGTTCCCATGCGAGTCCTTCAGGTAGTAATGGACGACCCGGCTCCCCTTGTCGTTAGAGACGAAGATTTCCTCCCAATCCACGAACACCTTCGCCATCGCATGAACTCCGCAACCTCCCCGGTGTCACAAAACGAGCAACAGGACAAGTCGAAGAATCACAGGCGGCGAAGGCGAAACCAACCGACCTCCAAACCCTGATGTGGGACAAAGAGACGCTCAGCAGCAGACGATTGAGGCCTGAACACAGAGCACCAGAGAAAGGAAGAAAAGGGCACAACTTCCGCCCAACTCTCCGGCGCAACCGGCGATTTAGGCCTCCTAAAACCTGATAGTCCGCCCGCGGCAAAAGCTTCACAGGAAAATCCCGGATCTTCAGGCCCTAATCCGAGCTAAATGAAGCTCGCCCGCAGACAAGTCACCAAAAAACGCACAGCCGAATCACAGGGAAGAAACAACGAAAAACAAAAAGTTCAACCGAGCGCTCGCCGGCAGTCGTCGATTAGGCAGAAACCAGATAGTATCGGGACCCAATCACGGATTACCACCCTCAAAAAGCCCCGCTTCTCGCCCCAAAGGTAGATCAACGACGACCACCTCTTCTCCCTCCGGTTGGGCGGTTGAACCAGAACAGAGAACGGTGATCCACCTATTGGTGCTCCCCTTCGTGAAAGACCCGGCGACCGGTTTCCGTCCACTGAAGGCCGCCCTCGTAATTTGCTGAAGGGTCCGGTGCTCGGAACCGGGAAATGATTGCAGAAAATCTTCAAGAAGGCGAGAAAGGAGAGACCTTTAACCCTAGAATCGCCCGCAACAGAAAAAAGGCCTATTGAAGAAGACGAATGAGATGGGTTAAAGGGCGCTCAGAACCCTGTGGCAGCAACAACGAAGAAGGAGGAGAGAGATACCCAATCCTTAAGACCTACAAGCTTGATAAAGGAAGGTCGAGAAGATAGGAAATTTGAGGACCAGAAAGAATTGCCAATGGCGGAAAAGAGAGAGATAGAGGAGGAGGAGGACGACGACGACGAAGCTGCGGCCTTTTTTTTTTGGTTTTTGAAGAGCGGCCTTCGCTTTTGAACTCTCTCTCTCTCTCAAAATTTTCTTCTGCCATTTCTCTCTCTAGGGTTTACGGCGTTACGTAGAGAAACGGCGTTGCTGACGGCGTCCCCAACGCGCTTTCTCGAAATTGCTTGCGCCTTTTTCGGAAATGCCTGATATGCCTGAACCCATTCCCCCTTTGTTTTTCGCCACCCTCGTCCACCGGAAAAGCATCGATTCCATGTCCCGAAATTCAGTTTCCCGCGAAATCTTTTCATTTATTTCTAGAGACAGTGCTGGTATCCATATACATTTAAAAAAAAGTCTCCTTCTTCCGCTCCTTTTGAAGATCTAAAGGCAAAGATGAATGGGAATTGCAAATATATATACATGTAAATAAAAAACTTACTGATCTATAAATATATATCTATATATATATATATATATATATATATATATATATATATATATATATATATAGAGAGAGAGAGAGAGAGAGAGAGAGAGAGAGAGGTTGGTTAACAAGTTTTTAATGCAGAAATGATGAATGCTCATTGGAGACTGATTTTTCTATATGGTAATGGACCTGGTTCAAAAGGTTAATACATGACATAACAAGGTTGGGTTGCATTATCATCATCCATGACTTGTGGGGTTTGATCCAACAGCATATGGCAATTATCTCAGATTTGTCCTTATAAAAAGAACTTAAAAAATGAGTGGGTTCTAGATAAAAGCACTATAGTGGATCTTAGCTATGCTACTTTCCCTGTTTTGTATAATTTCATTATTGAAGAGCTTGACTTGAGATTGAGGGTCCTTTTGGCTTTACAATCAAGGTTTAATCGATGCTGTGAAAGTTGGTAATCGGACTCCTTCAAAGTTTCCTTTCATATGAAGAACATGCCATATTAAGTTATGATATAAGAGATAAAATGGGTCGTTTGGCCTTAGGAACACCTTGTAAGTGTTTTATGAATTTACCTCAAATTTACAGTAGATTCTTACAAGTTCATGAAACATCCACATATTGTTCCTAACTTCAAACGCCCCCAAATGATTCAATATTAACGAAAATGAATCCAATCTCTTAAAGCACTTCTTTCTTGGACATAAGATCTCCAAGTATGCACCATAGAGGGGAACCAAAGTCATGTCTTTTCTCGTAGTCATCAGAATCAGCCTCGATCGGGCAAATCAAATCGAATCGATAGGAAACCAGTTCGATTAAGCTATCAAAGAGGGCTAAACATATTTTCATGCAAATTTAAAAAATTTATACTTTTTTTTTCTTTTTTTGCAAAACCGAAAAAAAAAATAAAAACAAAAAAAAAGAAGGCAGTAACTGTAAATTAAGCAAAACTGGAAATGCTCAGTCAATCTCGATTTACCAAACGCTTGGATTTTTTATTAGTTTGGATAAGAACATCTAATTATAGAAAACCATAGTCCACTTATAGTTCCCATTGAGAACACACAACTAGGCGTTTCATGAACCTTAAGTTTGGCTAGAATTGAGATCCAACAAATTTAAGATCCGGCACTCGGCCCCCGATCCGATCTTCAATAAGTTACTCTCGTGTCTCTCTCTCTCTTAAAATTTTTACTTTTATTATGAAAGCGTTACGTGCTGAAGAAAAAACTCTTAACATCCTTCGCATTTATTTTTTTTATTAAATTTGATGTTACCATTGTGTCACCGCCAAAATGATATTGCATTAGTAAATTATATTTGTTTTTTGTAATAAATAGAAAATAGCGAGGGCAGCAACCACCTTCGGCATATTCCTATTATTTAGGAAAGGAAACGATGTTGAAAAAAAAATGTGCCCATTTCTTATTTTTAAAAGTGTGCATGGAGATGACTATTTAAGGCATGAAACTTTTCACTAAAAAAAAAAAAAAATCTTATGATCTCGTATTTTTTCGAAGGAGTATTTCATCATATTGCCTAAGCCGATAATAGAAACAGTCCAAGAGTTTCCATGATGACTTTCCACCTAGAAAAGAAATGGCATCCTCCTGTATTTTCCTCGGATGAGCATTTCATCACACCACCCAAGTCAAGAACCAAAGCAACCGCCCTGCACTACCAACAGAGGAACCTACACGGCACTTCAACTTGTTCATTCCTTCATTCTCTTCGACACAATCATAGAGCACACATGTAGTTGTACATGAGCCTACATGAGCTCGAGCTTGGTCAGCTCAACTCGGCTCGACTCGTATATTGTTTGGCTCGAGCACGAGTTTAGTTGTAGAAGGTTTGTTTGAGCTCGAGGCAATAGACTCAAAAGGCAGAAATAGGAATTTTTCATCCCAAGGGCCGAACTATAGTTTCAAAATTTAAAGAAGGGCCGAAATACAAATTTCCAAATTGTCTACGAAGATTAAACTAAAACTTTCAAAATTTATATATATGTTTTAATTTGAGGGGGTGCCAAGCCCCCCCCCCCCCGACCAACTTTCCATTTGAGTTGATTTCTTTCTTTCCAAAAAACAAAAAAAAAAGGAAAGAGAACATAGATTAGACCGGTTTAGTTCATGTAACTTAAACTAGATTCGTTTATAAACTTGTTAAGTGCTCTAATCGAGTTTAACTAGTATGTTTGAGTTGGCTCGAATCATTGTACAGGCCTACCTTGGCTCAATTCACAATCATAACCTAATTTTTGCGACCCAGATTCATACTCGATTCACTTAACTTACAAGGAGTATAGATTGGAAAAGGATGATGGTAAGTAAGCATTGGACTTGAGAAAACGATGACTATTGACTTCAATTGCTTTATAGCCGCCAGAAGATCACCAAGAGATTTGGAGTGGAATGCTGGTATAAATATAATGGCTTTCTATTATAATTCCCGTCATTTTCAGTCGCCATAGTCAGCCCTACAGCCCCCATTGCCTGGAAGCCATTGTTGTCTCACTTGGGCCAGCCTCTCTGCACTGTACAGCCAGGAGAGAGGCCATTGTCCAAAACCAATGATTAAATTGGAGGATTCATGTGTGGGGGCATCATGTCGGCCCAAAAAAATTATTTCTCTCCTCCACTCTCTTTTGGGACTTCCTTTTTAAGTGGCAAAATAATGCACCAATTTTATGGTCACAAGTTTCAAACTTTTACTTTTCACATGAACCTGTAATGAAGCGAGGTTAAAGAAAAGGAAAGATTGAATACTTTTTTTGGTCATACCGATTGTTTAAAAAGAGAGCCGAAGTTTCTACTCAATCCCTTATTCACTCAGGGTAGAAGGATTCATTTTGGTGTTTGGGGCCGTTTAAAAAGGGAGCCGAAGTTTCCACCAAATCCTTTATTCTCTCAAGGTAGAAAGATTCTTTTCGGTGTTTCGGGTTGTTTAAAAAGAGAGCCGAAGTTTCCACCCAATCCCTTATTCACCCAGGGTAGAAGGATTCCTTTCGGTGTTTCGGGCCGTTTAAAAAGAGAGCCGAAGTTTCCACCCAATCCTTTATTCTCTCAAGGTAGAAGG
This sequence comes from Nymphaea thermarum, assembly GCA_011799765.1. NCBI lineage: Eukaryota > Viridiplantae > Streptophyta > Magnoliopsida > Nymphaeales > Nymphaeaceae > Nymphaea > Nymphaea thermarum. The sequence continues at coordinate 294,939 of JAANDH010000056.1, forward strand.
ATTCATTTCTGTGTTTCGGGTTGTTTAAAAAAAAAAACCGAAGTTTCCACCCAATCCCTTATTCCCTCATGATAGAAGAGTTTTTCGGTGTTTCGGGGTGCCGTAACCACCTGCTTTAACTTACATGTGGATGGCTCATGTTTGTTGCATAATGGGAAAATTTAAAACATTAAATTTGGATATAAAATGCCATGAGTATATTTATTAACGATCATAAAATTGTTTTTCGTTGGGCCTTTGTCATATGATATGAACATGTTTTTTTGGTAAGCAAGAACTTAGAATTTTTCTCAAAAGTCATGCACCTATTATTTGTTCAGCTGACTAATATGACTTGGCCAAGTGATACACACTTTCCGATTTATATTTTATACAGCTTTCGCTATATTTAATTTAAACAACATTTAATATATATGTATATAGTCAGATATTTTTACTTGTCTTCGTCTTTAAGGATGTCCAAGCGGCAGTCGGTAAGGGCTATTTGCGTAATTGTCTATTCATCCCGGATACGGCCTCCACGATGTCTTGCGTGATTTCGGTTTTAGGGTGGCCCCGCTTTTTGAATTCAAAAGCGGAGGACGGCTGTCACGGGAAAGGGAAACCACGTCCGCAAGCAGGACACGGCGGGAATAACTGGAGATCTTGGGGACTGAACAGACCTTGCACATCGAAAATTAAATATGAACTTCGCATTTTTATAATATTTTTAAATTTAGCACTCACCTGTCGTTTTGCGAAAGGCGTCCCCAATATCGAGAGCCAGAATTCCTCTCCAGGCCCCTCCCTACCTTTTCCAAGAATGTCACTATTCTCCCTATGGCATCAAAAGATTCGCACCTCCGGGGTCCCGAGTCAGCGACGGCGGGTCGGGTCTGGGCTTGCAGTAAACCCGAAAAGCGATGAACGGCGAGCGGTCCTAGTTGGTGCCTCGTCTTGCTCTCAACCGTTGATTCTAAATGCTCCAGTTGGATCGGATCCAAAACAACTATTCGGGTAATTTACATATGGAACCGAAAGACTGACGATATCAACTACGAGATAAAAGTGCGTTGAGCAAATCAAGGTGAGAAAGTAAAAAATTAAATCAAATCAATAAGGCTGCTGGCTACGTGAATTACCTGAAAATTTTAAAAACAGTGCAAAAACATTGTATAAATAAGAAAAATTCCAAAAATATTTGAAATGATGCATGGTGTCGGAAAAATGGCAGCCTTATATGGGGTTATGAATCAAATACATTTGCCACTGACTAATTTGATTCAAATCGGCCAATTCAAGATCATTTTCTTACAACGTTGGGTAAAAAATGAAGTTGAGTAAGCAACGGTTTCTTTCCTAAGAAATCAGCATCCATCCAACTTTGTGTTTGCCGAGTTAAACATGGAATTTCTACCTTCTAAAGCAGGTTTGTTTATTATTCCAATAGAAGATTTTAGTTCAGCTAAGGTCTCTCTCTCTCTCTATATATATATATATATTAAATTATATTATATATACACTCTACAATGCAACTTGTCACTACTTTGTCCATATTCACTAGCTATATACACACAAATCATTTCAACTTTAAAATAAAGCCAAAACACCAATTATTGGAATTAAAAAAATATATTCCTTCCAAAACACCATTTCAGACCCATTTTGATGATTAAGAAAATTAGTTTTTTTCATGTATAACAAAGTAAATATTAAAAGATTTAATGTAAAAGTGAAAAAAAATTAAGAAGTTGGTGTGGGTAGTTGTCTACGCTAGCGTGAACTACGCTACTATTCTTTAGGTGTTATTTTTTAGATTGAGAAATATAAAATGTGCGACGCTCAAGTTAAAGGGTATATCACATCTCTAAGCTCTTCATGTAAATTTAATATTAAGTCTTCAAAATTTGAAGTCATCAAACACACCTTTAATGGTTACTTTTACCAACCTACCTTTTGCATAAGCTTAAGGATTGATAGCACAATGGGGCCATGCAGACGTGCCCTTTCATGTATTTACATTAAACAACAAGACCTAACAGTTTGAATGAATATTTGCAATGCTTTGATGCACCACAAAGAGCAAACCATATCTTGGTTATTTAAATATTTCTATCGTTGTCTAATAAAATATTGCAATGCACTTCTTTTTTTTTTGTTTAAATAATCGAGAAACCGCTGCTTGGTGAACAGAGGCCACGTTGGTTCAACTGATAATCGGCTCTACATGTGTCCGTCTCTGAGAAGAAAACCCTGTTTCATCATTGAAGACACCAAAGATGTAAGAAGCATCACATGGCAAGCCATGGCCCTTCTGACTTTTTAATTTTTCAAAGATTTTTTATTTATTTTCCGAATAGTACCTTTTTCTGATTTTATTTTTCTCTTTAATGCGATCCGAACTTAAAAAAGAACCAAAGGTTCTTCCTTATCACAATTTCCCTAAAGTGCTTTCTTTTGGTATTTTTCCGGCCTCAAAGATCCAACTCAGTCGGGTCTAAACCTTGGATTTGGGATAATGAGAAGCGGATTCGAGGGCTTCTCCTGATCCGGATCCAAAGGTCGTGTACCCTGACTTTCAAGGGGCAAGACGGTCATTTAGGGAGAGCTGTCATCTCGAAGGTGCGACTTAATTAATGTGCAAAATTTTTCCTTTTCGAATTCCCCATTTAATTTCTTTCCGTTTCTGCCCATGCATCCTTGACCTGGGGTTTAATTACAGCCACAGGAGAAGGGATCGAGTGGTCAGAGAGGACGTCGGATATGACGTCAGCCCTAAGGATCGAACCCGCGATGACAGCTGTACCCTCCTTTGGACGCTACCGCAACCTCCCTCCTCCTACACGAAGCTACCCGAGTGTTCCTCCATGGTATTTGTTTTCTTGGGCATGCGTTTGCCTGAGCATGGAAAATGTTTCCCAAAGGAAAACCTCGAGACCAGTTACACACTTGCACTATAACCTTGCACATCCCTGATCCCTCCAAGCATTGAATGAATTACAATATTTCCTTATGTTTTTTGTCACCAACATTGTAACAGTTCAATCCGCCCTCTTTATAAGTAAGAGAAGATTCTTCACCATATTCAAACAAAAATAAATTTTGAATAGTGTTACAAAACAAACATTATTTATATCAAGTTATATCACCTAGTTTTAATTAAAAAATAATTTAAAATGTTTAAAATTGAATTAAAAAAATAAAAGGCCAGTAGGCTCTGATTTTGTGTTCCGGTGCCCATGTGCAGTAAAGCGGAAAAGGATGAGGGGTTCAAGAGAAGCTAAAAAATTACACCATATCCACTTTATAGGATTTGATCCAATATGATCCCCAACTCAAATCCGAACAAATCCTGGCCGGAGTCGGACAGCCCCAAACCCGGAACCCTGTCTGGATCTGGACGTATACACCGGATCCAATAATACCTTATCCATCGACATGGGGGGGAGGAGGGGGACTCACGTGACCGGTTCTATCGGTAGCCATCCTGTTAGGTGACGTCGTCTTCAGCCTTTATCCGGTAGCGGACGACGGGCTCCCTCGGTTTGCCTGGCGATCACGTGGTCACGTTGCTCCCAGTCAATTCGCGTTTTAAAGGAGTCACGTGACGCGCGGGTCCCGCTCGGACCGCTGGAACGGTGGAGTGCCCACGTTACCCCTTCGAATTAAATACCCTGAGATCTTTAAAAAACTAGGGGAACGCAAAAGGACAAAGACCGAACGGAGAAGGGAGAAAATGAGGGAGGGCACTTTCGAACTTGGGAGCGTGATTGCCCGAACTTGAATTACCTAAATGTACCTACGACCAGGCGGAAGGACGAAAAAGGGCCTCAGGCGGACTTTTGGATCGGTTCAGTCAGATGCCAAGTTCGGGTCTTGCTCAAATCTGGATAAGTCTGATTCGGATATGGATATCCGGAGCATGACCTTTTTCTGCACGGATTCGAACGACGATTTGCCTCCGTCTGCACCCCTCACCACGGCGACTTTCGCACTTTTATATTAAATTTTGATTGGAAAAATTAAAGCGGGGAAGGCAAGGGAAATGGATAGGTTTTCGGGTTTTGTCGGGACATGGATTGTTAATCTCTTGCTCACCTGAAGTAGGGTTGTATATCAACCCAAATGATTTGTTCATTTTGTTGGAGTGGACTCGTGTGGGGCTTCATGGACATTTACATTTGAATTTAATTTGATATCACCTGTCGAAGCCTAACATTCATACCAAATGATCATAGATTTCTGATACGACCGACCTTAAAATTTGGTGCAGACCTTACAATATGGTAGGGGAATATCAGTCCGCATATTTTAAGGTCGGTCATGAGCCGGGCTTAAAAATCAAAGCTTAAGGAGTAATGATCCATATTTTTTTCATTATCTAACCAGAACTATGTCATGAACGCTTTGTTCGCACCAATAAGTGCGCCTTAAATATTTGGGTGAGCGACAGGGTTATCCCACAACCAAGACGTCTTCACTCCCCCTGCCTTCTAGGGTCCTGAGTTGCTTTGGTGTCACAAGATACAGGAACATAGCGCCCAGAAGAATTGAACTAGAGAACTGCCATTTACAGGCCCCTAACCCGACCAGCTATGCTATGCCCCTTAAGGCTGCGCCTTAAATATTCATGTGTGCACAATTCATACACGCACGATTACAAAGGTGTTCGCGGCACTCAAATGGGAAGTAAAAGTGTTTCGATAGAAGATTTGGACACTCGCTTTAAAGCCAACCGTCTTAGGCAGTAAGATGTGTTTTATAGGATGTCATGCTTGCGACATATGGAACAGAACACCCGTTACTCAAATGGGTAGGAGTCAAAATCATGTCCGGCTGCCGGGTGGCTAAGAAACTAAAAAACTTGAGTATTTAGCCATAGGTGCACTAGTGACAATTTATACTTTTAATGCTGTTTTATATAAAATTTTTTGAAAATAATGTTTTGGCCGTAGTTAAAATTTAAAAACTTTAATTCTTCTGGATTCTTGATGAACCTAGGTAGTCAAAGGAGTGAGGAGAGATTCCTTCTTGCTGTCACCCGACAACGGTGCCGAAGCAGTCAGCTGGCTCCGCCAGTGATCCATCTTGTATGGTCTAGAGAAAAGGGTTGTTCATATCAAAAGGCACTCACCATGTATAAAATGTTGGGATTCGTAATCGTTAAACAAATATGTGAATTAAAAGCTAATTTATGGTGTGTTTAGAAATAGAATTTAATTTTTTAATCATGTAGCAACATCTAGCAGCCAGTTCATGTGAATTCTCCCTCAAGTAGGTGCTTTATGCATGTACTAAACAATCTTTAGTATTTAAATTGAGTGCAGTTACCAAAATATGAAATGGATATAGGAAGAAGATGCGGGGAAACCGACCATAAAAATTGCGAGGAGTTGGCATCCTAGATATGCATGTAGAACAGTCATAAAGGCAAAATTTGTGAGCAGTAGCCCAAAAAAATTAAATTAGCTAAAGAACATGACAACAGGTAAAAGGAAAGATAAGAGTCGATGAAAATTTAATTGTACGTTTCTAACAATTTACGTACTTGCATAAAATAACAAAATGCATTGAGAAAAGAGACCACAGAACAGTGAGAAAACGAAAAGAATAGACATGAAAGTTAAAATAGCTTATTTGGGAAACAAGTGATTTAATCAAAATGAAACAAGCTTCCAGCAAACGAGAACTAAGGGCGTGCTTGGTTCCCTCATATCTTAGATCCAAGGCGATGATGAGAGACTGAGAGAAATGGAGACATTTAAATCTGCAACGAGGTAAACCAGAGTAAAACCTGCAAAGTCGTTAAGAAAGTAATAGAATTTAAGGCCCTGTTTGGTAGGAGGGAAAGGGAGGGATTCAATCCCTCCCTTGTTTGGTAAGCTAATTAAAAAGGAGAGAAAAAAAAGGAAAGTGACAAAACCTGTTTGGCAAGGAAGAGAGGGAAAGGAAATGGAGGAGAGGGATTGTGTAGTGTAATTTCTTTCCCTCCCAAATTGGACGGATTGGGAGGAAAAAGAAAGAGAATAAATATAAAAATAATGATTGCCTACAATACCCCTCCCATTTCTCTTCCCTTCCCTTTCTTTTCCTTTCATTTCCCTCCCTTTCCTCCCCTTTCTCTTCCCTTCCCTTTCCATTCATTTCCCTCCCTTTCCCTCCATTCCTTTCCCTCCTACCAAACTGGGCGTAAGGGTCTGCCTGGCCAAGCGAGGTCCACCTTATCCGAGATGCCATCATGCCAATGCAGCTCATGCATGAGTTGCTTACAAATGGCTGCCCAACATATCGGCGGTTTGCAAAAGATGAAGCATTTACATAGCAGCAAGGTTTGATACTTGGTTTTACCAACATATCGGCGGTTTGCAAAAGATGAAGCATTTACATAGCAGCAAGGTTTGATACTTGGTTTTATATCAAGCAGACTTGTTACTGGAAACATACGGTTTCGACTAAACAAGGTGATAATGTCAAGAGTTGCGGTAATATAATGTGACAAATCGCTCCAAGGAAACATAATGAACAGATGCAAGGCTCTAGATGCAGAAATCTTGCAGTAAACACATACTTGGCCGTGTAATGTTCAGTTTGATTTGTTTTACAGAAGCAGATCAGCAGTCAAACGTAAAAAACCTCACCTTTTAGTACAACATGAAGGCATTTAAGTGCATTTGGATGAAGTAGGCAGTTGAATGTGATAAGGCAAATGCCAGGCGCTTCGCATCAATAACTGATAAGATGGCCACTCTGCAAATCACTCTACATTGCAAGATGGTAGGACATTTACATCTAATATTAGAATAACCTTCATCCCTATAAAATGAGATCTAACAAAGAATCTTAATGAATTACACAGCTTATGACTACATATAGACGTTCAGCCAAATTGAATGCCACTCGTCACTACAGTTGATTCTCAGGCTTAACTCCAAACAGGACAGGCTATAAGAGACACCTCTGCACCAGCAAATAGGAGTAAGGATTCTAATGATTTCGTCAAATATTCAATGAGACACAACTGCAGAGCAAGCAACCCAAATGGTGGCCGTGTCACAGAGTGGGCTATTCAAGAGATGGGGCCTCCTCTGTGGGGTTAGCCTCAAACACATCAGAACCTGATGCATCAGGCTCTTCAAGCAACTCCCTGGATTTTACTGACTCCTTGTATACGGGCGTGTCTTTGAAATCAGTCGCACCTTCATTGTATGTGGCTACAGCAATGACACATGCGATTAGCTGCAAAAATGTTCAGAAGATTGACAATTAGCACTTCACAAAATACAAACGTAGCTGCAAAAATGTTAAGAAGATTAATCACAAGAGCTTCACAAAATAGGCTGCATGCAGGCATGAGCATGCATTTATGGCTCACAATCACAAAAGGAAGTGCAAAAACTGCTTAGTTGCTCAACTGTGCTCAATGAACTCTCTCTCTCACACACACACATACCAGTCATATATATGTGCCATGAACCTGCTACAAAAAACAAGATTTACAAACAAGATCAACAGCAAGTACATCATCATGATTCAACTTGTTATACAGATTTCTAGTTCCTCTCTTCCTCTCAAAACGCCACGGGTACTGAAGCAGATTATAGATTACTTAAAGCAACTCACTGTGAGTAGTTGTTTACTTGTTTTACGTGTCCCTACTCCAGCATGAAATGATTAATTTTGCAAGGTAGTATTGATTTTTTATCATTAGGAGCAGAAAAGTGCTTTTTCATTTTTTCTAAATGTGGAGGTTTGACAATTCCTCTCATCCTTCAATATTGACAAGCAGATTGTATAGGACTTACAGCTAATCAGCTGTAAATAAATTGTGGTTATGTGCATCTCCCATGCAGTATGAACCAGTCGCAGAGCCAGAAAACTTACATAGGAAGGCTGCCATTGTTTTATCAAGATTCTGATTAAGGATGCAGAAAGTATACCTTGGTATATATTAAGGCCTAGAGACTAGAGTGGGACATGGAGTAGAATAGAGATTATCATGATATACGAGTATTATTGAGAAGATAAAAATCAACAAGGTCATTTCATAATGATGTTGCTACTAAATATGCAACGCGATACAAGACCAAACATCTATAACATACATTCAAACAAGGATATGACAGCAAGTGCTTAACCTACTTCTCTAAGCTACTCATATGGAAAAAGGAAAGAAGGCCTTTACATTTAGTACTACAAACTGGACAGCTAATTGTCCAACTTATATGAAGTAACAGAAAGAATTCTACATTTTTCAAGCAAGAAACAAGAATATCATGCATCAACTAAGAAAAAACTGGTCTATTATATTTTTTTCTCACAGTGATGGTATGATTGGTGCATCCTACATATTTATCATTGCAACCAATGGAGCAGAAGAAAGTGTAACCATGCTGCATGCCTCTCAAAAATTTTTTTAATGAGTACACAATATGGACTAAAAAACATTAGGAATGATGGCTAAAAAGTTGGACAGAAAGTTGGACAGAACATGTTAAATAAACAGGGTCTTAGGTGCAATTTGGAGTTGACTTAAAAGTTCAAACTTCAAACAACATGGTTACATATGCTACAATGAAATAGTAATAGTTGGAACGATCACTGAAAATTGTGCAATACAACATATAGCCGAAAGAGTGTAACACTTAGCAAGTTACCGAGGGCCGATAAGTAGACTACACCTCCATTTTACTTGAAATGTCATCTGCGTCATTTATCTTCAACAAGCCTGAATAGTAATTACTAGACAGGCTAACAAGTAAAAAGAGTATTTCAAACATATATATCCCCTCAAATTTTCTGTCAAATGCACGTCTTTTGTAAGCAGTCCATGCAATCGGTTGAATCGACAACTTGGAATTTCTTGACTAAAGTCTCAAAATCATCATTCCTGTCTGCCTTTGAGTGTCCGTTATGTTATTCAAGTTTCAAAATCAGCAATGTATACTGTCATTTATATTTTTGAAGTAGAAAAAAACACTTCTGAAACAGTACATTCTCACGGATAATATATGGATTGTTGTGCAACAGGAGAAGAAGTTGGATATAATTCACCTAAGAACTGAAAAAAAAAAAAGGATAATTCATTTGACATGGGAGCAGATAACTACTAGAGAAAGAAGAGAAAACATTGAGTTTTGAATATAGTCAGTCAATGCAACAGGTTTTCAAGCATCAAGCACTTTGCAGGTACTACAGGAGAACCATTCTCCTAGCCAGCTAGAGTCAACAGCTTCAGAAGGATGAACCCTAACACTGCTTGGACTCCTAATTGGCGAATGTAGGGCCCATAATTTTAGTAAAATATTCCTAGCAAAACAAATTTATGGGAAACAACTAAGTTCATGCTACACATTCGAGTGACCGAGTCACTGTTGCTTCGCATTCTGTTGTGAACTAAAACTCTTATTAGGCAGCTTCTACAAGTTCTGCAATAGCTCAAGAAAAAAAAAAATATCAAACTTTCACTTGTACGAGGGCATGGGATCTAGACTGGACTTCCGTGAAAAGATCAGTAGCAAGAAGCACACAGATAAATGAAACTGTATTTGAATCAGACAAAAAGAAATAGTAAACATTAAAAGAAAAGAATAAGATAAGCACATTAAAGAGACTGAGAATAGAACTTTCTGCATCAGTGACCAACTTGATGAAATGTTTCAGCAATTCCTAAAGAAATATCAGCTCATTTCTGGTTGATGTCAAGATGTTAACTTGGATCATGAAACAAGGTCAATATCACCAGGAAATTACTCCAGAGGAAGTACTTAAGTTACTTCGGAATTAAATAAAGCGTTCAGTTGATTGCATGGAATCAATGGCATTTTAGAATAAAAATTCATGTTTTTAAGAAAATAAGAATCACTGAAAAAAAAAAGGAATGTTTGTTCCAGAATCTAAGGATTTCCGACCACGGGGTTGGATTTTGATTCTTTGATTCTGGAATCAAAATTATACAGCTCGGTTTGTGTGACGGAGGAGCCGACACCTGCCTGCTGCCCAAAGGAGAAGCCATTGCCTACCTACGGTCTGTGAAGGAGAAGCACCAGTTGCACATGGGAGCTCAGGCATCCGCACCGCTCTCTATCTCTCTCAGTACAAGTGCTATAAAGCTAATTTTTTGAATGCTAAAACCAGGTTTTTTACTCAGCGAAAAGGCTGCTAATCTTCTCATGTGAAAACTTGAAAATAAATCCATGCTTAGTCCAAGAGTGGAGTGAAGAGATTTAAGAGAGTTTGTGTCTTTTGTGGGAGCAGTTCAGGGAACAGAACAGTCTTTAGTTGTGCTGCTCTTAGTTGGGGGAATGAATTGGTTAGCATCTCCACCGTTATTTATTCTTTGAGTTGTGCCAGTGTTTGAAGGCCAGCAAATGGAAACTTGCACAGTGGGTCTTTGATTTGGTTGCTTTGTGATTCTTGTTAAGAAAAGTTGAAAGAATGAATGAGTGTTCTGCTGGGGTTTTTTAGGTGAGAAAGCTCCAGATTTCAAGATAAAGTTACATATCTGCTGTTGAACATTATCTGCTCTTTTGGTAGGACGGAAGGGTGTCAAGGTTGGAGCTTTCATTCTTGGTAGCAATGTCAGGTTAGTCTAGAAGTATTTAAGCTGCTATTGCTATGTAATTTTGTGCAGGTCCATGATCACACCTGACATGGTAAAGAATGCACCAATGTTCAAGCCACTTCAAGCATCTCGAGACAGGAACCACCGAACCAGACTATGCATTTGACTGCTTGCTTTGCATCATGTATTGTGATTGTCCATTGATTTGGTCACTACCTTTCAATACTTTTACCCTGTTTTGGTTTGTCTTTCTTGTGTGGACAGGTGAATAGAAAAATATATTTGATTTATGGAGGAGGAGGTGCAGGATAAAGAAGGCAACAGAATGCTTGCCGCTGTGTGGAGAAGGCATGATAAATTTGGTTTAAAAATTGTCAGCTAGGAAATATCGGATATACAAATTTTTGGCACCTGAAATTTAGCACGTAAGTATTTGTTGGATTTTCTAATTGCTGGGTGGAATTTCTGGGTTTGTGCAACAAGGCTGCATTTATGAGTTTCAAAAGAATCCAATGCTAAAATGTTTTAATTCCAGAATTCTAATTCTTGTTTCATCAAACAGTACATTGTTAATTCTGGAATCAAAATTCCAAACCATCAAACAGGGCAGGAAACTGAAACCTGGTTATTCCATTCCAGTTTGAGGAGGAATTACGATTCTGGAATTTGATTCCAAAATTAAAATTCCAAGCTGTCAAATGCCTCCTAAGAGCCTATTTGAATTTTGAAATAACGACGATGCATTCCAAACAGAGATACTTGAGCACCCCTTGTTCTTTGAAGTGTGAGAAACCATATGGATCCTATCCTTCCCATTTGCTTGCTACCTACATTTGTTTTACCCCCATCTAGTTTTATTCCTGGATAGAAAATAAGTGTGGCAGCTACCCATGTGAAAGTTTTGGAATCCGAAGTGCTTCATGATTTCCATCTTCGGCATTTGTTCTCAAGCACTTTTATTTCTTTCTTGTTCAATAGCCATAATCTCAGATACTATCTCCAGGCCACCATAACAATCAGTCCCTACCACACCTTACATAACAGACGCACCAAAATCAATAAAGAATTCCTAATTAAATTCTGAACACATGTAAGGAACACCCAGAAAATTTTCCTCGTGATCACCAAAATAGGCAACAAGAATTCTATTTTGCATATTCGAATGGAAATATAATGTCATGTAGAGTCCAACCGTCAGAATTCGATTCCGCGGTTTCAGCGCCAGTGGGAAACGCACTGCCCAAGGGCCCGCACACAAACGCCAGATTCAGTAGAAAGGGAAAGGAATTCGTTACAACCAAACGCCAGAATTTCCATGACGTGGAAACCAATTCCCTGTACTTGTTTCCCAAACACCGGAAAAAGAGCCGAACTGCGAAAGTAGTTCATACATATGAGAGAAAAGAATTTACCGCAAAGACGATTCCAAACGCCCACATGTACTGAGCGAAGAACCCGAACCCGTCCCACTTCTCCCCTTCCCAGAAATCCTGCTTCTCGCCTGGCAAAACTGGCATGTCGATTACGCTATCCACGTTGGCCACCTCATCCCCCGGCAACACCGCTCCCTCCGGCAGTTGCTTCCCCTCTCCTTCCTCTTCTGTAATGGTGGTGGTCGTTAAGTTCTTTGCCTTCTCGAACTTCCCGGTGCGAGAAGAGACCCTTTTGGCGCGAGTAACGTAGACCGGCGGGGTCGTTCTCTTGTTGGGAGAGCAAGAGGCAAATAGCAAGGAGGAGCTCAAAAAGGTTTCATGGCGGACGTGGGGAAAGGAACGAAGAGGTGCCACAGAGAGACGAGCCACGCAACCCGTCAGCTGAGCCATGGCCGGCGAAGAAGAGAAGGGGGAGACAGACAGAGAGTGGCGGTGAAGTCTGGACTGCAGATCGCCACTTATCTTTCTAGTGATTATTTTACTCAGAAAATTGGAGGGCGTGAGTTTAAGCAAGTGGGGGCCAAGTACGGTTGTTTTGCAATAGTAATTGATTGTTATTATCTCATTAATTTATCATAATAAAATGAAACGAATTCATTAAACACTTGTTATAGTATTTTATGAAATTAATTTATCCTGAAAAATGAAACGAATTCATTAAACACTTGTTATAGTGTTTTATGAATCTGCCCTCTAGCAGGTAACTTTATAATTACCAAACAACCCCTCAAATTAGTTGTTACTATTGTCATTTATATGCCTTTAGTGTATTATGCAAGAGAATGATACAATTTCTGAACATAGAAAAATATTTTTTTTTTTTTCATTGAGGCTTGAACTTCATTTTACGCTCATTGTCTTTGATTTTGGGGAAGGTAGCGGTTTCATAGTTAAGGTACATGCTAAGGAGTGGAGTACATGTGGGTAATTGGATGGATGGAATGGGACATGTTTGCTACCGTAGGGATGACATCTCTATGGAACAAGTTTAGTAGCTCAGACTTCCACCATATAAGCTCGACTCATTTAATAAATGAGTTGAGTTGAGTTGAGTTAAACGAGTCAAGCTCAAGCTAGAAAGACTGGCAAAAACTAGTATAGTGGACAACCCTACGGATTTATGGTGATGTGCTCTCTCTTGTGGTATGGAAGTGAAGGTTGGTAGGCTGCCGATCTTCGTTTCAAATTTTAATGACATCAACTTTTTGTACTGTAAAATAAAATATGTAAGTTGAAGCACAATGTGCCGTCTAGACTTTGGCTTTCATTTGAGTGGTAGGATTTTATCTCACTCTACTAAAATTAACTTGATATAGAGCCTTCACTTTGACAACTTACTTCTTGCTTGCTATCTTTTAACATGCATGTTGAAAATGCTACCATGTATATGGAAAAAAAAACGAAGTGAAGTTTTCAGAAAGCAAGCTCAATAAAGAAATCAAAATTTAAGAGTTTCCAACTAAACTTATTGTATTATAAGCTATTCAAAGCAAACTGGTAATTTGTCGTGGGATTATATGGTATGTCAAATAAGCATGTGTACAAAACCAAGACGAAACATCAATCTAGAAGTTGAGCCTACTCAACTTCGGAATGAGACTTAATTGAATTCAAAGCCCAAAGCCAAGGGATAATTGAGCACCGGAAGAGGTCGCCCTTTGCAAGCTGGCTTCTAGTTCAGTTATTTCCCAATACAGAAAAAAGGAATCGACTATAATCTGGTTGGGAAAAAACATCATATCAAAGTTTGTGTCCACAAAGCATTCCAAGCCCACTTAATTTAACGGTGCCGAACGAACATATAAAAGGATATCAAAGCAATCACGAAAGCATACCACTCGTCCTATTGAATTTTAACGGTGTGTCAAATCCCAATGCCACAATTGGATCCAAAAACTATAACAACCCGACCTATTCCCGGGCTCAAGTCATTGGTTTGGCGGATCCCAACCCGTTCCCTAACAGTTTCAGTTTTAAATCTAAAAGGTTAGGAATCATAACAATCATCTCATTAATGAACTTCCTTTATAAGCCATTGAAGATCCTTCACAATCTTCGATACATAACTAAACTTCTGGGGTGTTACAATCCACCCTCCTTAAGGCACACGCGTCTGAGCGTGTGAGACCTCAGGACCGAGTGTTGAACCGGCTCTGATACCATTGTAACAATCTGACCCACTCTCAGGCTCGGGTCCTTGGTTTGAAAGATCTCAACCCGCCCCCTAGCAGTTTCGGTTCTAAACCTAAGAAAACTAGGAACCAGGACAATCATCTCATTAATGAACTCCCTTTATAAGCCTTTAAAGATCCATCACAATTTTTGATACATGACTAAACTTTTGGAGTGTTACAAAAACAGTCGATTTACTCTCGTTATCATTCTCAAATTAATCAAGAAAACTACATGTGCTAGTGGTAAATTTTGGATATCAAAACAACAACCATAGGAAGTTTGAGGGGTTTGAAACACTAGTGCTCTCCGGTATCCTCGTGTCCCCAATAATGCCTCCATTGGAACATAAATAGTCTCTTCACTTGAAATGGAACAACCATCATGTTTTTTCAGGAGAGCATAAGATTAATAATCTACTATTTGGAGATGAGGACCGAAGATCCTCTCATTCTTCTGGTCATGAAACGTGCATGCAGTGTACTATTCCTGAGCTAACAAATTCAGTCGCTTACCCAGCAGGCTCGACGAGTTGGCTCAAGAGTCACTCGTTATGCTTAGATTGCTAGAAAACCTAGCCACCAGTGAAGGTTGGCTCTGCTCGCCCCTGACTCGGTGCGGCTCTGCCTTGAGTCCCTTGACTCATTCTTACTCGCAATGAGTCCATTCACTAACCCGGTTATCTACCGATTCAGTCCTAACTATAGGTTTGCCAACTATAAGTCCATCCGCGTCAAGCCCTAAGGCACCCGTTCTGCTTCTCAAACAAACACAAAAGAGGGTCTTGGTCCATGTTCTATCTTGCAGATGCCGGGAACAGGGACGTTCAGTTTGTAACGTTGTGCAAACAAGGAAAAACGTCTTCCCTCGCGGGGCTGCATCATCAAAACCGGATCACCAATCAACGGCCACGCGTAGGGTCAAGAACGCGGGAGGGTTTGCACGTGCCCGACGAGTTATATCGCGCGCGAGGGAGGCGGGACGCCCGGGGGCCTCAACCGATCCCTCGCTTTTTAGAGGAAACATGAAGAGAGAAGAGGAATTTCTTCTCTCTGCGCGGGGTTAGCGAAGAGCTACCTACAGCCTACGGACGGAGAGGAAGAAGAGAACCCCGATCTCCACCCAACCGCAACCCCAACCCTAAGCCCGAAACTAACCCTAGCCGTTGTGGCGCGCGGAAGAAGAGCGAAGGGGAGAAGAGGAAGAAACCCTAGAAAAATCCCTGATTCTAGGGTTTCCTCCATCGGTAGAAACCCTAATTCGAAGTTCTTATCGTTGTTGTTTTGATTTTATTCGTTTTTTAAATCGTTCGAGTTATTTATCCCGATTCGCGACATGGCGAAGGGGGAGGAGCATTCTCGCAGGAAGCACCGGCGATCAGGTGATGGCGGCGAGGATAGTGAAAGTGACTCTAAGCGGCGGAAGCACCACAGTCGGAGCAGCCGACATCACCATCACCGCCACCGGAGCAAGCACAGGTCCGACGAGCAAGAAGAGACGGGCGATCGAAACGTCGATCGCCCGGTCGCGGTTGCTCGCGTGGACGACGAGATGGAGGAGGGTGAGATACTTGAAGATGAGGATGTTGTAGAGGTGAAGGGGAATTCGGAGGCGGAGTCCGGGGAGATCAAGCTGCAGGAAGCCGTGGAAGATGCCTCTAGCCTGAAGTCTTCTGCCGAGGTAACTTGTATGGCTATTATTTTTTCTTTCACTTCGTATTTTTATGTTTTCGGTAGTTCGTGGATTATGCTGTTTACTAAGCTCGACCTTTGTGGACGTTAATTTTACTTTTTAGTTGCACCTTTTTCTACTGAATCGAAAGAGGGGAGGGGCTTAAATTTGCTTCTTACGCTCTTATCTTGCTTTTTCTTTTGTTCCTTCATTACTACTACTCCCATAGAGATGCCCAGTATTGCATTTCCATTTGTCGATGACTGTGGAGTTGCATATTTGCAGGAGATGCTTCTTTATGGGGAGAGGAATGCATCTGCCAGACAGGACATGCATGTTAGCAAGGAAGACAATCCACTTGTTGAAAGACCTAAGGGGATTTTAATGCATCTTCCTACAGCTGATTTACTGATCATATCTCAAGGAGACAATAATGTTTTAGAGGATAGTTGTCTTGACAGAGGGAGCTTAGATGAAACTATGGCAAGTAGAAATAAAGAGACAAACAAAAGTGACCTGGCACACAAAAAATCCGGTTCCAATGGGATTTCTGCAAATGGAAGTTCTGCTGTTACAAATAAAATCTCTCCATCTTCACCACACAGGGCCTTGCCAGGGGAGTCAAGTCCTCATTTTATTTTTGGACATGAAGATGCTTCTTCAGACAAATATGACAAAGGAAGAAGACAGGAACCCTTGAATAATTCGCCAAGTGCTCATGCTAGTTCTGGTGGAGGCTGTGAGTCTAACAAGAGTTGTCTGCAAGGAAATGATTCCAGGCGTGCTGGCTTGGATGTTGAAGTGGCAGTGCACGAAATGGATGTTGACGAATCCCTCTCTCCAATTCCCAGAGATACAGTTTCAACAAAGCACAAAAGTAGAGATCATTATTTCAGCAAAAGTGAGCATTCCGGCTATCCGACAAGCAGCACAGAAGGTAGTGACGTAAAAATTAGTTCTGGCTCCAAAGAACTTAAAGAGAATGGTTCAGAAAGTAAGAAGAGATCATTATCACCAGAATCTCCAACTGACAAATATGGGAGAAGGATCCGATCTCCATCTGATGTTGCACATGGCAGAGATAAGTCACCATCTTACAATCTTAGAAGGGAAAAGGCGTCTCAGTCCATGGATAATTTGCGTGACAAAAATTTTACGCAGGTCTCAGAGATGAACATATCTAAAGATAAGGATCGAGCAAGACACTCTCATTATAGGGAAGAGAAAACAAATTTAATGGACCTTGGCAAGTCTTCTTGTCGCCAAAAGCTTAGAGAGGATTATCTGGACAGCAAGAATCATTATGTAGATTTAGACAAAGAGCATGGACACAATAGAGGTACTAGCAAGGATAGATCTCGAAATAGTGTTTCCAGCAGGCATGGCGAAAGAGATGAGAGAGGTGACACGTGGGATAAGGACCTGGAAAAGGATAGGGATAGAGAAAGGAATAAGCACAGTTCTCGAGATAGAGGCCGGGAAAGAGATACTGAGAGGCTAAGGCACAGGGATAGGGAAAGTGATAGGGTAACTGTAAGGGACAGGGATAGGGAGAGCAGCAGGCACCATTTTCGCAGTAGGGATAGGGAAGAAGACGGAGTTAAGGAAAGTGACAGGCATGGTTCTCAAGACAGGCAAAGAGACCGAGACAAGGGAAGGAACAGGCACGATTCCAGGGAAAGGTCCAGGGAGTTGGATTTAGCAAGGGAACGAGATAAAGAGAAGAGCCGATACAGTTCTCGCGGTAGGGACGGAAGGAGGGAAATGGACAGAAATGGGGATAGGGACTGGGAGAAGGATCAACACGTGGTTAAGGATAGAGAACGAAATGGGGATGCTCCATCTAAAAAATACAGGTTTGATAGCTCAGAAGATCGCCATGGTAGGCGAGACAAGTATATGGATTACAGGCATTCAAAATATGATGATATGGAACATGGAAAGTACGGTTCAAGAACGAGGGAGTCAGCCAAAGATCCTAGTGACGTGAATGAACATGGCAAAGATGTTACAACCAGGTAATATAGTTAAATTTGCACCATCTGGTTCACATTCAATCTTTATCTTTGTCTTTTTGGTTCTTATCTCTTTTGTGCTCGTTCTCTACAGGGAAGAAGATGAAGAGGAAGGTTTTCAAGAAAGAATGGCTTTACAGCTGGAGGAACAAGAAGAAGAAGATATCGAAAAGATCAAAGAGGAAAGCAGGAAAAGGAGACAAGCAATTCTTGAAAAATACAAGCAGCGGCAACCTCAACAAGATGGTGAGGATGCCTGTTGTTTCTTACCATCATTATACCTTTTTGGTATTTTTCTTTGCATCTGTGTTCACTTTCATCTCTTGTGTCTGACATTATATTTTGAATGTTTTGGATTTGCAGAGAAGCCAACAAATGCTATTGAGAACCACAGTGATAACTTGTCATATGCAGAAGATGATGCGGCCTTGTCACATGCAGAAGATGATGCGGCTGCTGTTCCTGAAATATCTTCTGGTGATAGACATGATTCCTCAAGCCTTCCTGTTGCTGTTCCAGCGTTTTCTGTTGACAAACTGCCAGTGCAGAATGGGACTTTGAATTCAGATGGGCCCTCTGGTGAGAAAGGATTGGGTGATGGATCTCCAAAGGTATGCTGTCAATGACATATTGGTGTCATACTTTTCATTTAAAAGTTAAATTCATCAAGAGTAAATGTTCACTTGTATGCACGTTTTTTTTTTTAAAATCCTGGGTGCATGATGTTCTCTCTTCTCACCGTTCTTGATCTGAGAACCATATCTCATGATCTCATCATTTCATGTTCTAATTTAATATTTTTCCTATGATGTGACATTATCATAACTTATCCAAATGCCATTTATGCTGGATGACACTCATTTGGAAGAACATATGCGCATGAAGGATGGTGTGTGTTAGTAAACATGGATGAGTGCTCAGATGGCTGGACATCCACGGTTTTAGGCTGGTTGCCAATGGATACATGGCCTGGTGTTCTTTACTTACTGCTATATTTTTTATAACCAGACCTTGTGCTGAATGCTTTTCTTATTTGGATACTTTTCAGAGTGAGAAGTTGGACGATATGTTCTGCGATGACATCTTTGGAGAGTCTCCTGCTGGTTTCCGGAAACTGGTAATCCTTGTTTGTAAAATTTTTTCTCATTTCTTGTAATTCTTTGTTATCGAATCTTGGGCTAAAAAATTGTCCTATTTGTTCTTGAGGTATCACCAGAGAACATGTTTGCTTGGTGTAAATTTTTGCATGAACTACAAATTACATATAAATTCTGTTTCTGTGTGTGTATGTATGGTTCCATTTGGAGTCCGTGATGTTCTTGAGGATCTGTGTTGGAAGTTCTGTCTTGTCAGTTGCATTAAGAATTTCATTTCTAAATGTACTAAGACCTTATCTTCATACAACTAAAAAATGGGAATAAGGCATACCTGTTTTGTGTTTAAGTGAATAGAATATTGTTAAACCAATGGACAAGTTCCAGGGTTTTGAATGTTTCTTAGTCACACACTTTTAATTCGTTAGCTGTTACTCTTCTTACGTTCTATGCAGTAGAAAGTTTGCCTAGGCATTCCTAGACTGCTGTAATACATAGGCACCCGATTTTAAAAGGTTTTAACCTTTAAAACCTTTGTCTCTTTTTTTTTTTCTTGTTCTTATATCTTTTTTCTTTCCTTTATTCTTCTTTTTTCTTCCCCTTCTTCTTCTCCACCTTTTTCTTGCTTTCTTTCATTTGTACTGTTTCTGGCCTGCGGAGTCTCTGCCTAGCCTTTTTTTTGAGGGTCTGCTGCCTAAAGCTGCTTAGTGCTTTTGACTATGGGGTTAATGTTTTGGTTTTCAAGTGATCTGCTTTGTGGAATTGGGTTCTTTACTTCTTTAATAAGTGGGAAGGCATTATTTGTTTGATGTCACATGCTCCCTTTTGTTCATTTACATAAGACATTGTTTACAGGGAAGGGGTGATGGTCTGCAAGTTGATAAAAATGGGCTTCATGACAATTGGGACGATCCAGAGGGCTATTACAGTAAGTTTTCTACTGTTCTTGCAATTTGTTCCTTTCTTCTTCTGGGTACTTCTTGTTACATAGACATTATTGTGCTTGGTAGAGGATTCAGGACGACATGGGAATAATGTATCTGTTAATTTTTTGGTACATCTTTGTCGTTTCACTTGCTTCAGGTGGATATATACTTGTCTGAATGAATTGTCGATGACCTGTTACAGTTGCTGGTGGGGATCCTTTTTTGGCTGTAATTTCCATAAAAGTTGAATTTTGTACAATGGAACATGGGATAGGATGACAAACAAATTTAATTTTTTCCAGTATGTTTGTTTGTGACAGCTGTGTCTGCTAAATGTATTTTCTGGATTTACTGGAGCTGGTGACACGTGCAACACTTGTATCTGACTTTGCATGTTCTCATTGTGCTTCAAAGGCTTTTATATATTTATCCTAATATATGGTTATTCTTATAAATTATAATAAATTATTTCCATATTTTCCTTTTTTTTGTTTTTTGCCGATATTATTGGTATGTCAGTCAATTTTAAGATTTTTCTTGCATTTTCTTCACTTGTATTAACAGAGATGATTTTGAATCTCTGTCTATTAGCTTACCGAATAGGAGAAGTGCTTGATGGCCGATATGAAATTACCGCTGGGCATGGAAAAGGTGTTTTTTCAACTGTGGTTCGTGCTAAGGATCTCAAAGCTGGGAAAGGAGATCTTGAGGAAATCGCTGTAAAAATTATACGTAACAATGAGACCATGTAAGTATTGTTTCATTATCTGGTTGATACTTTTTCTGTAAGCATTTCTGTGTTCTGATTCTGTTGTCTTACCGATGTTTTTTTGTTAAAGGTACAAGGCTGGTATGGAAGAGGTCAACATTTTGAATAAGCTTGTTGGTGCTGATCCTGAAGATAGACGACACTGTGTTAGGTTTTTATCAAGTTTCAAATATCGTAACCATCTTTGTTTGGTTTTTGAATCTCTTCATATGAATCTTCGTGAGGTTCTGAAGAAGTTTGGTCGCAATATTGGCCTTAAACTAACAGCTGTGAGGGCATACGCGAAGCAGCTTTTCATTGCATTGAAGCATCTTAAGAATTGTGGCGTTTTACACTGTGATATAAAACCTGACAATATGTTGGTATGCCTTCTTCGCTTAATCTTTACTCTTTTTAATTTGTTAAACTAAGAGTTTGGTAGCCTGTAATCTGGATTTATAGAAAATTGCTTGTCGCAGTTCTTCATGAGAATTTCTTAGCTACGTGATGCATTGTCTTCCTTAAGTGTAAGAAAAAAGGAAAATCAACTATATATTTTCTCTCCTCAATTGTTCAGTGCTTCTGTTTCTCATTCAGGTGAATGAGGCAAAAAATGTGCTGAAACTTTGCGATTTTGGTAATGCTATGTTTGCTGGGAAGAATGAGATTACACCATATCTAGTTAGCCGCTTTTATCGAGCCCCCGAAATCAGTAAGTCCTCCATTTGGTTCTATTCCAGTATAGTTGTATCTCTATTCATTAGTTGTTTTTACTGCAAATGGTAGTTTGAAAATCTGTTGCGTGTGCCAATTAAGGTACTTATTTGTGTCATGTGTATGCTTCTGAATCGTGATGTGAGGGTTATTATTGACTGGTTTCTTGAAACTGCAGTTCTTGGCTTGCCGTATGACCATGCTTTGGACATATGGTCAGTTGGCTGCTGCTTGTACGAGCTATATACAGGAAAGGTCCTCTTCCCTGGACCATCCAACAATGACATGCTTCGGCTTCATATGGAGTTAAAAGGTCCATTTCCTAAAAAGATGCTCAGGAAGGTATGCAATTTTTTTGGCACGGAAAGTATACTTGCTTTGGATGCCTGATTTTGTATATCTTGTAATTGATATCCTTTTTTACTCTGTCTTCTATTTTAGGGAGCCTTTACAGATCATCATTTTGATCAGGATCTGAATTTCCATGCCACTGAAGAAGATCCTGTTACAAAGAAGGTGATCATTTCTTCATTATCATGTACATCAGGTTAATTTATCTATAGCATGGTGAAAGTACATCTTGTTTGTGTTATATATATCATTGTTCAGTAACAAGTGGCTGGGTAGGGCCATTATGACCTTTATACCTACATCTTAATTGACTCCCCAAGGATGATGCAGGGAGTTCTTTCCTTGGTCAGCAATACCATAATTAAGCAAGCCAAGTAGAGATGTGCACCGAAAGGATGTAAATGAACAATGCTAGTTAGCTAGTTTATAACAAATGTACCTAAATAAGCTACGTAAAGTAACTAATTAGCTAGTCACAAAGTGACTATAGTTGGTGAAGGGGCACTCTTATGGGTTTAAGATAGAAAACGTTGATTTCAAGATCTGAGTGTGGGAGGTTGACTTGCGGTTGAAGAAAGAGGAATTCCTGATTTCTTTCACAAAATGTATAAAATCTATCACTTTTACTGTAGATTTCTGTTGTTCTGTAAAGATTACTGTAGATTTAGTGTTTTGTGAAGATATGGCATCAAATTTCAAATAATCCTGCATGACAATGGTCACAAAGATGAGGAAAATGATTGGTAGAAAAACATGTGCAAGTGTTATAATTAGATGATGAACAGTAAATAGATATTTGATTGTTTTCATTTTTTATTTGCTTAAATAATTTCATCCTGTGTTGCATAAAACTTTAAATTTATTTCTTAATGTGTTATTACTTGTAACATTATGAGTATGTTATGTTAATGGATGTTTATTCCCGTAAGACTATATTTATGTGGAACATGTTTTTAATGGAAAACATTTTTTTTCTTTATCTTTTCTGTTTTTTTATTTATTTTGAGCTTTTAACATTAAATTGAATTTCTGGTACATTTATGATACTGTGTCATACGTTGGTATGGCGTATTTGTTGGTCCCACCAATGCGGGTACATTGGTTTTAGTCATTCAACTTGAATTCACTTGGACCAGCTAGTTGTTTTGTGGTCTTAAACAACACATACTTGACTTCTAAATTGACAAATGAACAGCGAAAAATGGTTAATTGGTGTGATTGGTGAGGACTGCTCAACTTAGTCGGCCAAGTGATCCATAAATTATGGTCCAGCCAACTTGATAGTCATGGACCTGTCAACTGATGATTGGCCAGAATGATAGGCGTCTATTTTTCCAAGTAGTTGCTAGGTTCCCGATGACCCAACAATTTATGTGTGCTATGGGGTGTAGTTATGTTATGGAAGTGTGGTGTTCTATGATGTGAGAGTTTCTTAAATTTTTTCTTAAGAAATTGCTCCCAACAATGTTAAAATGTGTCTTTATCTCTAAAACAAAAGTTGCATCTGCATGAGGTAAAGAAAGTGCTGAGTGTTTTCCATATCGCACGATACATATCGTATAGGTTTGAGAAATCTATGCGATACACATACAATACACGATATGCCTGTGGATCATAGGTGTATCATCTGCATCATGTGATACGAAGGCCGTATTGTACGATGTGGCCGATACACCCCTGTATCATAAGATACAGGGACAAAACGGAAAAAACATTGTTTTTTGTGCTTCTTTTTAAAATAGCTCCTCCTTTCCACTTTCTAAACATCTCTAAGAGCTGTGGGAGGGTGGGTTTTACTAGTTTTCTAAAAAAATCAACATATGTTGATGAAATTCCATTTGAATTTTGAAGGCATTGAAAATTAAAATTTTAAAAAATTAACAAAGAAAATAAGGATGAATACGAAGATGATGATGAATATCATTGATGGATGATAATCATGATATTTGCTGCCATCAATGTTAAGTATATCTCAATGTTTCATTAACATATGGTTGTTATTAAAATTTTTCTGGTAGTCCTATTCATATTTTTTTAATCCTCAACATATTCTGAGCTGTTGAGACCTGGAAAATCAACTTTTTGTCTTCCCTAAAATTTCTCGTTGGCTACCGCGATAATGATGAAATATGATATGGATTTATATATCTACATCCATGCAACATATTTGCATGCCCACACTGGGGAAACAAAAGTGCTTACAATTTCATTGTTAGTGCAGGCTGTGAAGCGACTTCTTGTGAACATTAAGGCAAAGGATTTTAGTAGTCTTATTTCAAGCTATCCTGGTGAGGATCCGAAGATGCTGGCCAATTTCAAAGATCTGCTTGATAGAATTTTTGTGCTCGATCCAGAGAAAAGATTGACAGTATCTCAAGCACTGAGTCATCCATTCATTACGGGCAAGTGAATAAAGATGCTGATATTTCTGATCCAGAACTGCTGTTGAGTTAGCTATGCATTTGAATCTTTTATTCGGCCATCTGATCATTGGGCATTTGCTTGTCTCTATCTTTGTCACTTGGACCAAGTGCAAGCAATGCAGACTTCTTGCTGATCGTGAGCTTAACACAGCCACTCTGGAGAGCTCTTACTTGGCGAGTCTTTTCAGTCGAATATATTCTGTTTCTATTGTAAGATAACTCGTCAAAGGCGTTTCATCTCTTGTAAATCATTTTTGATGATGAGCTCTATGAATGTGTACACTTCTTTTCACCCCATTCTTTGAAATCCTCTTGAGCCTCAGCTTCTTATTACTAAAAGACGAGTTTTAAACGTGCTATGTATATATCATGATAATTCATATTCAAATTCAGAAGTCGGACCTGGATAGTCTAATTGCTCCTTAGAAAAGTATATTTATCAGCCTTTTTGTTTTGTGGCATTTTGTACGGATCACAGTTCTGACAGAAAGATACAAGAGTAAAATTGTTAGCTGCTTCTGCGCTTGATTTTGGCTGGTATTTTTCTGTGTTGGCGTGTCTATGTATTAGATGGAAGATTACTTTATTTCTCATTCCCTAGATAGAACTCTTTCTTTTTTTTTAAGTAGTTCTTTGGTAGTCCTGGAGGTGCTAATTCTGTCTTTCATTCAGGGCTTATGGCAGTTCTCTGAGGCAAATATAACAATGGTTTTGATGGTTGAAGGCAGCAGAAAGAAGGTACCCTGGTTTGTTTGCTGGGTAGCTCAGTAGTCAAAACTTTTAGTCATATGCCCTAGCCAGATGATTGTAGTGTCTTTCCGAATGGTTGGTCTACCATTTGTAATGGAGCACTTGGGGGCTATTAAAAATGTGCATCTTAGAAGCATAACTTCAGAGTATTCATTGGTCCCATGTATGTGTCTCCGGAAGGTGTCAACATCTGCTGATTAATGCGTGATCTTGTGCGATTAATAGGAGATAATTAACTTTGTCTCCATAATATCTGCCTTTCTATAATACTGCTCCCTAAGCTGACATTCTTTTGGTGGTCCTGAAGGCTATCTGGCTTGAAGTATTAACCACTCTGTTCTTTTATTCTGCTAATGATGTTCCATACTTCCATAGCTTTTCCAATACGAGTTAAATATAATTTCATTAAGAAGATATCATAGAGGTCTGTTTACTTTTTTGCAAAATTTCTTCTAACATGATTCACTGCCTTTTTATGGTAGGGCAGATGATTTCTGGTGTCTTTTATGCACGGTAAGTATTCAAACTTCGGCTTGCTGGTTAAATATTCTTTTCCTTTGTGAGAATATCCTTATCCTGATTCATTTTTTTGCTGCATTACATTGAGTTCTCTGTTTATACAACACTTTACATTTGTATACTGCCGTCATTGACTATAAATCATGTTAGTACCTTTTATTATTTGACCTTATAGTTTCTTTTAGTGTTACTTCTTGGTTTCTTTCATTTCTTGCTTTCTTGTTACATTTTCTTCGTAGTTTATCAAAATTTATAATGACTTTTCAAATCAAGGTAGACATTGGCCTTAGCCTTGTGATGATGTTTAAATATACTCTCTTTTTCGTATTTGCCTGTTACCTGTTGTTGATATGTTTCGGTCTATTTGAATTGCTACTTATATGGGTTATAATTACAAGTTCATCTTTGGTTAATCTGTTTTATTACTTAGAGATCTGCATGTGTGAGAATTACTCTCCATCTGCAGCCAATGAACATTGCACTAATCTAGGTGTTGTGCTTTAGTCATTTGTCGATGATTTTTTGGATGGGTTGCACAGTGTGCACAGCTGCTCACTTATATTGCTGTCAGATGAAGCATGCCTATCTTTAGTGCTATTGTTTATTAATAATTCTATGCATCGGATTCTGTAGAGTCCCATGCTACATTGTGGTTTGTTCATCATTCTAAATACTTAGTGCAGCACATAAGTAGCAATTTCATAGATTATGATAAATGGTTACTGCAATAAATGATGCCAATGCAAGGTTCATCACTCCAAGGCATCCTACTCACCATTTAACTGTTCAGACGGCTTAGCAACGCATGCTTTAAGAGGGAACCTTTTTTTTTTTTTTTTTTTCTGTTTTCAAATTTTTATGCTTTGAGAGTCAGTTCCGCCTCCAAAAACATGAAGCACGGGGATCCTCAACCAACAATCCAGCCAAAATTCGACGAGCTTGACACTGCCGATTTTCTATAGTCTCCTTCATTGATCTGATTTATTGAATCTGTACGTTGCCCCCTTTCCAACTATAGGAATTCTTGTGTCCTTTTGAAAGTTACCATATGCCTTTTCTCTAGTGTATCTGTTATATCAATAATGATTTCCTTGATGCCCAAATTCTGTTCAGCAGTGTAAGATATTGAAGTGCCCCAACAACACTTCAATATTGTGTAGGATCTTCATATAACTCTCCATCCTGAGCTTCACTCTTTTTGGTCGAAATCCAAACTACAATGATTTAAGGGTTTTTGGATGTGTGTGCTATGTTCACAAGCAGGGCCTAATAGGGCCGCATAATGTTCCTAATGCCCAAACCTCCTTCAACATTGGGAGTGAAAACTTAAGACCCTGAAAGGTGTTTCTTTTTTATGATCATTGGAAGACCCTATAGGAAAGAATTAACAAGTCCTTCAAGCTCATCCCCACTTTATTCGGAGAATTGAAACTCACGTACTAATAGCATGGATATGATCTGTCCAATACTGCTCTGTTGTCAACGACACTGATTCAATTACCCATGAATCAATACTTCACACGTTGCTGAAAAGAGAGTTACATACTGAGGAGGCGAGGATTAGAGATTGCTAAAAAATGCTTTGTCACATGGGTGCAGCGATGTTGTCTGCATATATATAAT
This sequence comes from Nymphaea thermarum, assembly GCA_011799765.1. Lineage (NCBI taxonomy): Eukaryota > Viridiplantae > Streptophyta > Magnoliopsida > Nymphaeales > Nymphaeaceae > Nymphaea > Nymphaea thermarum. The sequence goes on from JAANDH010000056.1 coordinate 321,918, forward strand.
ATGAAGTCACATTATATATTTCAAAATCTGTAGTACTCTATTTTTTCTGTGTAATATACATACTCTGGAGTCTGATTATAAGATTTTACAATTATAACCTAAGTAGGCATAAACAAGTAGCTATCAATCTGTCATATATATATAGTATTATAAATTTATAACTGTATAAATATACAGCATATATTACACTTTATATATAACATATATAAAACAAAACTGGTAATACGTATATGGAACTTATATATATATATATATATATATATATATATATATATCAGAACTGATTAACAAAACTTATGCACATTATATGTATAAGACCATATGGCATGTCTAGTATATAAAGTTATAAGCTGCATATAGTATCCAGTATTGGACTGCAAAATGTGGTGAAATACTAAGAACAGTACAAAAGATACAGAAAAAATTGAAAAACAGAAAATCGTTTCTAAACAAAAAAACTGAAAAGCAGACAAAAATGACCTCTGCATGGTTTGACTGCGCCGGATTCATGGTGCTTGACCCAGTGAGATGGGTGTCAGAGCTGCATCTGCAGTCCTGCACCCGATTCATGTCAACTTGGGTGTGGCTGCTGTTTTGGTGAGTCCGTGTGATGTAGAAAAATGGGAACTTCCAAATATTTAAATTGAAGCCCATTTTCTTTTCATCATGGGGAGCACAATTTTTTTTTTTAAGGTGATCAAGCTCGATTTTTGCTTACCCTTAATCCTAAATACTCTTCAAAACTTAAGACAGGATATGTGCAAACTTGATACTGATTCCTCATTTATGGCAACCATTGAGCTTCAAGTTAGTATCCGGTTCATAATTTAACTAATCCACCAATCGTTGAACCCAAAAAAGTGTAGTCGCTTTCAGAAATCTCCAGTCCACTTGTTGGCCTTTACCTGGTTGGTCTTGAACAAAATATGTTCTTGTGTGCTTTTGTTTGGAGAATTCATCTCATGGCCAATAAAAAAACTCTCCTGTTTCAATCTTCCTTCAATAAAGGTTCTCTGTTTTGAAGAAATAATTCTTTGCATTGCTTACCTCGTCCTATTGACTGTTACCCTCTCAGTGATTTTATATACGGCATTACAAAAGTCTCTAATTCTGAAACCATTCATCATGACTGCAGCAACAACCTTAGGAATAAAAACAATATTTGTTGTGTCATTCCGCTTTAGCAACCTCCTACTGTTGGATAAAGCTGTAGCAGTCATGTCTGTCCCCACTATGTCCCATGACCACTGAAACGACAATCTGAATCTGTCTGTGTTTGGGGCTCCTCCTGCTTTTTAGTGAAAAGTGTTCGTTTAACTTCTTCCTGCACAGGAGTACAAGGAAAACATTGTCCTCAGAAGAGATGCCTGGGTGGGCATGGCTGCCAAAACTATCTTCAGGGTTGACCGACTTGGAATGATTTGCTATAAAAATTCACTGCCTCCTGAGGACATCCTGTGTTGAACACACCTTGCCATCATTATTTAGGATCTTATCCATGAAATTTATATTAATGCTGTTTCACCTTCATGTTTTCCTCTTCCTTTTCTCGTACACATACATTATGGCTACCACCTTCTTCGTTATTGTTGTCACTTATGTTATGTGTGTCGTCTGCACGTGTCACTGTAACACAATCACTGTGAGCTTTGTTTGAAATGTCCAGTGGAAGAAAGCTCGTTTCTCATGGCTAAAATCAAACCCAAAATCAACACAAACGGCAAAATCAGAAATAGACCAGTTCAAAGCAGAATGCTGAAATGAAAAAACTCAATAACTATGAAAGCTAGCAAAGATTGGTGAAAATTAAGAAATGTCAAACTCAAAAATCCTATAGCTTAACTAGAACAAGGGAAAAAAGGTGGAAACCAGTCAACCACAACTTACCTCGCCACCGCAGGCCACTGCTGTGCATCGCTGGTTGTCACCAGCAGCTGAACATTTTCACTGCCTGTCATCGGGTTGCATTGAAGGGTCTGGGAAGGAGCTGAAGGTGGAGATGAGAATGTTGTGTCCATGTTTTGCTAAAATTATAGAGTTGTTTTGGATCAGGTCTGACCCAGCCACAATGTGTCCAAGAACCCACACCTTAAATTTGAAGTACCAACTTAAGCACCGGGCGCGTATCTGTACAACCATGCTACTTATTATGGGTGATGTGCAGATAGACTTTTTGACGTTCACCTGAGACTTTTATTAAGCTATTGGTAAAACCCTGTATTTACTGCAAAGATGGTTTCATGCTATGGCATCATCACTGAAATTTTATGCTCCTTATGGCTTCTATGAACCACCGATCTATGGTTCTGGTTTCACATTGCACAATCAGATCTTCACAAAGTAACAATTCCAGGACCTGGTAAGACGATGCAGCTCCGGATATTGACTAGAAATCAAATTGGTCATATATTTATTAATGCTTAACCAATCATTTAGTTTCACTCTCCACTTCCCAGATTGGAGATGTACATCTTAAGAATCAACCATCTTGAGTTTGAGAAGCAGCGTATTTGTGCATAGGAGCATATCGATTATCACTTATCTCTTATGGTGCAATTTATTTGTAACATATCTAACTATCGCTGGTGCATACCCATATTGACGCATATTGTGGTTGTCTCTTACTTGGAACCACTTGACTGGCTTTGTGATTATCTATCTAAAGATGATTTTGTGTTCTTCTGTGCATCACCTGGCCCTGTGCTTTTCCATCTTGTTCTCCAGCACTATTTAAATATAAAGCCACTTGCTATTTAACTAGAGTATTACTGTGGGAACTCAACTGATGTAGTTAAGTTACAGTTTGATGATGATCTTAGTTGAGTAGTTGAGAAGCTCGAGATTCTTTTGTTGTACAATGCCGTTTAGGTTTTGGTTGTGTAATTTGTTCTGATAGCTAGATAACAAACCATGCCAGGAGCTTTGTCACATGGGGTGAACGGTATGTGTGTGTGTGTATATATATATAATTTCATGATACCTGACTCAGTATTTATGAGGATTATATGCATTGATGATTAGTTGTATGATAAACTTAATTAATGGTTCGCAACTTGTCATACCAAAAGTATTAAAAAATAAATAAGTAGTACTTTGGAAGAGTAACTTTACACATAACATTTTGTGACCATTAACCAAATTGGTTGGCTCAGAATCGGTTCAAAGAGGCTAAACCATTCATGTGTGCCAAGTTTTCTGTGCCTTTTGTGTTCCCTGATAGTTGGCAAATGATAGTGATTTGTGTGCTCCAAGTTTTTTGTGTCCTTGTTTTCCCTGCCCTAATATCATACAATGATCAAATAGCGAAAATGTTTGATAGATATATTCTATTTAGCTTATTTAACAAAATAAAAACCTTGGATACGCATGAAAATTTGTTGGGATAAGAAATCATGATTTTATTCCCCAAACCATGAATTAAAGCATGATTTGTTGAAAAGCTATGTTAAATTTGTTTTTGAATTTGTTGTATCATCCGCTCGAGTAAAAGAATGTCATTTAGCCTGGGGGACACCAAAACTTTGGGGGTGCACCGTGCACCGTTCAATTATCGTCTCTCTCTCTGTGTCTATAATATATATGTATATCTGCGTGTCTATATGTGTATATATATCCGTGTTTTTTAGAAAAATGGTGTGCACCTGCATCTGGAGCTTGCATGCACGCGAATGTGACTGTTAAGAGTGGATAGCTGAGGATCGTATAGCTGAGGCAATGTTATCTGTTCTTGGTTTTCTGCAGATAAATGTTTGCCTCGTTCTTGACAACCTATAAATGTCAATATATGTGATTGGATGGCTCAGGGTCTTTGCCTTTTTAGATTGGTTAATTGTATCCCCATTGTTTATGTTTTGTATCTTAAGCTTCAAATAAAATCATGAACTTAGTCATAGTATAAGGAAAGTATAGGAAAGTTACTGTCTGTTCTTGTTGTCACTTGAGCAGAAGGTTTTATGTTCAATTAGCACTCAGACAGATCAAAATTGGTGTGTAATACACACACACACAGACACACACACACACATATTAAATAAGGAATGTAGATAATGGCACCTAATGCTTGTGGCTACTGAAACAAGTCATTGATCTCTTGTGAGTGATGTTCACCGGCATGCATTTAGTGAGACAGAGATGGTTGCTGCACTTGTTCTATCTGTTGTACCCATTTGACTTAGAGAGGGAGAGAAAAATGGAGAGAGCGTAGGTTTGGGTGCTCTGTCTTCTACTCCATACCTAGGTTTAGTGTTTCAATTTAAGCAACTTGCCTTGTTAAAAGCATTTGCCATCGCATGCAACCTCTTTGTCTCCTGGCTAACATATGTATGGTCTTTTTGTACTGTGAGTTGTTGCTTCGGTTGCAACCTCTTAAGCATGAGCCAATAAGAATGTTGGCATGCTGCCAGCTGTTTTCTTTTCTATATACTCTTCACTATGGATTAGAATTTCTTATGTCATAATCTGTTGTTACAACTTCGATTTTTCATTTGTTATTTGATCTCTTCTTGGAAATTAGAGAATGAAAACTAATGTTGTGACCCAGTCAAATCTCACTTATCTCTTATTGGATGTTATTTGTTGAATGATGAGTCAGTTGTCTGGACAGTTTTCTTGTCTTCATGCATATACTTACACAGAAAAAGGAGGGGTTGGGTGGTGCACAAACACCACCCCAGCCATCCTGAAAGCCCGTAGGGTCTCACATTCAGCCATTACCTCTCAACATAACATCGAGCGTGTTGACCGAAGTGTAATGCCCATGGGAATTGAACCTGAGACGCAGTCCACGTGTTGGACCTACACGCTGGTTGGTGTGAGAGAGGAGAGAGCTGGTGCAGCCGAAACTTAGAAATACTCCGACTGGATCTACCATTTTTCGCTCATAGTTTTAATACTTTTTCCTGTCATGGGATGATGTTGCCGTGGACCAGGAGTGACATTTTATCAACGCTTGACCTGTCACAACAGAAGCTTTCGCTGCTTGTGGGAACCTTGTGGCCGCTTGGCTACGCTATGTTAATGTAACTGCCATTTGATGTTACTCTCTTGAGGGCCACACAAGAACTTCCACGCTACCAAATTTTTATGTACTTTTACCGTGTAAATCTTGAAGTTAACTTCGAAATGTCTATCAATTTCCTGGTCTTGTGTGCAACAAATTAATCTGCCAGGGCATCAATCTCGTCTCTTGATTTTTTTTTTTTGGGGTACGTTCAGTTGTGTTTGAGCAGTGTTTCTACCGCTTGTATGTGCTTGAACCTGAATAAGGTTGTGAACTTTGGGTTTTTATGCCCCTCATATCATGTAATGGACAAAGTAAATTTCTCAGTTCCTTTTGTTGGTGTGCTTTATATCCGACCGCTGCTTAGGATAACCATACACTGTATCGTTCGAGCCTTATGAATGATTGCACGCAAGCTCCTTCCAATTGCTTTTCAATCCTATTTTTTCGTCGAGATTCTATGCGTGCGCGAGTTCCTCAGGAGGGAAGGGTGTAATATGCTGTTTTTATGTGATCTCAATTTAATTCACATTAGTTCTTATAAGTGGCAAACATTGTAAAGGTGCGGATGTGGTTTGCCCTACTTAAAAAACTAAGACCTACTTAATGTTTTGGATGTTCGGAGATGGTTTATTGATGATTCAAGATTGAAGGGTGTCTGGATCTTGTGTGATCGCCAGTTAAACTGATTCAGGAGTTCATTGCACGGTTCTCTTAACCCGGTCACTTAGTTGGAACTTTGGAGAACGCACACACACACGCATCAATTTGGCCTACGTGATAACGTCTCGGGCAAACAAGGATCAGATGGATGGTAGACGATGTTATTGATCCTTATAGTGAGAATGTTTAATAAGCTTGTGTGTTATAATGGTTAGTTGTGGTTGTATAGGTTGTATATGAAGTTCAGATCCTTCTAGAAATTACGCTTCGTTGGTCGTTCGTTGCGATGTTACTGTCGTGCATTTTCTGTTAGAACAACCTTTTTCAATATGCTTTACTTTGTGTTCTTGGGTCCCGGGTAAATATTATTGTGCTTGTTTTCATGTTTTCTAACCTTTGGGAGTTTCATTTCCCAAGTTAACGCGCGATTGAAACCGGGCTCAACCATTTGAAGTTCGAGGCCTGAATTTTGTGAGTTTTCATTCAGACAGATCGAGTTTGGGTACAGTTGTTGCCACATGCAATACTAGGTATGATGTAAAGCCGGTAATTTTAGATAACAAGTATTTAGATAAATGATATGAAGAAGCAATACTCAAAATTTTAAGCACGTCGAACAAATATTCAAATAATATGATTTGGATTAATACAGACAGTCAAATATTAATGAGTTTTCAACATAAGTAGCTCGGGTGACGTTTCTGGCTATAGATTGAAAACCATACCTGATGGAAGAAGGGCGACATGGCTTTAACGGCTCCGGCGATGGCAGAGACTGTAGCTGGGCCTTGGGTCATCGCCTAGGTTGAGCAGAGCAGCAAAAGAACCCTTTGAAATTGGCCTGAGATTATATATATATATATATATATATATATATATATATATATATATATATATATATATATATATATATATATATATGTTAATGGCCAAGGATTCCGGCCCATATCCACATGTCACTATGCCCAAGACAAAGAAGAGCGGCGAGCCCATTGCACAATGCGGCTTCCACCATAGTATTCTTGTCAGTGAGCTCCATCAGCATTTGTTGATCCTATGTACCCATTGCTTACTTCTTAGTGCTCAATGTAATGGAGATAAAATTGATGGGGTGCAGCCGGGAAAAGATGATCGGATTTAGTTGGCCTCAAGCTCCCAACATCAAGAAAGTCGATCGAAATGTCATTTGCTTCCAGCTCCATGCCGGACCATGTTAAGTTCACCGGAAATCCGCTTTATCAAGCCCAAAGAAGACCCACTGAACTCCTCAACATCCAGCCATGAGATGCTAAACCACGCAACATTTCGAATCAACTGCTTGGCGAGCTCCATCATGTTCGTGATCGATCCTTCCATAATTGTGGTTCATGCTAAACCATAGTCCATTACTAACTAGAAGTGCTGTGATCGACAAATCATGCCAAGAGGCAAACACCTGAAACCTAGCAAGGACTTTTTTGTTTTATTTTTAAAAATAATTTATCTAAAATGAGTATTTTTGAAAATCATTTCCGGCAGCTAAATTGCTTGTGAGAAGGTGGTGATGGGAGAATTTGAAGAAAAACTTAGGCGCCTACTTGTTAGACTTGAAATGTGGCCTGTTGTTGTTAGCCGTTTTGTTAGGCGATCTTCTTCATATTCATTTTCACATGATGAATGAAACATAGAAGTATTGCAGAAGACCACCTAATAAACTGGCTATCAAGAAAGCACCGGCATATGGAAGGATTGACAGTGAGCTCGTGGAGCAGTTGATAAGAATTGTTGCAGAGATTATTTGGCAGCAGTAATCTCATGAATTTGCCTTAAAACACAAATTCATGAAATATTGTAAAATATGTTTCAAGGAGTACAGTGGCCTCTTGGCTGCTGGATGTAAAGACTTGTCATAAGGTCTTCCTCAAGGTTGAAAAGCAGTTTCCGGTGAACTTCAAATTCTCCGGCATGGAACTGGATACAGACGACTCTCCAATCATCTTCCCATGGCGCGTGTAATTTGAGGCGAACAAGGCCCAATCATCTTACCCGACTCGTAGCCCATGAATTTGATCTCCCCCGCATGTGCCCATCAAGGAGTTATTACAACAGAAGGGCCATTTCAACATGGTTCCTGCCTGCCTTCCTTCACCTTCTAAAACATCGGGGAAGCTGAGGAAGGAAGAAAAACAATCGCTCGAACAACTGCTCCTGGAGCTCATTCACGATCATACGGTGGTTGAAGCCCGATTGCGCAGTGGACTCTATCTGCAACTAAAAGGTTTAGAGGAGAAAGGAGAATAGACAAGACACAGTAAATTTATGTGGCATGCACAGAGATCTCTCTCTCGCAAGGTTTCTTCCTTCTTCTGCATTTGCCATGAGGCACTACATGAATTTATACAAAGAGCGATCGGTTTTACAACCGCCATTGAGAAGATCTCCTCTATCTTTGACTAATATTGGCAGTAGTTCAGCGTTATCTTCTGTTGTATAAATCTGCCCAACGCGATTCATGTTGACTTTGTCAGCCAAGCTCGAGATTGGCTTTAGCAGATCGGTCAACCCTGGAGGAGCCGTTACTCGAGAAGCAGTTTTTATCGTTGCTCTGATCCGATAAGCAACAGACTGCAATGTGGAGATTATGCGGAGAAGATGACTGACCATCAAGTGATTTCCTTCGTTGTCGGCGAAGGTTTTATATAAATTCATTTGATAGAGGCGTTTTTTACAAATTATTTTTCTCAGTCAACCTCCTTTTTTTTTTTGGAGGAAGCAGTGAGAGATTTTAAGGAAAAGTTAAGAGGCAACAAACCTGACGGAGGTAGACAAGTGCTTGTCCCCGTAACTAAAACCCAACACAACCAGCGAGACAATCCGGTTTGCAAAGTGCCGGCAGTAATGTTAATCAATATATATATATATATATATATATAGTGATGATTTTATGGCTATCCAAAGTCACACCGTCTTTTCTACCAAAGTCATTTATTTAAAGCAGATGAATAGTTAAGAAAAAGATAAAAATAAAAATGTATAAATTAATATTAGTTGAATAAAATGCCAATCACTTTTTTTTTTCTTTGTTTTTCTTATAAGTACCCATCATATTGGATAAGACAACTCAGGTTAGATGACTTTGAAAAGCTATAGTCACCATTCAACTTTTTTTTATATGTAGTGAAAGAGTCACTCCTGAGGTGTGTCTAATATTGTATGATGAAAATGTCAATAATTTTTGTATTATTTTTTGTCAACTATATATTATGCACTCTAGAACCAAAATCACCATTAAGTTCTTTCTCACTCACTCTCTCTCTCTCTCTCTCTCTCTCTCTATATATATATATATATATATATATATATATATATATATATATATATATATATATATATATATATATATATATATAAGATAGATTGCTTTGATGATTAAGTGTTTTTTGGCATTGTAACTTATATGGTCTCAAGAATAGGTTGATTGAAACATAAATCGATTTCAAAATTTTTGGAGTTTAATAGTGTTTTATAATAAGTTAAAATAAATGACTCTTATAACTAAACATTTGGATAATAAACAAAATCCATATTTCTTCATAAAAGCAATTTGAAATCAAACATGTTTTATATCACATTAGTTTTTATAAATGTATTAAGATGTCTATCTTTTGTTTAGAAGAAACAAGTAGTTACCAGATTGACCTACCGTGGCAGATTAGTCCATGTGCCAACTTATTGCGATCTTCTAATGATTTATTTTGTTGTAGCGGTAATTTCTGGTGAATTTGTATTCATCAATTTCTTCTGACAATTATATATTTCTCGTTTTGTCTTTATTTTTTTCTAGAAAAAATAAATAAGAATATTGAATTTTTCATGAAAATTCGAGGAGCATAGTGTAATGATCGAGGTGACGAGCAGATAAAACTCTGTTTTCATTTCGATTTTCAAAGAAACTTGTAACGTATGATCAATGACAGTTTTGGAGTGTTCGGTTTTCAAGGTGAATCCGATCCGATTGTAATCCACTTGTGTCTTGCCCTGTGTTAAAAAGTTAGTTCTTAGGAAAGTAGGGGTAAATAGATAGTGCCAACTTAAGGAGGGAGAACTAAGAAACCGGGGACAAAAAGAAGAGGGAAATCGCTAGATAAATAACGCCGTTCTTCTTTTTCGTTCTCTCCGCTAGCTTCCTGAACACTCAAACAGAGGATGGCGCCAAAATCTGATGACGCAGAAGGTGATCGCTCTCTCTCTCTCTCTCTCTTGTAGTAACGGAGGCTGGCTTGTTCTTTCTTTTCGTTTTTTCTCCCTTTTGGTTAGTTTTTGTTTTGTATTTTGGGTATAACTTTCGGTGATCTTCTTTTTCGTACATTTTCAGGCTTGGTGCTGAGTTTCGTCAATGATGTAAGTTGGAACCTGACCTTTTGTTTCTTTTGTATTATGTAATGCTTGCGGTTTCCCGTTCATTTCACGCGACCGATGTTGATTTGGTCATTCTGGTTTTCTGATGATCAGTTTGGCCTAATTTGTGGAAGGTAGCTCCCAAGATATGAAGAGTTATCGTAATTGTAGTTATTTCGCCCTGATTTTATTATTTGCTGAATATTAGTTTTCTCTACCTGAAAATTGGTTAGCTATAGCAGCAGGCTTCACCTTCTTTCGGAAATTAAAACTAGCATAGGTTTTCACCTATACCCTTCTTGTGGAATTCTGAAAGAATTTGGATTGATGTTTGTTAGATTAATACTACAGACTTATATGGTCTACAGATTCTTTTCACTGTTGAATGGCTGCTGTGGATCGATACTGTCATAATCTCTAGTGATCTGCTCAATCCCATCATGTATATCAAAAGGAAAAAGGAAGTAAAAATGAAGAAACTTTGTTTTGATGTCTGCATTGAGAAATGTTTGATGATGAAAATTGATGGGCAGCTTTAGGCTCGACCCCGACAACCTTGGAGATTTTGAATTTGATGATGATCGACATATTCTTTTGCAGCAAAATAGGCCATTGAACTCCCAGAATGTTGCTGATGCCTTGCAAAAGCATGGGCTGAAGAAGACCGCTGTTCAAAAAGCACTTGATTCACTTGCTGACAGTGGACAGATTTCTTTTAAAGAATATGGAAAACAGAAGATATACCTTGCCAGGCAGGACCGGTTTGACATTCTAAATGATGAGGAGCTTGATCGTATGAAGAAGGAGAATGGCAAACTGCAAGAAGAGTTGGTGCAACAAAAGAAAGCAGAAACCGAGATTGAGGCAGGTGAAGAATAACTTTTGACCTTTCATCTCTACTTTGCCGAATTTGAGATATGTAGGTGAAATGACAAATTATATGATATTGAAGCGATCTGGCTGCCTAATTGCAGAAATTCGAGTTCTGCAGTCGAACTTAACTTTAGAAGAGATTTACGCCAAAGAAGCCAAACTTAAAGCAGAGGTGAGCTTGATGGTGCTTGAAAACTCATAGTTGCCTGAAACATCCTCACCTGCAATAATGGTCTCCCTATCTGTGTCAGGTTGGACAAATGGAGGCAAAACTGAGTAAGTTGCGAGAAGGGACATCTTTAGTAAACCCAGAGGACAAAAAGAAAGTGGAGGCAACCTACGTTGAGTCAATTAACTTGTGGAGAAAACGTAAACGTATTTTCAAAGACCTATGGAATATGTTAACTGAGAACATGCCCAAGGACCTCAAAGAATTCAAGGTTTTCTTCTTGTAGGTTTATTTTATTCACTTGTTTAATGGGCTTATCGACAAAGCCTTTCTAATGAACCATGGACGTTTGGCAGGAGGAGCTTGGAATTGAATATGATGAAGATGTCGGAGTAGATTTTCAGTCTTTGAGTTCTTTGCTGATGCAGAATAAAAAGCAAAAGAGGTGCAGATGAATGTTCTTCATGTCTTGTTAAGGCTTTGTTTTCAAGAGACGCTGTTAGCATCAAGTGCTTTTATGTTAGTGTACATCTGAGGGAGAAGCTGTGCGAGTGAGTTCCTCCTCCGAAACATCGATCCTGTATTAAAACCAACAGTCCTAGATGAGATGATGATGCTTGGAATATTTTGCTGTACATTAAATCGTCACCACGGTGGCAGTGTGACCGACGCTCAATTTCAATGGAAAGCAAATCCTTGTATTAGACAGCCATGCCTCTAAACTCACAAGCATTGTTTACATAAACTCACAAGCACAATACCACTCTCTGCTAGCATTGTAGATAAGCCAGGCTAACAGAAAAACGGGAAAAAAAAGAGAATAACACCACTTTCTGTCTCATCCACGACAATACCACTTTCTGTCTCATCCACGAAAAATCATTTGGCATCTCGTTTCTTTGGTTTATTGCCTAGTACTTGGCCTCGTCCTTACAGAAACAAAATTGGACCCTTTTTGAGGTAACCTGTTGGGCTCTTCTTGAATCGGCCCTGCCTTCACGTCTGAGTTCTGCCATTGCAGCTTAGATGTGGAGTACCGATATGGATTTTCCGTTCTAGAGTTTCGTCCGTAATCATAATCTGGTGACTGGTCATCATCAAAGGAGCCCTTGGATCCTGCCTTTCCTCCGTATTTGACTTGGTGGTGATGTTCTTCGCTGATCACCGACGGTCCATCAACCCTAGGCGACTTTTCTACGAAGAAATTTTCTTCTTCTTGACTAGCTTCAAAGGAATCTGTGCTTGAGGATGATAGAATTCTCTCATGACGCGACTTCAGCTTTTCTGCATATTTTCGTTTCTCTGGACTCTGTCCGATTACAGGATGGTCTTTTGGTTGGTAACTAAAATCCTCATCATGTTGGAGGTTATTCATTTCTGACGATTCCATTGCATGCTTCGATCTGGTTGTTCTGTAACCTTCACTTTCATCTGAATCGGATACATTTTTTCCTTCAGAACTAGAATCATCAGGATCGTCAAAACCTTTACCTTGGGATTCCTTCCTTGAAAGTTCTACAGCAATTTTAGCAGCAGCTGCGGCATAAGCAGCTGATTCAAAGGCAGCTCGTGCTGCTTCTTCCACATCTGAGTAATTTTTCACGTTCACGGATCCTGCAATCAACTGATCCTTCTCAAATTTAACTGAATCATCGACATCCGGGGAAGTTTTTTTTTTGAATCGACCCTCTTTTTGGTTCGCATCTGCTGAACCTCTCGATTGCTTCGGGTTCAATCCCAAGCCCTCCTGCAAAAGCATGACAAAAACTTATATAGTTGAACATAGTAAACTAAGCCCGGAAAGCTCAACCTTCCACATGCATACCACAGTAAGATCAGACAGTTCTTCTAGGTTCAGTTGGAGATCCCCTTCCTTAGCAATTTCCTTGAGCACTTGTAGTCTGGCTTCTAAACTTGGTTGTTTTGTTGACATTTTCTGAATCAACTAATGGAAAGAGGGAGAGATAGAGTTAGATACTTCAGATGAACATTATTTATCATCTAGGAGAGATCCAGTTGAGAATTTCTACATACCGTCACACTCACTTCACAACCACCACGTAATTCGAGTGCAGAGGCAGTGAATTCTTTTCCATACCTCGATGTGAAGATAGAACGAACCTCTTTCAGCTCAGGCAGCTCTCCACATCTTGAACTAACGAAGATCAAACTTGATATTGCCTCTCTCAGTTCATCTGGACATGTTCTGGAACACCAACAAATTCATCCTTCAGTGTTGTGAGAAATATCTAGAGCTAGATTATCCAGGAAAAAATTAAAAGCATGATTGTCGTAGAAACAAGTGGAACTTCAAGAGATCGCAGATCGAAGAAACCAACTTTTTTTCATGATAGGGATTCCGATTGAAATTCTGTAATACTAATACATCAGAAATCAATATGTCGATCGAGACTTACTTTTGGTTTTCTATGAGGGAGACTCTCTCTATCAGGAGATGGCAGAAACCTTCTATCAGAATGAAAGCATCCAACATGTTCTGTTCCTTAATCACATGTTCCACCTGAAAATTAAAATCACAAGAGCAGCCAAACAAAAATCATAAGAACGAGATTCCACCTTTAAGGTCCAAATTTTAGAGCAATCAATCAATAAGAAATACCCGAAGAAGAGCGCTCTCTTGCTGTTCCCTCTTGAGGAGTTCCAGGACATCCTTTCTCGATTGAGAGAAACGGGCGCGACGTTGGTTCTTGAGAACACCGATCCTAGTTATCGCAAGACCAATAAGGCTCTTGAATTTTGACGTCTTGAAGTTTCTTCTGAGCAGCGCATCGAGCTTCTCCCTCATTCTTCTGCTCTTGCCTCCGATAGATGACAGAACTTCAGAATGAAATGAAACCATACCAGAATTGGCTTAGAATATCAGACAGCTCAAGCCAAGGGAGAGAACCCTTTGAAGTGAAGCTTTTAAATGGAATGAGGGCAGTGGCGATGGGCTTGACTTGTAGCGCTTGCTTGAGAGCTAAGGATTCACCAAGCTGTTGAAATACGCGGCCATGGCCACCTGGACGAGTCTTGCCAGCTTGATATTTTATTGTGAAGCGTTCAGATATATCTCTTCTCTTTCTACAAAGAAGTATGTCTCTTTCTAGTTTCTACAAAGCAAGTATAACGCGACGGATTTATCCTTTCACTTTTTCCCTTTCTCCACCTTTTGAGGGCTAGAAAATCAGGGATTCAGGTTAGATCTTACATAAGAAAAGCTGAGAATCACCAATACCTCATGGCTTTTCTACATTATTTAGTAACAGCAAAAGGTAGTTCTCATCCTTTGGTATTTGTCTTTCACTTACCAAGAAATAATTGGTACTGTTTGGACCAGCAGTTGGTTGCCGTCTTGATTGTCATCGAGCAGTTGGCATCGAACCTTTTTTTTGCACCGTGTTGCTGTTTCTTCAATAATTTAAACGTAAATTAATCTACGCGTTCCTTTCGCGTGCCCACAGCCACTGACCTGCTGATACATGGCCCCGCTAGAAAATGGACGTCCCGACTTTACATTATTTCATGTGGACAGAAGCCAGAAGGCGGGGCCGATACTGAAGTGTCTATGAAGCTTCCTGGATAAGGACCAAGTCCACCCTGTTCTTGTGTTTCACTTGACTTCAGCTAGAGATTTCTGAGAAAAGAAGATATTAATGTCAAATTTTTTAAGTTGAAAAAGTATTTGTACCCCCCCACCTCCAATATATATATATATATATATATATATATATATATATATTACATGTGTAGAAGTAGGTTAGGTGGGCAATTGCTTACACATTCATTAAAAACCTTCTTATTTCTATTCTTGCAGGAGAGGCACATGGAACATATATATATATATATATATATATATATATATATATATATATATATATATATATATATATATATATATATATATATATACATGTGCCTCTCCTGCAAGAGTAGTAGTAGGTATGGTGGTCCTTAAAAATTTATACCCATTGCCTCTTATTCAGAATTTTCTGACTCAACCTGTCTCCTACTGCTCTGCTCTTGGAAATATCAACCTTTCTTTTACCCAACTTAGTTACCTCACAGTCTCAACATAAATTTTAATTTGGGGTTTGTTTTTGATAACTATGGTCCCATTTAGTTAACATGAGTGGAGTTAATATATGTCATTGGTATTTTCGTATATCTGTAAATAGTTGACGTTTTGAAAGTTTACCTTGTCAAAAGAATAAGCCGCTAACCGGTTTATGCCTCAACTTCACCCAGCATCGATGGGTTCAATCCAACACGGTGACTTGTAAGTTAGAGCTTCTCTTAGTAATAGGATTTCAGGTTTTCGTTTTGAGGTTGAGGACTCTTACCAGTTTCGCAGCCATTAATTAGTGCTTATCTATCTCACCTTGAAGAATCCAAGTTCAATCGTAGCCAGGACATTGACATTTTTGGCACTAATGCTTTTTAAATCCTTGCACGGAGTTCATTCACGGACCAAAATTGATACGTACAGAGCAATTAACAGATCATTTATGTCATTATTTTAAATGATACACATCTAATGCACGATAATTTTTTTCCCCTTTCTTTTTATAAAAGAAACAACACACAACAATGATATTTTGCTGCCGCCTAAGTGATAGAATACTATGCTCTAAATGGCATAGTATAACTGGTTGGTGTGAGAGACATACAGATGATGCATCCTCAATTCGATTCCAATGGGGTTCTACTCCACTGAACTACAAATCGGTGACGACACTCAAGTTGAACAATGTAATGTAAGACCACTTAGATCTTGAAGCAACTTTGGATCCTAGGATAGATGGAACATACAGTAACTTTTACCCCGTTGAATACACCAAAAAATGGGGTACTACCTTTTTTTTGGGTATTAGAGAGCCTCTTCTAATCAAATGAATTCAAAGATTTCCACAAAGTTACATCCAAAAGTTTTAACAATAATTGGCATGTGGTCAAGTTTCTTGTCATCGTTGAAATTTGAGCCCACCTTTTGCGCTGTTAATTGAAAAAAGTTCGACTTATCTTACCCGATTATCATTAGCCCACGTTGAATTAGTGAGTTAACTAATCAAAGCGCCAATAAAATAAGCATTTATATAGTCATTATTTTTCATGAACCTCTTCGACCGTGCCTAGCATGGTAGTGTCTAGAGCTTTAAATCAGCCCTCTTTAAGCTGTTCCTGATTTGCGAAACTAACAAAAAATATGTTTTTTCTTAGATAACAAGATAATTTTTGCTGATTCAAGATCGATCTTGAGGAAGGATAATTCATGAACCTTTAAGCTAATCACGGGAATAGTTGTATGCATGTTACCGTAGTTGTCCAAAGTTTAGATGCGTTTTTTTATTCGAAGCATATGTGGGATCGCCCCACCTAGATTGCTTGTCACAGGTCCGAAGAAAATGTTCCATGCAAACGCCAACGAGCAAAGTTTCACATATCGTCATTAGGATGAGAGGTTGAATAGAATCATTACTGAAAAAAAAGGTTCGGAACGTGGTACACGAAAGTCATTTTCTGCGCTCCAACATACTTTTCTTTCCGCGTACTTTTTAGCGTCTTTAGAAGTCCTGGTAACGAAGAGCTGTTAAAAACCACAAATGAATCTTCACAAAGGAAAACTTCGAATTGTAGACAGAGTCTTCTAAGAAAAGTCTGGTCGAGAAGCGAAACTGGGTGCATGCTTTGCCGTGGCGAGAACGCAGGGGCTTCCTGCCTTCACCAAAGTCCAACTCATCGACCACAACGATTTAATTCGTCCAGTCGGCCACATTTGTATTTT
The DNA here is from genome assembly GCA_011799765.1 of Nymphaea thermarum. Taxonomy (NCBI): domain Eukaryota; kingdom Viridiplantae; phylum Streptophyta; class Magnoliopsida; order Nymphaeales; family Nymphaeaceae; genus Nymphaea; species Nymphaea thermarum. The sequence goes on from JAANDH010000056.1 coordinate 338,784, forward strand.
GTACCACAGATACTACTTTCTCAAGGGAAATTTCAAAAGAGTGAGTCGCTTTTGGAGGAGAAACTAAATCACGTTAAAGCAAATGACTTCACACAAAGTCACCAGCAAGTTCACATGTAAATTCTCTCTCTAAGTTGTTTTGTTTGGGCATCCATTTCTTTTTAGACGCGTCTCGTTTAATGAACTTCTTTTCAGCTCTTCCCAGTTCCTCCCTTCTCTCTCGGTCGCTCTCTCTTTCTCTCACGCCGGCGTCACACGTACACCACAGGGCAGACATATACGGAAAAAGGGGACCGTTGCACACATGATTCAATCAGAAAAAAAAAAAAAAATCAGTCTACTTCAAAAGCAGCAAAAGTTGATCAGTAAAAAGCTGGAAGTTTACTTCACCGCAGGAAAAACTGAAGTTCCTCTTCTTACAATGCAAAACAAAAAATGTTAACTCAAAAAAAGCTCCGATCTGATGGCATTCAAGAATGGAATACCGGCTCTCCTATTCTTCGGTGTAATAAGTGGATAAGAAGTGCGTAGATCAAAGCCTGCTTACCACTACAAAGTTAGACTGTCGGGGTTCTCGATGATCTTCGCGAAGGTCTGGAGGAAGGCAGCTAAGTCAGCACCATAAACAATCCGATGGTCGGCCGTCACATTCACCTGCAGATGTACACAAATGACAAATCAATAAGTTAGCCTCAAACGAACCCCTCCCAAAGTGTCCTAAAGCAATCTCCACATTTCAGTTAATGTGCGCAACTACAAGGCATCAACAACATGCGAAGAACGATGTTGGCAGGACGCCCGTCAATTCAGGATTCAGGCTATACCGAGGATGTAGCCATGTTATCAGCATTTTCTCAGGAACACTAGCATGACAAAAGAAAAGGTGGTACCTTAAGTAGTTTTCCTCTGGAAGATGTTAAGATGGTATTCGTGCATAAATACATGCCAAATACATATCAAATATCCAAAGAAGTATATAACAGAAAACCTCCATGAGGAATGTTCAAGATACTAGTAAAACGTCTAGCCTTTCCTTCAATATAAATACCCCAAGGCCCAAAATTCAATACATGTAGGAAAAGCTTCCAGATTTTATTCAGAAAGAGGAGCGATCAAGTGCAATTAAGCAAGTGGACCAAAGTGCATGCTCATACATGTCTGAACTTGCTGGCGATATAGCTTTCAAAAGTTTTTGTAATACAGGAAAAAGAATTTACTGAAATTTGTAACATAAGGCAGCAAGTTGTTGTGGCAAACCAGAGGATCACCAGCATTCAGCAGAATGAGACACAAATGCAAGAAAGATGGTCTAAACAAAGGCAGAAAAGGCTTCCTCAGTTCAAGCTACGTGATCAAGCTAAGGGATAAAACAGGGGTAAATGAAGGTTAAAACAGAGGAAACTACACCAGTTTGTATGTGAAAAAATTTCCATTTCATGTTTGAATGGCATAAATGACTCGAGATTTACCAGCATCTTGTTCTTCACACTAAAGAATCCATCACCTCTTGCCACAACAGTGGGTTTTGATGCACCAACAGCCATGATCGCTCCCTGCAGAGGATCCAAAATATTTTCACCAGGAAGGATGAAAGTAGAAAGAAAAGAAACTCACATATACAAGAATGCAAATACTCACCTGGCCAGGTGGAAGGATGGCATCGAACCTATCAACTCCAAACATTCCTAAATTTGATAAAGTGAATGTCCCTGAAATAGGAGACAAGTTAAATCTATCAACCACAAATGCATTACAGAATCAGGTCAAATGCCTCTGTTCCACCGAAACCAACCAGAATTATATTCATGAGGCTGAAGTTGCTTAGCTCGAGCTTTCTCTACCAAGTCTTTCCATTGTTGTGATAACAAATAAAGATCTACCTGCAACAGGATACAAGATACCCAGAATATAAGAGTTCCAATGCATGAATTCAGAGCATTAAAGAATATGGACACATAATATTTTAATGTTTGTTTGTTGCTTTTTTTCCCTTTTATGATGAGAGGAAACCATTGAACATCTTGGAATATGTCAGGCTGTGGATTTACAAAGTGTATGGTTACCATTTCCTAGTTTAGTTGTCATTACAAAAGTTCTGGATATCATCTCTTGTAGATTACTAAAATCTCTCCACTATTTTGACCTTAAGCAAGGGTCCCACACCATGGACCTTGAATTCTAGACTCAACATGGAGGCTTTAGGCCAATTCGTCAAGCAAAATTTTGAAGCTTTTTGGGCTCATATATCAGGATTTTCATTCTATATGTTCATATGCAAATGAAAAACTGATGCCAATGGATGCCTGCGACCTACTCTTATGCCACCAATTTGCTGAAACCTATTCAGACAACAACTTGTACAACTTCTGAACTCTAACAAGTGACGCAGTTCTTTTAGCGTGAAAGTTTAAGCTTCACTCTATAAACTCCAATGAAAGCTTCGGCCTATAAACTTGGAACTATCGAATTAACACACATTTGTCACTGTAAAATTTGGACAAGTTAAGCTGATGAACTTCAACATTTCCTGAACTCGTAGGAAGCCCAGTTCTAATGGAAGTCCATGAAAGATAATTTCAGCATGACTAAATGGCTATTGTTCATATAGGTAGGTCGGAATCTTTCTTGTTTGGTTAACTTTCTCTTGCCTAAAAAAATTTTGATACTATAGTTATGCTACATCTTTGTGAACGTAGCTTTTAACAGAAAAACAAAACTACACTTTACCAGTACGATTTTCTTAATGTTACCTTAGTTCTCACAAAGTAATAGTAACAGAAGATTATGGGAACTAAAGGCTGAAAGAGGTAACCAAGTATTTCTAGGTAACAATGAAGTGGCCGTTTCATGGATAAAGTTCAAGGAGCAAAAGCACAGGGTAACTCAAAACCGAAGCAGAACCTTATCAACATTCTGCAGAACAGGGGTTATGAGACCACCATCTATCGCCACAGCCACTGCAATATTTATGTTGCTATTATATGTGAAACTCTTCCCGTCCTTGCAGCTTGCGTTCACAACTGGGTGCTGGGCAAGTGCCATGGCAGCTGCTTTTGCCAATAGAACCGTCATGGTTACTCCCTTCGGTTTCACCTGAAACAGAATAACAATTTATTGATAAACTTACATTTTCTGAACAAATAATGACATGACATCCACCTGGGCAATAGAACGTGCCCATCATCACAATGCAGCGTTATTGCAGCTACGCCATTCCATCCTACTTTTCAAAAATAGGAAAAGTAACCAGTGGTTGGGATTATGCACAAGATAAGTGTACTAAACAGTTGTTCGGAGACCGGAATTTGATGTAACAGAATAGAATTAAAAATTTTCAGCGGAGAAAGAGAAGAAAAACATAATTTTCTACCTTTGTGTACAGAGCATCAAGAGCGTCGGTGATCACAGGATACCCAACACGGAATGTGGGCACGGAGAGGCTTTCAACCATGTTTCTGGAGACAGCAGCTTGCATCGAGGTGAAAGGAACCACCGTGGATCCGGGAATCTGGGGCAGCGAAGCAGAGGCCGTAGCGGGTGGAGGAGGCAATGGCGATGGCGTCACAGAAGGAGCAGCAACCGGTGCTACAGAGGCAGGTTTGCTATCAGGAGGCAAAATTCCCGCAGCCTTCTCTATATCAGCGGAAGTGATCCGGCCATACGGTCCGGTTCCCGCTACAGATCCCAGATCCACCTTATGCTGCTTGGCAAGCTTCTTCGCGTGCGGCGTCGCAACGATCTTCCGTGGCCCCTCGGCCGCAACTGGAGGTGGCGGAGCCCTAGCTGCGGGGACGGAGTTATCCGAGGAAGGTGGAGGCGGCGGCGGAGGAGGAGGAGGAGAAGCAGCAGCAACGGAAGACGACGACTTGGCTGCAGCCTGGGCCTTAGCTTCAGCAATCTCCTCTTCCGTCTCGGCAAGCAGGCCGATTGGAGCTCCCACGGGAGCCGTCTCGCCGTCGCCGACGACGATGGCCGCAAGGATGCCGTCGTAGAAAGTCTCGACGTCCATGTCGGCCTTGTCGGACTCGACGACGACGACGCTCTCCCCCTTGGAGAGGACGTCGCCCTCGGACTTCACCCAGGAGACGATCTTCCCTTCCGTCATAGTGGAGCTGAGCGCTGGCATGAAGATCTCCCGGATCTTGGCGGTGACTGCGGGGTTCTTGCGCCTGAGGTAGCGCGGAATGGGGGCAGCAGAGGGAGAGCGGAGGCCATTGCGGAAGGAGGAAGAGAAGGAGAGCGTGGAGGGTGGAGGGGGCCTAGCTAATAGCTGCGACGCCATTCTCTTCCCCGCTCTGATTCAAGAGAGTGAGAGAGGAAGATTGTGTGTTTAAGAGAGAATGAGAGAGAGGGCGGAGATGTCGAGGGCTTCACTCTGTTCAGAGTTCGTTGTTTACATCGCCCCCATCGCTCCTGGAGTGGGTAGTAGTAGGCCACTGGCCACCCCATCGACAACCCAAACAGATGATGATGACGATGGTAGTCTCCTTCGCGTGCCTTCCACACGTGCCATTGTTGATTGGGACACTGGAGCTGGATATCTCTGTTCATCTACAAATTAGTTCACCACAGAGTACCAGAGATGGGGCTCCAACAAAATTTCTGTCCGCTGGTTCAATTTTTATTACAATTCGATGGTTGGTCGATGAACTAAAGCACAAGATGATCGTCATGCTCAAGTACTGATTGATTCAGCACCATTCCCTACAAATCTGCCAATATAAATCACTTTTTAAGTTCCTATTAACCATGTAGTTTTACTGTACATAGTGACGCTAATAGTTTGGACTTGAAGCAGACATCTTTTTTGATATCCAGTTTATCGAATATTCACATATCGGATTAGAATGCAAGTGAAAAAGTCATATCATAATCATATTCGATGTTTAAGCTCACAATCCAAGTTGAATTTGGAACCGACTTTTAAATACACAATCAAATCCAAACTGCTTATGATATGTTAAAAACCGACTTTTGAAATGTATGGATATCAGATATAAAATATTTATTTGAAATTGAAACCAAATATGAATCCAATCATATATTTGGTTAACATCAAGAAGACTAGATGTGACTTTTTAATTGGATAAAAAAAACCAATTTCCTCAACCGAATGTTGTACTTTTGTTTTTCTATGTCCCACTTTTTTTGAAACTATTTCAGATTGGATATTCAATCTATCCACATTCCTAACCATGCATGCAAAATTTGCTCTGCCACATATGTATCAGCTCATATCGCACTACTTTTTATTTTTAATTAAAAATAATTTTAAATAACTTACATTAATTTAAAAATATAAAAAAATGAAAAAAACGTAAGCTTGTATGCCTTGCATCGTATCCAGCAAAAAAATCAATGTAATGTATACCGACTGATAATTTTGAAGATTTTGGAGCTATGGAACAATCTATTCTTATAAGGATAATGTTCATTATAAATGACAAGACTCAAAACTACTTGTTCCTTAGTCGGTCCTACGTATGAAATAAAACTATATGAATATATTGGCGGTTGAGAATATATTGGCGGTTGACCTTGTATAAGAACCGGAAAACGAAGTCGTTCTTGAAAAAATTTGACCAAGTATGGTTATTGATGGTGTCTCCCAAGTAGAACAGAAAAAAGGTAACGATATAGAGTATCGATTTCATCCTTTGGCATCAAACCTTTCTCACAACAAAGAAGGAGCTGATGATGACACCAAGCATGGATTGCCGGGTAAACAGGATGATATTCAAATCTTTGATGGCAAGGAAGCCAAATGATCTCAGAAACCAGTAACATGAATATAAAGTTCTGTTCAATTTTGAAACTAATCGTTCTTTTCTTTTCCTTCACATGAGACCCGTGTTTTCCATGTGATTGATTAGTGAGCTCTTCATTCGCTAGCAAATTCGTGAATTGTTTAGTTTGTAGCCTTGGCCTCCTCTTCGAGAATGTAGTTCCGCTTCATTTCTTCCAGTACAGAGTCGTTGGTGCTGTCAGAAAACCAAGCGAGAAAAGTAAGGTTCTGTAATGTGCAAAAAAGATCACATATAATGTTAAAATGACAGAACCCGGCTGGATCATCGAGGGCGCATAAAAGTATGAATACCAATAGTAAACAGGTCATCTTTGAGCACCAAATCAAGCAGAACAGTTAATCGGCCAGCAGCCAGGAATATAAACATTATATGCATCATAATCGTCACTATGCGTTGTGCCATTTTTGTGAAAACCCAGAACAACAGTTATGCTGCAAACAAATAGAGAGCTAGAAATGAAATAAATCAGTAACCATCAAATTTTGACAAATGAAATTGGTACTGATACGTGCCACAAAGAAATTCAGCTAGTGCAAGTACGATCTGATCACTAAGAAAGACGGTAGAAGAATGCAAATTACTTATAACTCTGAAACTTCGAGGTAATTCTTGATATCGTGTGATGACTATAAAGATACCAAAACTATTCCAGTATACATATATGAGAAATATTGATGATAATAAATGGGCAAATCTGAAGATGCAGTAACATGGTCTGGTTACTCTGTAAACCCCAAGGGAGGGTGCAGAACAAGTCGGAAAATTATATGATACATGATGCCCATGGCTCCCGAAAAACCAACCCTATCTTTTCCATTAATCCCATCAGCAACCCTGGAATAAGTAGTCATTGAGAAAAAACAATTCCGTAGGAAAATAAACCTTTTCTAAAGACAACAAATTTTAAACAGTTGAAAATTTTACGCAAGAATTATGAGGTTTGCCTTATGCAATCAGGATCCTTCTATGACAGTTGAGCCTCTGGTTGCAGGATAGACCACAAAAGGAGCTCAGATTTCAGACCTCAATGAATTTATTGGTAAATATTTAGAAACATTCACGAAAAAGTGAAAAAGATCAGTAGAAATCAATTAACTTACTCTTTTGATGTTTAACAAGGAGAAGACTTGGTTTGGGGGCCCGGTCAACTAGTTTCAGCCTAACTAGTAAAACGAAAAGCTAAAAGGAAAAAAGATACTCTCTGCACAAGGATGAGTTCAGATGTTGCATTCACAACAAAGTCCACAAATAACGACCTAATTACATGAAAAAATGCTATGTCATACGTTGTCTGGAGTACCAACTTCATAAAAAGAACATGTAAAAAGAATTTATTGTCAGCAAGACTTTAGTTTGAGGGGCACAAAGACAATGCTGGTGAAGATGATCACTGGGGACAGGAAAAAAGTGCTGCAGGAGAAAGTTGAATAAAGAATAGTAAAGAGCACTGACTATTGATGAAGACATTCATTCAACTCCTTTGCTTGCTGCCGGCAATGCCAAGCAACAGAAATCGTCCTTCCTTTAGCACATTCAGCATACTTTGCTACGTAACCGTTGCATTCTTTAAGAGCCTTTTCTTTCATTTTGCTGCGTAAAGCTGGAATGTCATCATCAGTTACATACTCCATGCAAAGGAAAGAAAAAACTGCTAAGAAATAACTGTAGTCTTGGTGATATGTAAGAACAGCCTTATAGGTGGATAATTTAGCCAAACAATGACATTCCAGGAATGATGAAAAAGAGAACATAGACCAAGGGTAGAGAAACAAATTAAATAAAGCAAGTAACGGAGCATCTACATTGCACTATGCCATTTGGTGATGCAGACAGCAGAGGGCCGGAGCACATTTCCATCTGTTTGTCTACATTTTAACTGAAATTAAATCTAGTGCTTCACTATGCTCAGCTATAAATCATGTCATACGGTTTAGGGTTTTCTTGGCAAGAAAAGGTACTGCACTACATTGAATTGCTAAGGCCCATTTCTTGGTGCAGTATCAAGCTCTAGGGTGCTAAAATGGAAGAGACCATACAGGTTTGAATCAGGGAGCAGTGTACTTATGCAAAATCAAGAGATTATAACGGAACGTGTATAACCCTCCCAGGCACCTCGGAGGATCACCTTTGGGAAAAAAGTACAAATAATCTTGAAACTTCATATAAAAAGTTATGATTCAAAACATGTTAAGGATAGCTTGTCGTAAGAACAATTTCTGAGGCACCAAAAACCTTGCAAAAGTCACGAGATTTTCACCAATTAAGTTAGGCTTCTTTATAGTTCTACCAATTACCATTTCTTGCTACATTGTAAAGCTAAATTCCCTTTGCTTCATCGCTGCGTGGCCAAAACTGGGCTTAGGCAGGTGGCACTTCATCATCATTATTCTCATTCTCATAATCATTATAATTACTTTTCTCCATGCCAACCAGGATCAACCCATGCCCAATTATGCTTTGTTAAGATTATACTTTCAAGGTAATGAAAGTAGGGTGCAATGTTGAAAGTTACTGTACTTATGTTGAGGTATATACTATACAGGGGATTTTTCTAAAACAAGTGATAGAAATAAAATCATTTTGCTCATTTCACTATTGTGACACGTTCATATGCAGTCGCTTCCAATACATCACATCATTCGATGGCAATGAAACATGGACGCTTTGGATGCAGAGAAATTCTCAAGGATGGTGAGTCATATTTGGGGATTGAAATCTCCATTGCTTCCTTCCGTTTCCAACATAACTGGCAACCAAATCACCATCTTCATGTACATAGCAGCTTGAGTTATCAACTTATCATCTGTTCTTACTGCTAATTTCTCTTCTAATTGTTCCTGTGAATCCTTCTGTATGCTCCTTATCTCTATCCAAAGTTTCTGATTCCCCATCAGTTGCAACATAAAACAAGTTCCTCCATAGTTCCTCAAACAAGAGGACCAACGATGCATCATGTCAAAATGCAATTTCTCTCGGCTCTCGCTGAGGAGGTCTCTGGGCACATTCGCTTATCCAGAGCAGCAGAACATGCTGAGGAACTGAAGAGTAAGCATACTCCTAAATTATGAAAGATCGAACTGCATAACTGAGCTTATGGTACTGGAATTGACTCGAATTCTCATGCTGCATTTCACCTATTCCCTAGGCCTAGGGTGAACATGAATTTTATGTTCATCTCCAGCTCTGATCATTACATTGATCACCCTTTCCTGTTGATTCTATGCATGAGAATATGAAATCAAAGAAAGCGTTGAATCCGTCAATGATCAAAATCTAAATAGGAGAACCAATAACGAAGAAAGGAAAGAGAATCAAACTACACAAGATGAAAAAAAAAATGAAACACCCAACATACCAAGAAAAAGAAAAAGAAGCAAATCGCTACTTTCGAATGTATAATCACAGGCAGCATCACATTCATAGGGGAAAACGAAAACAAGGAAAACACACATCGAAGGGAGATGGGAAATGGGTGTAACTAGTCACGCAGAAGCACATACCTTCCTCTACCTTCTTCTTCACTTGATTCTCCCTGGCTCGTTCTTGGAGGTTAGCCATGGATGAGGCTAGCTGGTTCTCAGTTCGCAAGTGAAGAAGCAGAGTCTTTGGTCCTGACCTTGGGATAAGGGAATGGCCTGGTTCTGATCTTTGAGCGCACACAGAGAATGAGACTCGGGAACGAGGAAATCGAGAGACCGCAACAGGCTCAGGAGTCAGGGGGGAAGAGAGAGAGAGAGAGAGAGAGGTGCAATTGCAAACGGGTCGGACTCCTACCATATTTGAGACCTGAGAGTTATCATGCCCAAAGAACTTGGACCTAAGTTACTCAGTTTTGGAGTTTGATGGGTCTAAACTTGAAAATTATCAAGTTTAAAACCCGATTTTTTCGGGGGCTTCGATTTGGACTGAGCTCGTTTTCCCCTGCTTAAGATTGATCCTACCACATCCACTCGAATCCTTTAAGAACCATATCCAAATACTAGTCAGAATCGTCCTTGAAATTGTAATTTGAATGGGATCATAGATTCATGTGACGTGCATGTCTTTTTATTTTCTGTAGCTCTAACTTTGTAAACAAATTTGTAGATAAAAAAGAAAAAGGATGGCGGTTGTGTTTGTGAAGATTTTGTGCGTGTTGAAACTAGTGCATTCCAAATAGACGTGGATAACTGGATCATACGATTCTAGCAGTACCAACTTCAATTAAAGAATTTAAATGGCATGTCTGGAAAAGGAGCACTGCTTATCAGATATGTGAAAGGCAGAGAATTTTGTATGAGTTTACTACTTGCATGTGATTATCTTTACGTTTCTAAGTTTCCTGGACACTGATAAGCAAAATGCAATTACACCCAAGTAGTTTGCTTCTGATTTCGATGATGCTAAAGCCATGTCAGAGAGTCAGAGACCTGATTTTAGCCTGAAAACTAGTCACAAAAGCTTATTTTTGATGTCAAAACCATGTTGCAAACACAGTTTTAGTTTCATTCATATGGGCAGGAAGTTTTTTTTTTTAAAAAAAAAAAATCTTAAAATTTTTCAAAAGACACGCAAACAATCGATGATGATAAACAAATACACCTAATTTTTTTTTTGACATTGTTGGTGATACAACTAAATAAGTTTTTTTTTGTACCTTACGTACAAGCGGAAACATCTTTCAATGCCCCATCGCGATTAATACGGGGCTTACTAGCCAAAGCTGGTTATATACATAGACCTATGATAATGTATATAATAGTGTATGGACTCGTGTACATGAGTAACCACATCCCCTCACTGACACCCACTGATTGCATCAGCAGCAGGGGCGGAGGGAGGAGAGGGCCCGCCTAGGCCGTGGCCCGCCCCTAAGTAGCTGAAAAAAAAATATACATTAAAAAATAAAAAAAATTTAGCTGTTCAATGTAATTTTTTATTTAGATTCATTTTGGCTCTACCCAAATTTGAGGTTGTATTTTTTGGCCCGTCCCTAAACGAAATCCTGGCTCCGCCCCTGATCAGCAGCATGTGTGTCGACATGTAAGATGCCATCCCTGTGCCAAGGCACAGATAGCCTCCGCCGCTAAATTAAAGTCATTAATAAAGCAACCATTTATCAGCAAACGTAACAGTCGATTCTTGAACTGCCATCTTATTTGGACAACTTAAAAAGATCAAACAGTCGATTAAAGTTTCGAATTATAAGATATAAAATCTGATTTACTCATTGCAAAGTACGTAGCTGCTTCAGAATCAATTCATGGTATTCAACGGAGTGGTATATGTGGTTTGTCTTCTTCCCATGTATGCCTTCTAAAGGATCGGCTCAAGAATCAAAACAAGAGAAAAAAAAAGTACAGAAAGAGTCTCAGGAAGGCCTGAATCAAAGAAGACACAAAATCAGGCAAATTAAGCGCCCACAATCCCAGACGGTATTAAAAGGGATAGGTTGATGAAACAGTCTCACTGAGTCCCACTCAGTCTCATCTTCACCTACTTTATTCCTAATCCACGTTATGGTCTGAGGTGGGGAAGCCTGATCTTGCTATTTCTCTATTGAATCCATGCGATCAATGAAGTTAATACAACTCACGATGAAGTTAATACAACTCACGATGGCGTTAGATAAGTAGGATGAGTATTTCATCTTACTGTCCAACAAGAGAGCCGAAGTTTCCATCCTTTTTTTTGTATCACAGTAACTTGAAACAAAGACCGGCTGCCAATAAACCTCAACTCCATTGTAGTAACTCCTTTGGAAATCAACTCATGATAATGGTCAGGGGAACAACATAATGGGGGGATAGATTTCCTCACATGAGGTTAAATGTAGGGGTCTGGAGAGGATAAGATTTGACAGGGACTAAAAATGACTGGAATGCCTTGTATGACAAAAATTTAAAAACTGAGAAAATTTGAAAAGACAAAAACACGCTAACCAGGGGTCGATCATAAGAACCTGTGTTCTGGCCTCATAATTTTTTTCCTTGTAGGGATATGTGGCCTACATTTAAAGTAAATGACTACGGTCATTACTTATAACCTAGGGGTGGATGCATACGCACACACGTGCCCATGCAAGCACATGTTAAAGTATTGTATAGGTCTGCATAATGAGCGGAACCAACTTGGGCTCGACTCAAAGTCGCTCGAGAAAACTCAGCTCATGCTCGACTTGTTTATAAACGAGTTGAGTTCGAGCCTACAATGATATTCAAAACAATAAACGAGTCAAGTTTGAGTTTCAGAAACTCGACTCGTTTATATTCGACTCGACTCGTAAACCAGTACTCTATGTAATATTGTCAAAACCGATTTGACAAATTATACGAGTTACACGAGTTGAACGAGTTATTACTTATACGAGTTAATGCGTAAACGAGTTAAATGAATTAGACGAGTCGAGTTCGTGCTCGATTTTGTGTAGTCGAGTTGAGCTTGAGCTTGAGTGTTTTGTGCCGAGTCGAGTTCGAGCTGGCCAAGTTCGGGTTCGACTCGGCTCGTGTGCAGCCCTAGACTATTCTATGGCCTGAAATTTTAGCTTAATTAAGGATAGGCCACATTCCACGCCCAACCACAACGCACATAAAATCATGTACACCAAGTGGATTTGAGGGCATTTTAGTAATTTCTGAAAATAGATGTTTTGAGGTATTCTTGTAATTTTGTATGCCAATGCACAAACCATCTCCAATGGAAGGGACAAAGAGAAATAAGAAAAGCTACTAAACTCTACATAAATCAAGTTTTTTATTAACGTGTAGTTTTGGAAAAGAGCTAGGCAAGTCTCCTCCATCAGCTCATTCCCAAGTTCAAGAAACCACTGGTTCGATTCAAGTCGCTTACTCCAAGCAAAGTTGAAGCTTGATAGGTCACTAATATAAATTGTAGCAAAGTTCAAGCTTGATAGGTCCCTAATATAAATTGTTGTATACTTTCATCAGGGGAAGGTAACCGACCAATTTTGTCTTTTGCATGCTTCTTTAGGAGAATGGTGGCTTCACGGGGCAGCTGTGTCCAAAGAAAAATACGGTGGCTGGAGTGATCTCTAAGGTCACAATCTTAGAGCCGTAGAAACAAATTCAAAGTACAAATAAAAACAGAGAAATAAGAAGAGCAATGCCCACAAGGAAGAGCGGTGTTAATGAGAATCAAACAAAAGATGCACTTCATCTATCTTGCGCCCCTTCTCGATCAGCTATGCTATAAAGAAAGAAAGAAGAAAAATAATACTTTTAATGTCGTGTTCTTCCATACTTGACGTGTATATGAAAACGAAAGAGATAAGAAGTCTCCAATTGATGTGCCAAATAGTTTAGGCCAGCAACTTGTTCAGATATGTCATTTTCAATGTTAATATTTTTTGTTTCACTGGTTGCATTGCAGTTATTGAAATGCTTTAATGCGGAGCGTGGATTAAGAATTAAACGTAGCCTAAGTCTAAACTATGATCTTTAATTTGAAAAATCAGCATCTACTACTTGAGATCTAAATTGAGCAAAATCATTTTTTATGATAAATATGTGAAGATCTCTTCAAAATCATGCTCTTAACAGTATGAAACCTTGTGGGTAGTCTTCAAGGCTTATGATTGTCTAAACTTGGCCATAATTTGTTCAATTTTTGTAGTTGATTCATAAGATAATAACAATGTAACTTTCTGAAAACATCAGATAAATTAAAATATTGATCAAAGTGTGTCAAGGTTGCCAAACTACAAGAAATTGATGAGACTTTTAAAATCTAGAACAGCCAAAGCTCGACTAAGTGGACCAAGCGAATTGGCGTGCGTCCATTTCCCAAAAGCATGTGGACCAGGTGGGTCGTCGTCAAACCCAGACTCGAACCTGCTGGTTGGTCAAAGGCAGGGCAGGACACAAGATCCACAAAATGTGAAAGTTTCGGTGGGTCTACTTTGAGCACGTGGCATTGCCTAATTGGGTCACCGTCACAGCAGGAACGTCCGGCCGAGGTCCCCAAAGCCTCCTCTTGCACGACAACACTCTTGTTCCCGCCCCTACGCCTCCCTGGAAGTTCCCGGCGCACGAGTACCGATCACATCTCCCGGTTTCGTACCACCATTGCCGGAATCCGACGCCCCGGAGTTGCCGGATCCTCCTGTCGCTTTGCCCTTTCTCGTCGGAGTTCTGGGAAGAATCGGTGAGTTTCTCAGAGTTAGCGTTGGCCTACGCGCTAGCCTTCTCTCTCTCTCTCTCTCCTCTCTCGCGCGCGCTCCGTCCTTCGATTTCACGTCCTTCAATTTCGGAATTAGGTTTCACACTCGTTGAAGGTATTGCCCATCTTTTTTCTCTTTTTTTGGGATACGCTTGTAATGCTGTTTCTTTCCTGGTAGGGCTCTTGCTTCGAATCCAAGTATCCGCTTCGAACACCATATTGATCCTCCGGATCGTTTTCCTTAAATTCACATCTACTTTCTTCTAAATGTCCTGCAGGCTATTCGGTTAAGTAGTTTGTGATCAAATCGAGAAATTTAAGGCTCGCGGACATTATGAATGGGTGTGTCACTTGAAGTAAAAAATCTGTAGCTTGAAGTCGTTTTTCTTCGCTTTTTATGTACACATCCTGCTGTAGTGATTTGTTATGGTTCTTTGTTATTTAAAGTGTTGGTGGATCGAAATTCTAGTATTTGAAATATTTACATGTCGGCATGTGTTTTCCTTTTGGGTTGGAATTAAGAGCACAACTGCTTCCACTTTTGGATAATGTACATCCACTATCAGTTGACAGTTAAAACTAGGCTGGTGAAATAGGATGTTTCGTTGTGGATAAGATGCATTATACGGATAAATAGATGCGACTAATAACCATCTTTATCTTCGTAAGTTTAGCTTTGGCAACATTTGAAAGAACTTTACTGCAGAAACAGATTGACGCAGAGATATCTTATCAAGTTCGAACGTTTCTGAGCTTTTCTGATGCGTCTGTTTTGTTTGGTTGAATTGGCAGATGGTGCCTAAAGTAGGATCGCTTAGATATAGTATGCAGAATAGTTACAGGGAAAAACTCCTTTTCCAAGAGGGAAGTGAAGCAGAACTGGGGTTTTTGGCAGAGAGCGATGGAGGGGGACGTAAATGTTTTTGGCCGTGCCGCTATCTGTTTGGGAATATTTGGACTAGTATGAAAGAAAATGCTGTGTTTGCATGGGAATTCGGCCGGTCAGATCCACGGAAAGTTATGTTTGCGGCAAAGATGGGCCTAGCATTGATGCTTATGTCGCTGCTTATATTTCTGAAGGAGCCCTTGAAAGATCTTGGCAAGAACTCCGTTTGGGCCATCCTCACTGTGGTCGTGGTGTTCGAGTTCAGTATAGGTATGCTTTAGATTTGTGCTAGAGCTGCCACCATGTTACCGTCTGTTTCACACACCTCACTTATCATCTTATGTTGCTCCTATGGTCTTGTCACCGATGACATTCGTGTAGGTAATTGTCTGCTTAAAATTTATTGACTATAGTTTCTAAGAGGTGCATTACTTTTTCTGCCAAGAATCATGCATCTCCTGGATGTGCACGCCATAGGTTGGGAACCAACTCCACGACTGGCCATGAAAGAAGCATAGTTACAGATATTCTTTGAAAAGGAGAACTGATGCATGAATGATGTAATAATGTATTTTATTTCACATTTGGATTAATTACATGTATTGTTGCATTATTTTCCGCTAGGAGCAACACTCAGTAAGGGTTTGAACCGTGGCTTGGGGACATTATCAGCAGGAGGTTTGGCACTTGGAGTTGCTGAGCTATGTGTCCTCTCTGGGTCACTGGAGGAAGTTTTTATAGTCATTAGCATATTCTTCGCAGGTGCTCCCTCAGTGTTGTGCACATGAAGGACTTCTAGGTGCGACCTCTACAACCAAAATATCAATTGACATTTTATTTTCATGTTTGCAGGTTTCTGTTCGAGCTATGTAAAGTTATACCCAACAATGAAAGAATATGAATATGGATTTCGTGTATTCCTGCTGACATATTGTACTGTTATGGTATCGGGCAATAGGACACGTGAGTTTGTTGAAACGGCTATATCTCGCTTTCTACTCATTGTTCTTGGCGCTGCTGTTTGCTTGGTTATCAATATATTTATATACCCAATTTGGGCTGGAGAAGACTTGCACAAACTAGTTGTTAAGAATTTCATTGGTGTTTCTAAGTCTCTTGAAGGTATGCTGAAAACTTGTCAATCAAGAAAATTTTCTTTTCTTTATCTGTGGGAAATCTAAAAATGTAATGCACGAATCACTCTTCGTGCTTATTGTAAAGTGGCTGCTGACTTCTGAAAGCCATTTTTATAGGCTGTGTTGATGCTTACCTTGACTGCGTAGCATATAACAGAATTCCATCAAAAATTCTTACATACCAGGCCTCTGATGATCCCCTGTATAGCGGGTACAGATCTGCTGTAGAATCTACAAGCCAAGAACAGACTTTGGTATGGCTTTATCTTGGTCTTTTATATAGTCTTGCTTTACTCCACATTCTTTTGCCTTAATATTATGCTTTCATCTTATCACTGCAGGCAGGTTTTGCTCGGTGGGAGCCTCCTCATGGCCGTTTTCGGGGAAAAAATTATCCTTGGAAAAACTACCTGGAGCTGAGTGGTGCTCTTAGACATTGTGCTTTCATGGTCATGGCACTGCATGGGTGTATTCTTTCAGAGATACAGGTAGTTATTGGTCGTTGATTTTCACTTTTTTATAGCACAGTTGTTGAAGATTGCTGATTTAAACTTGCACATATAATTCCATTGAGGCAGATTTTAGCTGGTCAAATTTGTAGACCATGTTTTTTTGTTTCTGTGTCTACCCAATTTCTCCATCATCAGCTAAAATTTTCAAATTTAAGGGGGCAAAGTTCGTTGTGAGTCATTTTGACCTTGAATCATGGTGAGATGTCACTCTTGGTTCTACTAAAGTTCTCCATCTATGCTTGTCTTTTTACATCCCCAAAAGAAGGAAGGAAATGCCTATAATTGCATTTTAACATATAACCTGAACATTTCTGCAAACATGGTTCCTAAATCTTGTGGAGGTCATTAACCACCTGATCTGTGTTTTAAACTGATTTTTATGTAGGAAGACGTATTTCTGATTTGCATACAAGCTGCTTTTAAGAACAACAAAAATTTTCTTCAATTCTAGGTTTCCTTTTAGATAAATTCACACTTACAATCTGCTTTGATTTCTTCTGAATTGAGTTCAAAATTCATAGATTTGTCAGTTGGTTATCTACTGATAATAAGTAAATGGCTGCTTGTTTTCAATGTGAAGTTTCATCTTGGGATTAGACAACTATAACACCTTACAGGTGGTTATTATGTCAGGCTCTATTTTATATTATTATATCCTGTATATTTTCTGTGTTCAAAGTTATGGCCATTTCCAATGAAGCATCTGCGGGGCGTTTGGCTCCCTACCTTTATTGACAAAAATTGTTAATTTAGAGTTCTGGCCTTTTACTGCCATTGAGTATCTAGTTCTAAATTTTATCTGATGCCAGCATTTGTAACCATATATAGGTGATAGAACCTTCTTAATTTTCAGACAAGCAAGTTCTTAGGACTTCAGAAACTAACTTGCATTTCCGAATGTAGTAATCGGGCAAGTTGGTTTATTCTACATAGAAATGGTGACACAACTTTTTTCTTATTAAGGGGGTAAAATACCAGGAGGGGACATTAGCATGAAAGGGTAAGTTCATTAAACATGCCCAACTCATTGTGACCTAATGCTTCTTTAAAATTTGCATCAGATTGTTGTGTGACAATCAGCTTATTGACTTATTGTTGATAATGGTGACCTTAAGGCCATGAAGCCTTCTTGTTATAGTAGGCATACTCAGATAGTCATCTAACAACGTCACATTCAGTTCGCATGTTGAGTCAGTGCTCACACTGATGGAGGATGAGCCTTCACTTCTGCTGGTCAAGTTCATTGTCTGCTCCAATAAGAGGAGACGAAATGTAAAATATGGATGCGGCTGAAGACAAAGTGTCCTTATCTTATTTTCCACTTCCAGCAGTTCTAATGCAAAGAGGCAGGTTAAATTTCATCAGTGCCCCATAAAGGTTCCAAATATCAAAAAAGACAAGAAGGTTACTTTTAGTGGCTGACTTTGAATATGGTCAATAATGAAAGCAGTCCCTATTCGATATGGAGTGAAAGGATCATCTATTGATTAGGCTCAAGGACCGATTGAGGATCTAGAAGAGTTTTAAATCATCAGTTTGATAATTGTTAGTAAGCGTATACAAGCATGTTGAGACGCACGCTCAAGTAGCAGAGAACATGGAGGGGACTTACAATTCTGAAATGTGATTAGTCAGCATGTCCTTTCGAAATGAAATTTTCTCAAGGGATGTGCATAGCAGCCTGTCACCTCAAAAAAAAAAGTAAAGAAAATACACATTATGTGTACCTGATATTGCACCTGCTTTGGGCAGATTATTGTTGTCTTAATTAATCATTTATCCTCGATACCTTCTTTCCTATTGGTACTGTAAGAAGTCTGGTCTCTTAAATAAATGGTGCACATATTTAAAATAAGTGCCAATCACTTGAAGCAATCCCAGAACTACAAAGGCAACCACAGTAATTTTTGTGTCACAATCACATACTGCACATAGTAAGCGCGTCTAAAATTTGCTGGAAAACTCCAACTTCTCATTTGTATTCTGCATCGCAGGCTCCACCAGAGAAGAGAGAAGTTTTCAGCGAGGAACTGCGGAGAGTTGGTTGCGAAGGTGCTAAAGTTTTATACTTGTTGGCAGATAAGTTAAAGCTGATGGTCAAGCTAAGCCCAGGCAATATTCTTTCCAAAGTTCATGAAGCAGCTGAGGAGCTGCAGAAAAAGATAGATAAGCGGTCATATCTTCTTGTAGATTCAGAAAGTTGGGAGATAGGCACCCGACCTGTAGCTGCAAAGTTCAGTACTGAGGGTAATGATGCAATAGGTAGTTACCAGTGGTCAAAGTCACTCAGTGAAGCTGTGCTCCACTTTGGAACTGTGGATCCCTCAAAAAGTTGGGATGTGCATAACAAACTTGATGCACAAATAAATAAACCCCAAAACGTCAAGTTTGTGAAGCATAGCTCTTGGCCTTCAAGATTATCATTCGATTCTGATGGTATTCCTATGGAAGAGTCAAAAACGTATCAGAGTGCAAGTGCCCTTTCTTTAGCCACTTTTGTGTCACTCCTGATAGAATTTGTTGCCAGACTTCAAAATGTGGTAAATTCATTTGAAGAACTAAGCGTAAAAGCCAATTTCAAGGAGCCGGTTGATGAACCCATTGTCAGATCTGTGGGACTGTGGACAAGATTGGCGAACTGTCTGAATTTATGAGGAAAGAAAACTTGAGTTCTTCATGGAGAAGATGTATTGAATATCTAAAGCTTCATTTCTGCAGTCATTACTGTTAGAAGATGCGCACCTCCACTGATTACTGTTAGAAGATGCGCATGGAAGATGTGAATGAATATTTGGAACCTCCCTTTTGCTACTTCAGCTAAATTACCATAAGAACAACAATTCGAAGGGGTGACAATATGGGCACATTATTTTAAACTCCAGCTGACGGTTGTATTATAGCAATTCTGTAACTGCGGTAACAT
The DNA here is from genome assembly GCA_011799765.1 of Nymphaea thermarum. NCBI lineage: Eukaryota > Viridiplantae > Streptophyta > Magnoliopsida > Nymphaeales > Nymphaeaceae > Nymphaea > Nymphaea thermarum. Next base: position 358,205 of record JAANDH010000056.1, read on the forward strand.
ACCATGCTGCGAGATTAGTTAAGTATGACAATAAGGTGCTTGGTAGCGCGAGTCACTCTACAGGCTTCTGCTGTTGGGCATTCATGAACTATCTGGTTCATAGTATCTTAGGAGGCATTGAGTATGAGCAGGCCTATTCTGCACTTTGCGTTTCAGGAAGGCCTGAAGCCTGAAGGCAATTTGAAGTTCTCTTCAAAGTGAATCATGAGGATACAAGAAACAGAAATTTTAGATTGAGTTTTGGAGCTTGATGTTCCTCGGGGGTAGACATGACGATTTTGATGATCTTTCTCTTGTACAACTGCACCCCTGTATCTCATTTTTCTGAAAAAAATTAGATGATAGACTATTTGCAACTACTTCATTTGTCCTGGTTGTGTGCTGTGTCTGCAAGAAAGATGAAGTTCTTGTTTCCTTCTATGATTACTGATATACACTACAAAATTCTACTAATACGTTTTCTTCTTCTATTGACGGAACCTAGTGGGATTGGATATCCAGAAAAATCGTGTCGTGGAAAAATGGTACCAGATTGATTTTCCACCTTCGTGTCTTGGCCATTTTCTGAAGTGCACCAATGTCTTTTTCAGTGCGAGAACTACTTTTCTGTATCGTCTTTTCCAGGAGATGTGCTACTTTGTCACTCTCTCTTCTCACGAAAGGTGTCAACGGGAATCCGAATGAATTCCCAATGTGAAGATCCTGAGATGGCCAATCTTCAACCCAACGGAAAAGAAAACCACAATGGGCAGAAAAAACAACGGAAGTACAGCATTGAAAACGTGGACATCTCTACTTTGTCTAAGCTTCAACTTCATCGATTCCTTTGGCGATAATTGACAGCAACATCAACCAGCTAGCAAAGAGGGTACTCCCGCAAATGGGTTTCATGCCATAAGCACTAATGTTTCTTGTGGTCCTTACGTATATAAATTTTGAAGTCAACCCTGTTTCTCTCAAGCGTCCCTTTAGATGCTGCACAAATTTGTCCGCTTCCCATATGTCAACCCTTCAACTTAAGTCAAAAAGCAAATGAACTCCATTGAAGGAACCTCTTAGACGATTCGCCCATGGCCCCAATATCTTGTAACTCCTCTGTTCCCCCAAACTATGCACCACTTTTGACCAGCGCATATTGCGCTCTCATGGGTCATCAGATTTTGCACGTCACTGTGATGATACCTTCATGATCTCAGATCTTGGATAAGATATGGTTCCACGGTAGGATTCAAAGCAAGATGAAAGATCCAAATGGGTAGGGGAAGGAGATATGATGCCCTGGCATCCTATGCTCTGGTCACTATCTTTTTCCCCTAAAATGAATCTTGGGTGGTGGTATGAAAGTCAATCAAGAGGCCACGCGCTTTGAAACCAAGAAGTTCTAGTCAAACAAAGAGGAGCCAACAGGTGGGAAACACACTCACGCGAGAACATGTGTTGTGGACCCACAGCCCACAGCTGGGAAATGGGGATGCCCTGATCCTCGCTTGTCAATATAAATGCTGAACACAGTTAGGAGGGTGGCACATCTGATAGAGTGGGAAAGAAAATATTACAAAGAGTACCTAGGAGAGCCTAAGGAGAAGACTCATGGGGATTCTTTCCCTGGCTGAGCCTGCACTCAACAAACCAGGTAATAAGGATCAAACCAGGAAGTTGGCCGCCGAGATTACGGGACTGATCAAGGTCTACACGGATGGCCATGTGGATCGGTTCCCAGTTATCAGTGAAGTACCTTGGAGCTGCGCACCAGAGGCTGGCACGATCTCAAGAGATGTAACGATCAACAAATTAACTGGTCTGTGGGCTCGAATATATGCACCGAGACAGGCTGCTCACCATGCCAAGCTGCCACTGGTGATTTACTTTCATGGTGGTGGGTTCTGTCTTGGCTCGCCTGCATGGAAATGCTACCATGAGTTCTTGGTCAAGCTTGCTTCTAAAGCCAACTGCCTGATCGTCTCAGTAAACTATCGTCTTGCACCTGAGAATCGTTTACCAGCAGCTTATGAGGATGGCCTAAGTACCGTAGAATGGGCGAGGAGGCAGGCCCTGGGGGAGACTTCGAGCGAGAACTCATGGTGGAGCACCCTGTGCGACTTCTCGAGGGTGTTCCTTGCGGGAGATAGTGCAGGAGCAAACATTGCATACAATGTAGTGGCCACACTTTCCGGCAGAGCAGTGAAGCCACTGTCACTGAGAGGCCTCATTCTGATACAGCCATTCTTTGGTGGAGAAGCCCGGTTGGCATCGGAGAGAAGCAACGCTGAGCGAGCTAATACAGCACTGAGCTTGGCAGCGTCAGACACGTTTTGGCAGCTAGCTTTGCCAGTTGTTGGTGGTACTGCTGCTAACCGCAACCACCCTTGGTGTAACCCCTTGGCCAAAAGCTCACAAGCTTTGCATGAACTGCACCTACCTCAAAGTCTTGTTTGTATATCAGAAATGGATGTTCTCAGGGACAGGAATCTAGAGTTCTGTGCCGCCATGAGAAGGGCAGGAAAGAAGGTGGACCATGTTATTTACAAAGGAGTCGGTCATGCATTCCAAGTACTTCAGGATTCTCCCTTCTCTAACAGTAGAGCCATCGAGATGATAACCCACGTTGCGGCCTTCGTCAAGAAATAAACTAATCCTTTCGGGGCTATAATAGTTCTTGTTATCAGAGTTTGTTTACATAGTAATCAAAGTTTTGTTCTTTAAAGGCAAAAGGGTTATCCTGCCTGGTAGATACAACTTAGAATCAATGCAGTTCCGGACCAGTTATCAACCCAATTCGAAGAATTTTTTTGCACGCTCTAGCATAGAATCTTTTGTTCGGATTGGATGTAGTCAACCCAAAAAGAATGACAAAGTGCTGTTGTAACATCACATCCCAACTGGCAAAAAACTGACTCCTCAGAGACATCCGATAAGATTGGAACTTACAAAAACTATTTCTTCAACAATTCAAGATTTTTGTACATCTACAGATCTAAACCGCACGTATAAAAGCAACCAAATAGGTTAGAACATGTGCACGTAGAACTATACAAGTCTTCCCAAGTACTGAAACTCTCAGTTCAAAAATCATTATCTTGCGTTCGTAAGGCTTGATCGCGATTAACATGCCAGTCTCACAGCCCATGTCTGGAGTGGTGCAAAACTTCCGAAGAAATTGCTACACTAAAAATGTTCACAGCCAGGACATGCTTCTTCCCAAACCAAATGATGACAGAAGTCACAGAACGGCCAACTCCTCATATCGCCTGACCGCCTGACAAGGGGGAAAGACTTATGTCCGACCAAAGACTCGCAAGCAAAACTCATAACAAGAATTCAACACACTGACCTAATGGCATAATCTTTGTAGTGGATCTGCCTTGCCCCAGCTTGTCTAGAAAAGAAATGGGAAATAGAAGTTGATGAACACGTCTACATGGTATAATAGACTGAATAATAGCAACAACCATCCATCATCCCAAAGAAATCCTATACCACCGGAACACGGATAAATGCACCCTCTTATAGATGCATTCACGTGTGCGAATCTATAATGAGCGCCGCGTTAACATGTGTATGCAACGAAAGATATGCGTGTGCCTTCATAGCATATGACACTATACCTAGTGATTCTTGAAAATAATTAACCGAGTAACAAGTTCAAAGAGAATTACTGAAGTGGCTCGCTGTCAGGACATCACAGTTCTAGGTACAAAAGTAGCTTGATGCAAATGCAGTTTTTCTCTTCCAGCCTTCGCGTCCGTCCGTCCAAATAAGTAACTTCGATACGATGATAGGTACCAGTAAAAAAAAAAAGAACACAAGGTGAAATAATTCAATGCAGCAGATTATTTACATATTGGTAATTCCATTTTCGTACATTGTTTTCCTGAGAAAATAAAAGAAAAGAGGTCCTATCCTGAAAGAGAGTTTTAACGGGAAAAGTAGGTTCAAATTGTGAAGGGGCATATTGCACTGAATGAAAGAACGACAATGAGAATAAAGTTTGAGAATCCTGGAAGTTGACAAAAGATAAACAGTATCCAAGCATTCTTTCATGAAAAAAGCGAACCCAGATTAAGCAAGTGACCAAAACTTCATTAGACGCGCACTGGATGATTTTCAAAAGTTTCAAAAAGAAAGAATAAAGTTGACCCAAGAAAAGATGTAAGCAAAGGTTTCAGTGGAGGTACACCAAGTCCGGCGGCTTCGGCAAGACATGGAGATTCTGGCAGCTTAGGGCAAAACATGGAAATCATCTATCACATTGTAGGAGTGTTAATACATGACTCATACAATTGCATAATCAGGATACGGTGTCAACTTGCATATGATGAATTGGTTGAACCAATAGTATGCATACTCAACCATACCACCTATCAACATAAACACATTCCCTTCCCTAACAGGTGCACAACCTTCTTAAACCTGCAGGCTTTTATTCCTGATGCTACAGCATTACCGAAGGAAGCAGAAATTGGGAAATGATGGTTGATGGCATTCACATCATCATGTTTTCCTGTAGCCTGCACATGATTATTTGTTTCTTTGCTTTCTCTTTTCTTCCCCCCCCCCTCCCCCCCTTTTTTTTTTCTGAACACAATAGGTAGTTCATATGGAAAGATGAAATCAACATAAACCATAATGAGTCGGACTCCAACAGCTAATTCTTTTACAACCGAAATTTTTGGCTAAAGCTAATATCAGCAAATAGTAAAAAACCACTTTGACAATCTTGGCCACAGGAATACTCCATGTGAACTTGAAGACAGAGTAAAATCCCACTGAATCTCAAACTTCCCACCACAGAAGTTCCCTTTGCTTGGCTGCCTCCAAGAAGCATTCTCACAAGCCCAATTTTGGATCTTTTAAAAAAAAAATATAACAGTGAACAGATTGTGATTAATTTTCTCAAATTTTTGGGTACTGGAGACACAGGGTATGACGGGTGAATAATTATCATGAGAAGATTTGCTGAGATTTGCTGACGATCATTTACAACAACCTAATATAAACTAAGATTCTAACTCTGCAAATATGATGGTTAGAAATTAAAGAATGTGCAAGAATTTGTTAGCAGTGCAAGTGAAGTCAATAGGATCTGTGTCATCTGCTCAACCAAGTCCACAACACAACGAAATGAGTTCTTTCCACCCCATAACGACCAAAGGAAGGAAGCAGCAGCACAAAGTGACCTGCCTGATGATTCTTATTCACAGTATAGACATATGATTCACAGTTTGCCGTTCTAATAAAATACTAGCAGGGAACCACCTACTTAAGCACCTCCACTGTTTAAGGTTGACAAATTAACCATACAAGAGAGTGAAGTAGGTCTCCTAAACAGTACTCATCTTACAATTCGAGTAGGACTGGACATGGAAAAGTATGCGAGCTTTTCAATATATTAAGGAATTACTGATATACTAGTGTTTATTTCATAAAATAATAGGGGCATGGTTTAGTAAAAGTAGGAGACCATATATTAGATTCACAACAAAAATAGGCTGCACTATGCAATAACATTGGGCCTGATGCACAATCACAGATATCCCGACCATTTCGAAAATATCAGATTTATATAACTTCTTTCTTATGATATTGAAGGCAAGTATCAGGGGATATTCAGAAAAAAAAATTAGCAGTATCCTCACCTCCTTAGCAATTAACGTCGTGATGGTCTAAGTTGTTAAAATCAGAAGTGGTTCACAGGCCATTGAGTACCCTAAAAAGGACTAACGAAGACTAGTCAATCTGGCTCGGTCCATGTTGATAGTAATGAATGAATGTATATGTTTATAGGTCAGAAATTAATCAGCTAACTAATGACTAATTTGATGAACTAGTCGCCTGTTTGAAACAGAAATACATACTGGTCAATAACCGACTTAACTAAGTTACACTACTCAGCCCTAGTCAGGATGTTAACAACTAAGATGATGGTATAGTAACAGTTTCAGTTATTTCTGTTTCTTTCCTTCTCTTATATATTTCTTGTTATTACATCGGACAACAATAATGGAAAAGTTTTATAAGGCTATATGGTACAACGAGCTATGGCTTTGAGAAAGGATATTACGAATAGGATTTCTGCTGGTTGGACTAACTGACGAAAAATTACATAGAAAAGATTGTTTTACCTACCAAGTAAAAGGTTTCTACTCGAGAGTGGTAGAACTAAGACTGGTATTATGCCACTGAACAGAAAAGCAGAGAACCCGTTTGTAAGAATTGAGCTGCATAACAAGCTCACGAGTTATGACACTAATATGGTAGATACAAGGTCAAATTTCAATTAGGAAACATAGTCACAATAAATCTAGCTTTAGGTCATATAGATTGCTAAACAGAAAGGAAGACAGCACATCCCATAATCAAATCTATATATTACTCCAAGAGAACGACTCACATTACCCCATCGCATACTTTTCAATTTATTACAGTACATATTCAAAATCGCTTGAGAAAACATCAGCATTATTAAATAAGGGTCCAAGCCCTTGTTGAGTTCAGGATACAGTATGAAATGCATTCATCAACAAAGTGAGAGGCGACGGAAACTAATCGAACTGATAACTAATAGAAGGCATACAATTGATTAATGGCCAAAGCATCAGAAGGGTCCAATGAAAGCCCTCGATACAAACAAATCCTACTTATTATATTTCTTGTACCGAGCTACCTCCTCGTCGTTGGGGAAGAAACCCATCAGCCGTCCCGCAGAGTTCTGATAGGCGTACATGAACCCACCCATCAGACCGATTAAGCCGCCAGTGAACATCGATGGGCCCCTGATATTAGGCTTGATCCCTATATTTCCAAAACCCCAAAGGAATCAAAACCTAACAATCCAAAGACCATAAAAAGGAAGGCCGGCAAAGCAAAACCCCAAATTCGTAAGACGGTGTTAGAGAATCACCGGAAAGGTATCCGACTGTGACGGAGACGCCGGTGATTGAGAGAAGGCGGAGATAGTCGAGGGTGTTGAAATTTCCCACGGTTTTCGTGAAAGGAGGGTTGCGATCCACCACCGGATACTCCGGCTTGGCCAACGCGGTGATGTCCGTGTTCATCCTTCCTTCCACCCGCTTGCCTTACTGCCTTCTCCTGTTCCGGCTGCACCCCTCGACTCTCAGCAGTGCTGGATTTTTGGGTGATAGCCAATTTGCCTCCAAAAAGTGCAATAAGTAGTGTAGCTTATGTATGACACGAGCCCTTCTCTCTGTTCAGGTCATAGGAGAGCGCCAAACCCAGCTCTAGATAAAACCGGATCAAGTTATCCAAGCAATGAGTCCGTAATTGGATTTTGAGTTGCTTTTAAGATATAGCATAACTGGTTGAACCATCTAGCCGGTAAAAGTTTGATCGTCAATTTCATTATGATGAATATTATTTTTCTGAACTGCACATGGTTGATAAGGAACTTAAGCTTCTTTGATGTTTCTCTCATTCTTACTTTGAGTTAAATTTGAATGCACATACGGAATTCGATTTTTTTTTTTTTTTTTTTTTTTTTTTTACATATAATCAGATTCAGAAATGTCAGATCTGGATTTTTTCTTACTAAATCGGAGCACTCTTGCAAAGCTTAAGTGGATCTAGCCTAATGATATCCGAATCTTGAGGCCACGACCCATCATCAAATATTCAAATTGATATTCTGAGACGCACTGCACTGGCCTTATTGTCGACCAATAAACAGACCATGCACACGCCTCAGATGCCTAGTTATGATTTTGAGGTCTGGTATCGCATCTATATGTCGAAACTTCAGTTTCAAGGGAGGTGAAACCAGAAAATTCATATATTGGGTGACATTTTTTTGTAAGTGTTATGAGAAGAAAATCAATGTATGGTTGCGATTTTTCGAAGTTTCAGGGAGGTCACCAAGCTTAATACATTAACCAGACAGTCTTAGATAAGTATGTGGCTCCCTAACGCAAGAAGCTTAGGCTCGTTTAATCAAAGTGAACAAAGTCTTATTTATCTTTAGGAGGTTGGAGCAACAGCTGCGATGGGAGCTAGTAGGTGGTCAGTCTCCATTTCGAATTCTCGCAGCATCAATTTTTGATGCTACAAAAGGGGTGACATCAATATGAAATAGTGCATAGCGGAGCTCCTTCCCCAAGGCACCATAAAGCAGCCCTAAACCCTAGGTGGATGAGGGGAAGGGGGCTTCGGCCTTCTCTTTGGCGGTGGGATTGGCCTTTTACTCACCTGAAGGTTCAAAGGCTCATATTATGTCCTTGTGCATGACAGCTCGTGTATATGTGTATGAAACCTCTTGCGGTAGTTTGTCTAATCTCTTTCAAAAGTCGAAAGGGAAAAAAAAAAAAAAATCAGTTCAAGGAAAAGCATTGGAGTCTTAAAGGTTCTTGTAAACCCAAGAAGCAAGATTTAGATCAAGGGGAAAGAAGCCTACATTGTTTAAGTGTCTTCATTGTGAACTGGAGGAGGCATCACACTTACATTGTCTCTGCTCTGGTGCTGGGGTACCCACTCCAATATCAAACAATTTTGTATCCCAAAAGAATGTGATACGGCCGCTAGACAATGCAGCTTCAACTGCATTGGACAATATCACAAATGTAATGCTTCAGGATACCGCTGCAACAATTTGGTAAACATATGCCTACAAGTAAATAGAGCTTGCCCATTTAACTCCCAAAGAGATGAAGTTTCAAGTAGCAGCGAAAGATGGTTCATCCTACTGTGCAGCAAGACGACTGAAGCCCTCAACTCTTTTCTCTAATCTTTTCAGGATACTAGGTTGGTTTTTGGTGTTTTAGGATGAGACCCAACTGTATGTCGGTGTCATCCTTTTACATGAAAATGATGTCATAAGAATCCAAAATGAAGGCTGACTGTTTATTAGGCCCCATCTTATTATTATGCTAACCCTCTTGAGGGTTCAAAGTAGCATTTGGATGATAAACTCCACAAAACAAAACAAAAGATGCATTCGAACAGCCAACCAACCAGAAACCACAAAAATAAACTTGTCTTGTGACCTTTCGTCCTACCATGCTTGTGGTGAACCAACCAAAATCCACAAATTAAACTTGCCTTGTAACATTTCTGTCCAATCATGCTTTTTTGGCGAAGACCCCAAAATTCAACTTTGCGTTACCAGTGCGTTTTAGATTGGTGGAAAAGATGATTGACTACTGAAGGTAAAAAGTTAAATCACTATGCCCATTAGTGGCCTCTGTTATGCAAAAAAGAAAAAATGTTTAGCCGTAAAGAATGTTTAGCAGTTATAACCTGCAGTAGCCCACCATGCCATTCGATACTCCAGCAGCCAACCGCAGCGGAAGGGCTGGGCTCTCTCTTCCTCTCCAGTTCATAGCTGCTCAATAGAAGAGAGGGCCAGATCCCTTTGAGAGAGAGAGAGAGAGAGAGGGACAAGAACCAGCTCCAACACTTCTAATTTCAATCTCAATATTCTTAAATACCATCAAAATAAAACCCTTCAAGAAGGTATTGTTAGAGAGCAATTTGCAACACAATGGTGTTGTTAGAGAGCAATTTTGCTAAGAAGATGATATACTTTTCTTTTCCTTCACAATCTCAAGAAATCTTATCCTTTTTTTCTTTCCCTTCCTTTGCATTCAAAACTAATTTTTAATTTTCTTTTACTTTTCCTCATATTTAATTGACCATCCAAACAGAGTATTACATATCTTTTCTATTCCACTCCCTCCCTCTCCCATCATCCAAACAGGGTGTTAGTTCCACAAAGACACTGATCAATGCATCAACGGAATAAAAAAGTCAATAAGAATGGCATTCAGAAGAACTGAAACTGACCAAGCAAAATTTCAAGTAACCTCACGAGTGAAGGCAAGGACCCCCTTTTTATCAATACCATAACATAGATCACAATTGACGTGTTCGGTCAAGTATACGAGGTAAGTTGCAGGCAACTAGAAGAATGGCAATAAACAAGACATTAATAATAATTAAACGAACCAATTACATTCTGGTGTTCCCAGGGAAGCTTGAGCATACAATTTGACCTATTACTGTACAGGGTTACAGAACCTTGTTGGACTAGCAGATTATCATCCCATCCCTTACAACTTCATGGTTATGGTGGCTGCTAAGCCCCACAAATATTCTCATTTTCTCCCTCTCAACCTTTGCTCTCGGACCTTGGGACCGGATTGGACACGTGATAACGCTGCTGTTTACTCTGCCTAACAAGATCTACCATATAACTGGCAATTTATTCCCTCGGACGTGCCAGCCACAGTGAACTAAGTGCACGCAGGCGAGAGAAATAGTCACTTATAGAAATCAGAGCCCTTGCCGCTTGACGAGTTGTTAGTATGCGGTGCATCTGCTGCAATGTCTGCAACCGGAGATGGTCTGCCTGGTACCATAACAGAAATTTCAAATCACTCCAAAAGATGATTGGGCACGTGTGTGTGTTGCTGTTTGAAGAGACGCAGAAAAGTGAATACGGGTTTTCCTACCTGGCGAAGAAAGCTCTCAAGTGTACCAAGCTTCCCCATAGCCGTTGCCATTTGACCCATGTAATTGGCAACATTGTCGGATGAACCGGAAGGTCCCAGAGTGCCAGATGATAGCGTCTCGGAAAGAGATTGCTGCAATGCTTCCATCCCTTGGGACAATGCATCTTCAGCCTGCTGGGAAGACTGTTGAAGATTACATATGCCGACTAACTGCTGCTCAGTCAAAGGCTCGAGATGTTGTGCTAGGATCTGCAACAGAGACAAAGCAACCACACTATCAGTGCCATGTCCTATATCCATTTTTAAATGTCAATACAAAAAATCAATTTTTATTTTGTACTCTTTATCTATAGAGAATCTCTGAACTCCAGAAGAAAAAGCTGTGGTGAGGTTTAACCTTCAAAAGCTCTGAAGATCGGAAACCTCCCAACCACATGAAGCACCTCTCAGCTGGGGTCTTCCACATACCTGAAAGCATGTGGAAAACATCAGCCTTTGCACCAACGCTTTTGATCCTGAACAGATCATCATACTGTGCCATAACTGCATCCACGAGAAGCCGCAGCTCATTATCACCAACGTGAGCGTTCACAGCTGCTCTCAGGTCATTTATCTGCCGTTGATTTTCATCAAGCCATCTAGCATATTCCAAATCAAACGCAAGGGCACCTGCACAAGGGGTGACCGTTATTAATTATGTAGTTGTTAGTTATCATTCTAAATCCAATTACGGTGCCAGCCTGCAGCCTTTTGTTACTCAATTACTGTTGAAGGGTACAAAGCCCCACTGAAATGCACACACAAATGGAGAAACCCTAGCAATGCTTGATTATGCAAGTACTGGGGAACAAAATATATACCATAGATGAAACTGGAAGTTATCACAACCTACAATTGAAAGCCATTAGTGCACATCCACATCATCAAACTTCATCAACATCAATTTCAATGTTTGGCACAAGATGCAAAATATGCCAAACATTGAACAACATGATTGCAGGGTTACAACAAACAAATTGATGTTCTTTTACACCACCGTATATACCACTATTGTCACTGCTCCCTAGCAATACTCAGTGACATGTATAACACATGAGGTGGATGATAAATGACATGAATGTGCATGCAAGACTATTATCTTACACAGTCATCTATTCTACAACAAAAGTTCCCAAATGATGACAAAGTGTGTAAAAAGTGACAATAATATTATCAGGTGGTGCCTCAGTTGTAAGGCTCAGACAGCTGGTTACCAAGAGCTTCAGCATAAAGTTTCAGCATCCTGCTTTCCAGGATCCAAACCCAATATACAGAAGTGGTTAGGAGAAACAATGGAGCCAAAGGATGCATTATAACTTATAAGATTATAACAAACCAAAATCACAAGAGAAAACCACATCTTCAGCAAGAACCAGTAAGAGAGAGAGATGACAATGGTCACTTGATCTTTGACAAGCTCTCCTGCTGTACAAGTGCACAACTGCATTTGAATTGTTTCCCACTATCAGTTGTAATTGGGAATTCTATTATTTTGATGTTGAAGATGCCTACTGTAGTGTAACTTAAAAGAAGAATGCATAAATTTGAAGGATATCAACGCAGCACACCCTTCATAAGAAGGCATCAGGAGAGGCCTAAGCAAGCACCACAAGAGTGGTTTAACTCTTAAAATTGTGCTCTCTTGAATAAATAACGCTACTAAGATGGCCATAACCTCTTTCCTAGTGCTCATATTAGCTAATAAAAACGACTAAAAGAGAAAAAAAAGTTTTTCTCATGAAGGATGCCCAGAAGTAACGATTAAAAGACAAAAGGGGAATGCTTTATGAAGGATGCCTGGAACTAAGTTACCACTAACAGCGTATCGTGCTTTTTTTCTTTTAAACCATATGTAATTACCAGGTGCTGCATGGTCATTATCAGAACACTCCACAGTGACGTTCAACACATTCCTTTATCATCAGACCCTATAGCTACAGAAACTTTTACATCAAAAGTAGTCTGATATAATCAAATAACCCAGAATAAGATATAAGTAGACCATAACAGTTGTTATTTAAGTTATCTACCGCACCTGAACCAATGATTGTTGAATTCAGACATTCCCCAATCTTAAGAGCCTACATAGTGAGCATACACAATGTTGAACTCAATGTCCACAGGGTTAACATTTCACAAGCAAAATTTCCTTTTGCAGGTCGAAGACTCACCCAACATGATATAAGATATTGTCCAGCTTTCGACCATATAAAAGTCTCCAATAAAGAAAATGGACCTTTATGATTAAATTATTTTTTGTGATTTAAGACAATTGGCAAACCAAAGATATAAACCATCAGAAAGGTTAATCAGAACTAAAAGTTGATGCATTTATAACAAAAGCTAGTCAATGGTTGTCCAAAATCGGCCAAAACAAGCTTGAATCAGCTTTGGACGTTTATATCAAACACATTTTTTAATTGGATCAATTCACAAACAATTCTGATTCCGATTCATCAATTCTCTGAATCATCATACTTTCCAATTCAATTCACAAGCTGATTTTGAGGACATTGCTAGAATTCAATGTCAACAGGGCTGATATGTCAGAAGCAAAATTTCCTTTTGCAGGCTGAAAAGGACATTTATGATTGAATTACTTTCTGAGACCTAAGTATCAACTATCAACCCTTAAAACGGCTAGCTACCATAGAAATTTGAGTGGATACAATGAAGTAGACAAATTTGCAACTTACTCAAAAATTAAGACGTGTTAATGATCCAACAACAAGAACAATTAATGAGAATATCTCAAGCAACATGTGAAGGAAACAAATATACCAAATTAAGTACATAATACCTACCATTCCCACCCACTGAATGACTTTGGTCTCCTGCACAGCCACCGGAAATGAAGATTCCCTGCATGCAAGAAATTTTTAATAAAAAAAGAAAAAAAAACTAATATTATCCACAAAGATTAAAGTAGAATTTTACTTAAAGTAACCAATAAACCTGCTGACGTGCCCTCTGAAGCTCCTGCTCAAGCTGACTCAGCTTCAGCCGGCTACTTTCCAACTGCTGAACATAAGCCTATTTATGCCACAAAATAGACAACAGATTAAGATGATGCATAACTTCCCAATACCACCAAAAAAGCACAAAAGGAAGGGGAAACACATGTCCATATAGATAAATGCAGGAAATAATGGAACATCAAACTGGTTGGGCAGAAGGCTATGAACTATGAAGTTGATCCATGGATCAGAACTACTTTAGAATGAGGGAAGGCAAATTTTCATAAACTAGTCTGCACATTTCTGACATTCCCCAAAATTCCAAAAAAAAAAAAAACATAGTTAAAGTGGCATGTGCCACCAGAGGTTTCAAACTTTCAAGTATGATTGTATGAGATACAGATTGGTCCCAGGTAACAATCGCTCATGATAAGCTGGGGTGAGATCCTCCATGAACCAGAGTTCATACTTTAAAATATGAATATTATAATATGAAACCTTGTTCATTATTTTTTTAAGTTATTTTTCACATAAGTCATTCATAGCTAGGATCAGGCTATTTTTCATGTAGTATAAAAGTATTAATCATGTTCAGCACTGGACATGCCTAACTTGATCTTCCAGTACCCTTGAGGTCACATAAGCATTTGAAAAATGCTTATTGTTTTGTATATCACTCTCGCCAGAAAAGATTTGTTTGCAACGCAAGATTTCAAAACCGTCCCATGGATGGACCCATAACTCTTTTTCTTCCTTGCGAACTGCTTCAAGACCATTCTAACATCTACATGAAACAAATAAATGCAAGTATTTTCAGGTGCTCACAGGACTAAAGGTATCTGGACCACAACCCTCAATTAGTTAGGTGGGATCCATAGGTCTGACTGGGCTTCGTATGCCACCACAAAAGCAGCACAGATTGTGCAATTAGTGTCACAGAACAAGAACTTCCTAGTGCTTAGTGCAGAACCTCATCTGAGTTTTCACATCCTATCATGAACCTAGAACATGGTTGTGAATCAACTTCTAGCGCTTAATGCAGAATGTCATTTATAAGGTGTGAATAGATCAAACGAGGTCCTCTGCCAACAGTTTCACTTACACTGCAAAATAACAGCAAAAATTCCTCGGTGAATACGGCTCAAAACAGGCTAAATGTGGATATGTGATCATAACCTTTCCGCCCAAGGAAAAGGTCTAAGGAGAAGTATGTAGTCTACATCTAAGAGAATTGTAACTCAGCGAATATAAATTCATATTTCCAACTACTGCCCAGTAAGGTAGCTTCAAATTCATCAAACAGGATATAAAAAAGAAAGCGCTGAATTCTTAAAAAGAAAGCGCTAAATTCTTTTGTTGGAATTACTGAGGAGAGGCCAATTGTGGACAGATCATCAGGCATCACAGATAATTCAAAAGTTCAACTGCAGATAGCTGAATGGATTCTAAAAACTACAAGAACACATACGGCCATCATTCTGCAAACAAATTTGTGCCTACTTGAACCTAAACACAACATAAAATAAAAAAATTAAAAAAATAAAGAAGCCATAAAAATGAGCTCGAACGTGACTGAAGAAGTACATGCAAATGAAAAAACCATCTAACCTTTTTCCTCAAGCGGCTCTTTCTTGCGGCCTCACGATTTTGAGCAAGTCGACGCAGCGTCTGCATGGAAAAAGAAAAAAAACCGCAAAAACAAAAGGTTACTTACACATATTAACAGATTAGTTAAGAGGGTAACTTTTGTCCAACCTTTTGATCAGCTGTTTTCTCCTTTGATCTGTCAGATGAGTCCACAGTTACTACCGCTCGATTTTGACCACCTTCCGACTATGAAAAAGGTACCATCATAACGCACAATTACAAGTAGCACAATGGGCTCACTAGAAACATGACCATCAATATCTCGCGCTGATAGCATGCTAAGAGAGCCATCAAAGTTGCAGTAAAAATGGAAATAAGCTGAGCAATTTACCGATTGGTTTTTGTCGTCGGTATCGACATCCGTTGAAGTATCCGTCGGCGGACTCGCAGACGCCACACCAGACTCCCCCCAATTCTCTAAAGAACCATTCACCAGAGCTAAAGCAGAAGAGTTCGTCTGCAGACCCTTCTGGGAAGAAGAGTGCTGCCCACTCGGCACCCTTTTCTCCGCAGAGCCGGTATCCGATGGATTTGTTTTCTGATCACCAGGGAAAAAAGGAAGAAGAAAACCCAATGATCATTCATAAATGAGATCACTACGAATTTGAGAGGCAAAAGCCATCCACATTTCTGGAAGCTCTAACCTGCAACGCGCCGGGATTCACTGCCTGTCCGCGGGATTTAGCACTAAATATGGGACCTTCATCAATAACAAGTTGAGATAAATGAATAAAAATTCCCGGTGACCGTCTAACCCGAGAAATGGCCTAAATTAAGCACAAGAATGGACGAAAAAGACAGAGGAGGGGCAGAGAAGTGAAATGGGGAAGGGGAAGAAGTGAGATGGATATACTTCGAGCAAGGTTCATGGCGTCCTGGAGGCAGAATCCGGTGGCCTGCTGAATGTCCCCAAGATCGGAAACCCTAGAGTGCATACGGCTGGCTTGCGCATCCCTACACCAGGAACCAGTAGCATAGAAAAATTCAAGTAAGAAGATAAAAAATGCTTAATTTTCAAGCAGGGAACAGAGAGAGAGATTTACTCCAAACATGTTCACTCCTTCCAGTATGAATCCGACCAAACCCAACCCAGGCAGACCAAACCGTCGGCCGCAAAAACACCAACCAAGAAGAAGAATCCACCAAATCATTAGAGAGAGAGAGAGAGAGAGAGAGAGAGAGAGAGAGAGACTCAGAGAGATTCAAGTACATTGCCAGGGAGCCCGGAGAAGACGCAAAGCTCTGCATGGCTAAGCAGCGGCCACCATCATCGTCGTCGTCACGGCTACCACCATCATCACATCATCATCAAATCCACCATCTTTGTTTTCCTCTCCCCCTCTTCGAAATCCGCGAACAAGGAGAGCAGCTACAGAAACTAGATGAGAGAGTGAGAGAGACAGAGAGGTAGACCCAGAGACAGAGAGCGAAGAAGAAAAAGACAAGACAGCCGTGGCCTGCAATAAAATGTCCCCAGCTTCACGACTCGATCCCGCGATCCCCTCTCTCTCGCCGACGCGAGTCTCCTTCCCCCCCCGCCCCCCCAGAAATTTAGCTTCCCGAAGCTGCTCCCTCCCTCCCACTCTCTCTGCGGCGTCGCGCGGTAAAACCTCCCCTTTTCATCACCCACCTCCCGTCTTTTACTGCGGTAGAAAACAGAGAGAGAAAGCGCTGGGTTCGAAGCAAGGCACCAAAGATCGCGCCACTCGCAAAGGGAGACGAAGAAAAAAAAGGAAAAACGTTCGATCTCGATCGTTTGCTACTTTTGGAAACTGAGCATGGCGTTCCCATGCACGTCTACTCTGCAAAACAAGTAACTTTCTCAGATCCAAATCTAAGATCCAAAAACAACGGGTCGGATCAGAGCCCATGTTTGGGTCCCATCTATTTACGGGACACGTGTCGGCATACAGTTCCATCAGCATCACGCCGAAGGCCAAGTCTGCCCGAAGTCAAAGTCCTTTCGGGCATTGGATCGTGTTGTATTAAAGTACAGACCCGGATCCACCACGTGTCAAGTCCGATGGACGTGACGCTGCCAGGCGCTCGTTTAGCACGCGAGCTGCGAGCGACTGTCAGCCTGTCAGTCACGTCCCAGCGATTCTCTCTCCCCTTCGGGTCGGATCCGTTGAGAGCGGAATCCGGCCTCCTCTCCACTCTCCAGCCTGACTGCCAGTCTGCCACCTTCCAGACGAATAATAATAAAAAAAGAAAAAGAAAAATAGGATATTGGATTCTTATTCATTCCATCATTAAGACTGGAATCGGAGGGGCAGCTGGAGCCGCCTGGAATGATGGCAAAAGGATCGTGCCGCAGGGTACGGCCTCTGAGCGGATCTGCCGGTTCAGACCCGATGTGATGGGCGGCCCCAGCCCGACTCGACTCAGACTGGGCTGGAGGCGCGTCCGGGCTCCAGCCCGACTCTACTAAAATTAAATTTTGGCACGTTGCCAAGCTTAATCGTAGTAAATGTAATTAAACGGCGTCTAAATTTGAACATGAATGTGAAGAATGGAATTGTCTTGAAATTGAAGTGACTTGTGAGTGAGTCATACGCCAAATCCTTCATAAGAGAGAAGCACAAGTTTAATTGCCTCTTCAAGTCGGTGTATGTGTCTCAGCCAAGATTAAATTAAATGCTGTTGAATGCCATTGTCGAATAACCGGTTTCTTGCTGCTTAAATAAAGATGGAAAGACTGTTTTAATTGAGATTAGATCATTCATCTGGGGATGCCCAATAAGTGAACAGGCCAAAAAAGTTAGTGCTTGTTTATTCCTACGCTTTTCCATCTGCCAAAGAACTTTCTCTTTTTAAAATGAAATTGGATCTGATTTGCAGTTTTATCTGAAATACGAAATCCGACTTGAATAGATTGGAGAGTATGAAAGGTGGGTCAGAACTGAATCCGAAATTTGGTAGATCCAAAATCTGGTCTGCATTTCCCCGCCGTCCGAAGAAGGTTAAAATTTTCCTCGTCCTGCTCGCCTCAGTAGGCGACAAGAGTGTCAAATCTCATGCAATTTTTCCTTTTTTTTGCAGAAGAGACAAAGTCTTCAAGGTCTGGTGGCTGAACATGCAGTGGCCATTAATGCCGGTCCGTCTGGTACGGCCTGTTGGGTCCGGTTGCAGGTCAAGTCTGGGTCCCAATCAGTCCTCTGTGATGAGAAAGGGCTGGGAAACGAGCCCACCGGCGAAGCTCGATCCCTGCCAAGGTTGAGCTCAGCCTGAAATAATTGATCGTTCTTGATCGGCGGGGAGGCTTCGCCGGCGAAGAAACCATGCCCTGCTGGTACGGTGCTGCTCTGCTCCTCTTGGGAGACCGATCTGTTTGTATCCAGGTTTCACAAAACAGAGCGGTGTCCATCTCACGCCAAAGAAACCGCAAAACTTATTATCGAAGTTGATGAAGATGGGATATACCCACAAAAAGGTCCGTGCAGTTCTCGATCTTTGTTTATATCTAATGCGCATGTAGGCTTAAATTACAAAAGAAGTAGATGAGCACCACTATTCATAGCACTTTTATTTCTATATCCCGATCCATATCCCATTCCACTATCTTATCTCCTCCTGCTGTTGGTAATGCCAAC
Source organism: Nymphaea thermarum (assembly GCA_011799765.1). Classification (NCBI taxonomy): domain Eukaryota; kingdom Viridiplantae; phylum Streptophyta; class Magnoliopsida; order Nymphaeales; family Nymphaeaceae; genus Nymphaea; species Nymphaea thermarum. The sequence goes on from JAANDH010000056.1 coordinate 376,901, forward strand.
TCCAACACTCCATGTGCGGGACACATCAATTTCAGATCCTTGCAGTTTATATAAACTACGCACTTAGGTGAGAGATAAAAATTAAAGCCTTTAAATCTTGGTTAAAAGTTTATTTTAAATAAAATATAAACATCTCAATATGTTTATAAAAAGTATTTTGTCAAGCTGGTTTTATGCAAATGTAGATGTTTTAATTATCAAAATGTTGATGCTATGTGGGCATTCATTTCTTCTTATTAACAAAACACCATTAAAATCTAACAAATGATCAACTTAATAAATATTTTGCATCAACATAGTTATAAGACATATCAATGAAGGTAGATTACAAAAAGAAAAAACATTAAAAGGTCCGGTTTCTGTGGTTTGTGTCATTGACTTAAGTGTCTGATTTCTACCCTCTTTCTCTCTCTCTCTCTCTCTTATATTATATAGTTATCAACTAAATATATATCTCACTCTCCTGAGTGATTATTTATTTATCCAAGATTAAGTAACAACTTATGTCTTTGTTTTTTCTTCAACCAACTGCATTAAGAAGATTAATGAGTAAGATTGTTCTTTATATGTCTAGCACCTAAGAGCTTAGTACATACTCTCCCTCTCTCTCTCTCCCCCTAATATATATATATATATATAAATTGGAGGAAGACATGTAAAGAATAATCTTAGCTGTTGATCAAAAACAAAAAACAAAAAAGAAAGAGGGATATGGCCAACCAAAATCTTTTGATTTGGTAGCCTACTGGTCGGTAAATCAAATCATCAACTGGTCAGACCATTGATGCTCGATTCAGGTGCAAGGCTGTTGGCAGAGTGGGCTCCCATAAGCGAATATGTGTTGCTATACAACTAACAAAAAACAAAAAAAACTAGAGATCTGTAGGAGCCAACTAAACATGTCAACAAACCTTAGCAAGAGGTATAAAAATTCCCCATTACGATTGTATTGGCCTCGCGTTACTGAAGGAGAAGATTTACAACTTAAAAAGCATGATTCCCTTCTATCAAAATGACTTTGTGTGGAGCATAGATTTTGTTTCACAAACGGAAGCCCACTGCTTTATGTCCTTTAACAGCAGCATCATTCAGATTCCTCCTCCACGTTGGTGGGCTTCCCATTACGCAACACATCTGCTTTGTGCTCCATCCTCTACCGAATATGTACTCAACAAAATCTATCTGCATCCCATTTGCGATTTTCTGTAACTTTGACACTGCTCTCATGAGATTGGAGATTGGATGCCTTGCCATATAGACGATTTTCGATGTTCCTTTGCAATATATGCAGATCGACTAGACAGTGAGCATCTCATCCGCAGTATGCATCCACAGAATTATGTCTTTCCTCAAGTTTTTCAGACCAACGAGCATGATATGGCAGTTCTTTTAGATCTTCCCAAGCCCTCCCATATATCTCGAGTGTACTTAAAGGCTTTACCCTCATGCCACTTTATTTTCTGAAGCAGGTTATATACGCCAAGGATGTGTATGAAATTTTGGTGCACCAATATAATAATGATAATAAAAAATGCCTTTGGTTAATAGAAAGATTTTTTTTTTGTAGGGACAAAAAAAAACTGAAAAAGTAAGGTTTAGAGTTTCGATAAAGCTCATCGAATGATTTGTTCTAGTTCATATAGACATATTATCTTTCTGAACGAAAAAAGAAGCATTTTTTGTTTTGTCCCACTCTTGTTGTTATCTTATACATCTATCATTATCTCATACCTTATCATTATTTACATCATTATCTCATACCCACCCTATCATTATCTTAAACACTATGGGTATAACATAGGATATGAGATAGCAACAAGAGTATGAACGTTGTTTGTGTTAGGACATTGAAATATTGGTAATAAGGTCCACCTTAGATGATGCTTCAACTTGTGTGTAAACGGACAACCCCTGCCTCGACTATTGCAGAAAAAATGCAGATTGCTTTCTCTCTTACATTTATTAAACTCGTGAACTTGCTAGGGAAACGAAAGACCAGAACTTTTGGACCAAGAGGGTAGCTAGAGAAGTCCAACTTCCTACCCGACACAGGTCATGCTCATGGCCCACTGTTGACCCTATCAGGAACTTTAATTTGGTGCTTGATGGTACGTAAGAAAGAGTTGTATTTGTATCACCCTTTCTGTGAAGAGCTTAACGACTTCCATGATCTAAGGGGACTAGATCTATTGAGTTGCTTCTTCTCCGCCGTTTCTCAGCTTGATCTTTCTCGTGACCTTGGTGTTTTCTCAACTTGTTATTGATGAAGGTCCCATTAATTTTCAAGGGGCAGATCCATTAAGCTTGTCTCCAAGCGTTTCTTCTCGTTACAAAGGAAAAGTGAAACAAATTTATGTGTCTGTAACTACTAATTTTTTGATGACAAAGAACAAGAGCCTTTGGGAGAGAGAGACTAAATTTCGAGTGTTGCTGTCGATTTTTTCCTCTTGAGTCTTGACAAAGTCTGCACTAAAAATCCTCTTTCTATTAACAGAAGACCTGCTAGAACTCCGTGCACACTTTCAGCAAAGCCTCGCGGTTTGCGAAAAATCTACAAGGTACCATGATGACCGTCTTCATTAGTTTTGAAAATCCCGACAAATACCACTCTTTTCCTTTCGAACCAAACAAACAAAAATAGTAAGAAGGAAAAAGAATAAGAGGATGAAACAATTTTATCTTTCTTAATCAGTTTTCTTATCTTTGTTTCTTTTTTCGCAAGTGTTCTCCTAATTATAAGAAAATGAGAATACTGCGTAGAGGAGTCTGAAAATCGATTCAATTTAACTCATTTCGCACCATTGCTGGATTGCATGCCTTTCTTTTGCATAAATATGCAAAGAGACAAGGATAATATCTGCATAAGGTTCAATGGAAGGTGAACAATGAGTACTGTAACTGTGGGGACAAAAGAAGCATGCCGAACCCTTTTTTTAGAAGGCCCTATTGCCAAGTGAAAAGTTCCTATCATCAGCTTTTCGCCTTCATCTGCGACAGTCTCTTAATTTATCTCTGATCTTGTGCTTCAAAAGCAAAGCACAGGGGCGGCTCCAACATAGAGATGATCTGAAATGGTATATCTTTGCTCCCCAGTCCCCAGTAGATGTTGTTTGCATATCCAAATCATCCCTTCTCTCCTAAACACCATGCATGCCATTTTTCTTTCTACTCTCTAAGTGTGCGTTTGAATTGCATGGATTTTACTGTAGAGCAAGGATCTGAGTTCTCGCTCCACGGTTTGATATGCGCTCCATCGCACGAAAATGATTTGCTCATTCTCTACAATGAGTGTCCACGGATGTTTGTCCGTGGAAAAACATCGGTCCTACATTTATCTGCTGATTAGAAAAGCAAGCCATTAGGGATTTGTCTTCATTTTCCTCTCCCTCTCTCTCTCTCTCTCTCTTCATCCACAGCCACACACTGTGCCCTCCAACCACCGCCACAGCAAGCATCGACCACCAACATAAGTAAGGGCAGCATGGAAGCTAATCTGATGATAAGATTAGAGATATACGACGATATTAGAACATCAAATCCAGTAGTAGGCTAGTGAAAAGAGACTTGGCTCAGTGATGCCATACCTTGGGCAAAGTGGGTTCATTTTCTTGCAAGGGTTGGAAGGCTGTTAACAACTTAATACAAGACAGACTCATTCATTTTGGCCTTCATCTTGTAAATAGGTGTGTTGCTTCTGAAAAAGAAATTGAAACCTTCAACAGCTTATTTGTTGAATGCAATTCAATTAACCCCATTTGATAGTCAATATCTATTTAACTCTAGCAGCTTGAGTGCAAGACGGTAGGGGCGGCACCCCAAAACATAAAAAACTAGCCATACCTTGAGAGCAGAGGGGGTGGGAGGGTTTGGAGGTGAAAAGAAAGTGTCGAGTGGGAGCTCCTGGTGGGATCTACTCACCAATAAGCCATATCCTTCCTTAGAATCTAACTGTGAAGGAGAGCCGTGATCATTGTTTCCTTATGTTGCTTAAATTTGCAACTACTGATCACAAACTTGTTCTCATGAGCTAGCTCCAGCTCGCCATTCATTGCATCCCACAAAGTGTAAAAACTACTACATTACTGTTAGGAACAACACACAAAACACTCGGCTCACACTCTCAAGAGGAGGTTAGAAGCAACAAGGAAGAAGACAACGATTTACGTGGTTCAGAGCAATAATCTCCTATGTCTACGGTCGCACAGATCTCTTGTATTCTATCTCAGATGAACACACAGAACCACACCCACAAGCGGCGACCATCATCTAAACATAAGGATTAGGGCAAACTCGCATTTGTACAAAATAACATATATGCCCTTACATGTAGAAAAAATTTCCACACCTTGTAGTTGGATCCGCGATATTGCATATGAGTGTCCAGTATGAATCAAGTTCCATACACCAACAATTACCACACCTTGATAAATAAATAAATAAGGTTCACAAACTTCACATTCAGAGGTTTCGTTTCAATCAAAAGCATAAAACACAAGAAAGGAAAAACCATACGAAAACTGGTGCACCGAGAAAGAAGACGATGAAGCTAGAGTCCGATACTGCATATTAAATTGGTTTAAAGGCCAATAAACCCAAGCCTCAGCCACGACGCTGACTCCCTTGCAACCAAAGAGCAAGAAAAGAGTAGTCGAAGATTTCAAGGGAGGGTCGCAAGCTCAAACACTCATGGTTTGATTTACAGGGGGAGCCATTGTCACCATCTGTTGCTGTTGAACTTTCCGCGCCATATTAGAATGCCATCCTGCATCCATGGCGACCAGGTCAACCTTTCAAATGTCAAATATTGGTGTGAAAAAAAAAACCGTGAGGCATAAATAAGCATGATGGATTGATTTTTGCATGATAATAGGACATTAAGAAAATTAACTTATGTTAAGCTCATTAACTTAGACAAATAGATTAATTTGGAGGACGCAAGAAGAAGCAGTTCGACGTGCATAGGAAATACTTGGTTCAATTACAAGCCCACAGTTCCTTCCAAATTCTTGTTTTCTCCACTTCCTTGCACATGCAAGGGGTCCAGGGACAGACAAGAAACAGATGTAGCGGCTAGAATCTCAGTTACAAACTTAAGAGAATTTCATTTTTATATAAGTTTGTAACATTTTGGTTGTGAGATATTATTTGATTTTATAAAAAAAATGAACAAAATAATATAAAAGAAAAAACTAATAAAAAAAAGCTAACCGGCTTCGATGAGAATAGCTTACCAATACTAGGATCCAGGCCTCTGTTCTTGAGTTCCCTGTACGCTTGGCAGATAGCACAGTAATCACAAAGACAGTGAACAATACAGTCAGGAGCAGGAGACGCCGGGAGACCATACTTGCCTCGCAGCTTTGTTCTGTAAGTGCAGGACAGTATGCATGGGACGCCACAGCAACAGGCAATGAGAATGTACAACATTGCGCTGGTAGCACATGCTGCAACGATGTGAAGAAGAGTTGTTCAACCCATGCAAGTTAGGAAACATTATATGTGTGGATATGTGTGTGTGTGTGTATAAAAGAATTAAAATTGCTTGAATGCCTAAAAATTTTAAAAATTTTAGAAGAAAGTTAATGGGCAGTTTCATTTGCCCATTCATTTCCTTCTTTTCCAGAAGTTGACTAGCATTCACATAGTTTGTCACTTAGAAGAAAGTTAATGGGCAGTTTCGTTCGCCCATTCATTCCCCTCTTTCCAGAAGTTGACTAGCATTCACATAGTTTGTCATTTAGAAGAAAGTTAGTGCGCAATTTCATTAGCCCATTCATTCCCCTCTTTTCCAGAAGTTGACTAGCATTCACATAGTGTAATTAAAAACAACTAAGCATTAACACACACATCTTAGGGATAAATTACATCAGGCTATGTGCATGAGAGGCCTAATAGCCATTTAGCATGTATATATATATATGTATGTATATATATATATATATATGTAGAGAGAGAGAGAGAGAGAGAGAGAGAGAGAGAGAGAGAGAGAGAGAGAGAGAGAGATTAGTTTATATGTTAGACGGACTCAGCTCTGGACTTTTTTTGGTTGAAAAAAAAAATGAAGAGAAAACACGTGATGGAGCACATTCCCCATTTAATATTAGATAATACCATTTTCTCGTTGCTTTTTGGTGAAATCTGACGACAGTAATTTTTTGCCTAACTGGTTTTCAACTTTAGCCTTAAACGATTTGAAAACGTCTAAGGATTAGGCATTTCAATTTCACACATGAGGCACAAGTAACCATAACTAAAGTAATAGTCTATGAACGTAATACTATTGGGCATTCTCACAAGCCGTAACAAATGAACCACATACATCAGTGTGAATCAACTCTAAAACATTTACATGTTTTTTTTAGCGTTTGTCTATTTTTCCTTTATACACCATATATATATATATATATATATATATATATATATATATATATATATATATATATATATATATATATATATATATATATATATATATATATATATATATATATATATATATATACTCACAATAATTATATGTCAGTGAAAAGGAAACTTACAAGTTTGTCCATTGTCTAATATCTCTGCTACTTGTCCGAACGGCAGGCAAGGGAAGCAAAGGGTCATTAAAGCTGCAGAAAATGTTGTGAAGCAAGTCACAAGCAAACGTTAAGGAGAAAAAATAACTTTGGAAGAAATGACAGAAAGGATGCAGTCTTAATCAGCATATCAAAGATATATTACTTTGGTCCGTTGTGGTTATGGATTTAAAAATGGCTCATCCCAATAGGATTGGCTCATGATTCACTGTTTGACTTGTATAAATCGGATTTTCAAAAGAATCAGGTCGGGAATGCTGGGAATCACCGAGTCACGTCAGAATCGCTCGAATTCGATTTGATACAAATTAAAACTTCACGTCGTCTACTTGTATCATTTTTTTGCCCAACATTCACTTAAAATGATTCACATGCTTTATTCTTTGACATAGTTTGTCAGACTTGGACGAAAGTTAATGGGTAGTTTCATTCACCCATTCATTCTCCTCTTTCTCTTGGAGAATGTTTAGAATCCTGAGCTCTTGACAAGCCCAAGAGAGAGAGAGAGGAGTGTGAGATGAATGGTAAAAAGAGGGTAGTTGAATTTTGAGAGAGAATTCTATATGTTGTTTCGTGTATGTAATGATCATATGCCGGATGTGGACCCTATTACCAATATGTATATGTAGTTTCTTGTTCACATATGCATGAGATAACAAATATGTATGAAATAACAATAAATATGAGATAACAAAAAAGAAATTTATGAGAAAATGAGATCACCAATGAATATATGTATGAAATGACGTCAAACATAAGTATGAGATAATGTTTGTGAGATCATAAAAAATTTATGTGATTATAAAATAATGAATAGATGTATGAGATAATACTAAGCATAAATATGAAATAATGAGATAATAGACAGATGTATGAGATAACACTAAACATAAACATGAGACAATATTTATGAAATAACATTACAAGCAAGACAAAAAAACAAAAACCATTTTTTAATGCGTAAAAGGGTATATTAATCGTAATGATATTCATATAAACATTTTTATCACTACAAAAGTTTTTTATTAATTAATCATGAGCTTTTTTCTCATATTTAAAATGACGCACGAAATTACTATTCCCAAGGCGGGGTATATAACCAGCTTAGCTGCATCCCTTCCCTTAAAAACAAGTACATGATGACTGCCAGGTTACCACTCTTTTTAAAGGATTTTTCATGTTTTTTTCAATCTTAGGAAACGGCCCAAATAAGTTTTTTCAAATATTTTCTTCTTTGACAACGGCCAAGGACGGATGAGAACATAGGAACCAGGACATGATTAAATATGTGTGCGTGAATGAATTTTTCATAAGCCATTTTAACGAGGAAGAAGTGTACCGTTGGCAGGATCTTCGAAGCAACCGAAGAGACCCGTCGTCCACCTACCGTACTGAGCTGGTGGTGCCTGCACATATGGTGCCCCTTGCAGCGGCGTCCCTTGCACCGGTGCAGAGTGCTGGTTGAACTGTTGCTGACCGGAGGGAGGGTAGGCTGCCGGAGTGTATTGGTAACAGTGAGGAGGCTGTGGCGGGAAGCTGGGGTAGCTTGGTGGTTGCTGCGGTGGGAAAGGAGTAGCTTGGAACTGGGCTTGGCTGGGCTGGGGCTGTGGGTGAAAGGCCGGAGCCTGAAGGTGCTGCTGCAGCGGGGGAGCGGATGGGTATGGGTATGGGCTTATCTGGTCTGCCGCATAAGGGCCGGCCGCCGGTGGGCATTGCTGAGGCACTTCCTTCTGGGGGTGGCATGGAGGGGCTTCGGCGGCAGCGTCGGTCGGTGGTGGCTGTTGCTTGGGACGTCCCATTTCCTCAACCCGCTTTGGCTCTCTAATCTCCAAGCATTTTATAGACTCATCCCTTCATAGGCAGATACATCCACACCGCCGTGTTATTTACATTATGTTATTGACTTGACTTGGTATGGCTTTTCCTTTAAAAAAAAATCTTTCCTCAACAATTTGAATGGCTTAAAAAACATAATTATTTAATCTTTACTTTTAAAAAATATGCAGTATCTTAATGTTAAAGTGAAAATCTGCGCATGCTATAGGCTTACGTGTAATTATTCGTAGATTATTTAATCAAAGTATAAATTACAAGCTCACTCATCTATATTTATGGTCCTTTTAAATTTTCAAGAACATAATTAGATGAGGTGATCTTAGCTCATTTATATCTTAAATACTTAATTAGATTAGCATATTGCTGCAGTTACCCAAAACCCCATAGCATTCGGATCCTAATATCAAATAAATCTGAAAAATTCTAAACTTTGGATGATAAATGACAAGGGCATTAAATTTCGGAGACATATACATTAATTAGGAGGGAGGGAAGACGTACGTACGTTATAAGTTTTGTATTTTTCACTCACAAAAGTTACAAAAGTTACCATATCTATATTTGATAGTTTTCTTACATAGGTATAATTCTCTTAATTGGTTTTTTACCTAACAATATTAAAAATGACATTTGAAAACTTAAATAGAGCTCAAACCGGCCAAAGATTCGGCCACTCCCTATAATTTTTTTTTGTTACAATATTCTCGAGTTAGCATAACTGGTCGGGTTGATGGAGACAGTAGAGGGCCATTTTTTTTTTCTATATTGCTGGACCCATCTTGACCATGACCATCACCGTTAACGTAACGCACAATGTCGCCTTCTCGAGTCTTGTCGCCTCGCGTTGACTCAGACCAGACCGTGTTATAGGGGTCGCCTTGTCTTTATCCTCAGCCTAAACCATAGTGTGCGCGACACGTTCATTGTCGATCAAGATTGGCCCTCTTTGCCCACCCAAAGTGCCTCTAGTCATGACCTTCAACCAAGTGGTACAGAAACATAAATTGATTATATCACATTTTTATGTTAATACCTTATATTTTTTTACATATTTTCGTGTCTGCTCCTATTAAGAGGTCATTTGACAACAATAATACACTGTTACAGGATGTATGTCACACCGAGCTCACTTCAAAACATCGCTTTTGATAATTGGATCTGAGTAGATTTGGGTTTAACTTATATGGATCAGTCTTATGAAACTGAATCATTGCTTCAAAGTCAATTGAAAATTTGTTACCCATATATTTAGTGTCTTCTACATAAATAAAAACTTCCGCCCCCGACTCTGTCACAACATCACTACTGTTGATCCAGATTTCATTTATTAGGCATTGAGTTTACAACTAATGCTGGTGAATCTCCACAAATGTTCTTCGCTTGCTGGGTCTTTCGAAACCTCGGTGCTGGTGAATTTCCAAAACTGCATAAATTTATACCATTACTGACGGTGCTCACAAACGTCAGTGAAAGAAATCTCGGTTTGCACGCCAGTAAAGAGGTGTTTTTCGATAAGTTTGAATTTAAAGAAATTTAGTAACATTAAGCCAATATTTGAAATTAAGAGCAGATTTCAATGTCTTCACGCTCGTCGCCGCCCTTTGAAGCTAGTTGTGTATGTTATATTGGTGCATGAAAATAAATTTTCGTGTGCGACGATACCCTCACTTAATAGAAAAAAGATAATTTTACGAACAAACAAGAAAATAAAAAGTCGAAAAAATAAAAAAAATGTATTTTTTAAATAATTACTATAATGTCCCACCCACTCGTCACCCTTGACGTCGTCCTCTTCCATTGACTTAGTTTTAGCAGCGGCCTTTGTCCTTCTTGCCATCACCCTGACCCCCTTGTCAATGCCATCAGTTGAGTTCACTTGGCGGTATAGTTTCTTCCTTCATCTCTCTTTTTGCTTTTTAAATAATGTCATATAAGACTTTTGCTAGTCAAACATATACTAATACTAGATCATATATACGAGATAAAAACCAGACATCTTAATTTTGTATTAAAAATATTATAGTACAGAATATGAACATCCTATTGTGCTCATAAACATAAATGCAATTTACATCACGTTTGAATTTTTTGGTAAACATAAAATGACTTTTTTATCATCAAAGTTTTGATGATATAAGAACGGTTTATTTTTTGTTATTTAAAATATGATTAATATTAAAAAAGACTAATTTAATATATGTTACCCATTAAATCACTCTTAAGATCATATCCATAAGGTTAGAACCTTCTCTCTCTTAATTAAGAGTTGACAAAATGAAAAAACAGAAACCTATAAGAAGATTCAGGATCAGGGCTCTTTAATGAATCTCCAGCTATAATCCGGACTACTGGAGCTATCCATGAGGCTCGAGTTCGACTCATTTAGCTAGTATCTGTTAAGTTTGTTCCGTTTCTTTTAACTTGTTAACAAGTTTAACTCATTTGGTGGCTACTTGTTCAAACGAGTTGCGTTCTTACAACTCAAACTCAACTCATTTAACATTTAAAGCATATAGTTGAACTCAAGCTCGACTTTTTTATAAACTAGTTGAATTTGAGTTTGTTTTAACAAGCAAGTTCTAGTCGAGCTTGAGTTTGACCTCACAGACTTTAAGGCTCGGGTAGGCAAAAAGTAGTTTCAGAATCAATTCTGGCCACTTTTTCCAGTGAAATAATGAGAAAGCAGTCTGGAAGCATTTGGGCGGTAAGATTCTAGGATTTAAGATCCGTTCCGGGATATATCAAACACAACCTAAGGTCATTTTGAAGAGGCATGAGATCTAATTGCAAAGGTATACTGAAAGTATGATGCCATAAGACCATGAAAATGGATGAGGAGTTAATTCCTCGTCACATAGATCTGATATCAAACCAGCCACATAAAAAGAATTGGATATGGGAAAAAATTGATATCTAATTAAGAATGCTGATTGGATTCATACTCAAATTCAGACTTAGGTGAATAATTGACCACATTTGGATTCAGATTAGATATAGTTTTCAATAAATATCCTATATTATACAATTATAATGTGATTTGAACTCAGTTTAGAAGTCTGATTCAGATTCAGATGTTAATCTAAAGGCCCGATCAGTTCAAATTCATAAAAAGCAATAGAACATAAAACATAGAGCCATTTCCTTGCGCCCATGGAAGGCCAATTGATAAAGTGGTCGTCTGCTTCTTATATCACAATAATTTCTTGATCTGTGCTTTATCTTTAACCACTAATCTCTTAGATCCATCATAAACTTCATTGCCACGATCATTGCCATGCATCACAATCTCAAATCTTATTAGCATTATGATCAATATTATCTCCATTTAGCTATAGCGCTATATCGATCACAGGTATATTTTTTTCACTCTTATGAAAAAAATAAAAAACTTAGAATACTGACAACAAGATGAAGCCCTAGAAGGGAAGACTAATCTTTCAATACCATTTGCTTAAAGGCAAAAACCAAAGCTTCCCGGAGGCACGCCAATTTCCACACTGCCAAACACCAAGAAAAGAGTCGAAGAACTAAAGGGAGGGTTACATATTCATTGTTTGATTCACCGGGGGAGCCATGGTCGCCTGTTGCTGTTGAGCTTGCAGCATCATATTGCCTTGCCATCCTGCATCCATATGACCAAGTTAATTACGTTTGAAATGTTAAATATTGTTATTGATAATTAAAACAATTGTGAGTATAAAAAGATCTTGAATTTTTTGAGATAAAAATTTATATCTCAGAACATTAAAAAATTGTGAAGAAAAAGCTTGAGCCGGTTAATTATGCGTCATCAATATCCGGCGATGCATTTACTTCAGTTTCCTCCGGACAAGTTGCGAAGATCACCGACGTGCTCCGGTGATGCGGTAAGTATGGATAATGCCAGAATTGTGCCATCACGTCGATCGGACTCCTAATTATTTTTCGCAAGTTATTGTCAAGGTAAGTAGGCATGCAATCCTATTACACTGTTTTTCTGATTAAAAAAAATTAATTAACTAGATTAAAATACCAAACCGTATCCAAATTAATGCTGCGAACTGATAAATTATAAAGCTGTTTCTCTAAATAAAATTATCTTTAAAAAGCTTGAGAGAAAAAAAAAAAAACGCGGCTCAATTTCTGGCTTGCCTTCTACCCATGCTGCTTCATTTTAGATATTTTTTTACTAAAAAGATATATAATTCTGATTTACAGAGACAATTTCGCTCTACTTTCTCTTTCACATCGAAGTTTTCTATAGACCAAAGGTGGCGGCTTGAGAATGAAATGAAAAGGCACATTTGACAAGTTTGGGCAGTTATTAATTCCCCTAATATTGGGCGGTTCCTTGTAATCTTTTCCATACTTTTTCTTTGAAAACATAACAGATTGAGTATTACTTACCGAGAGCAGGATCGAGGCCTCTGTTGCGGAGTTCCCTATACTCTTGGCAGATAGCACACGAATCACAAAAGCAGTGAACAATCAAGTCGGGAGCGGGAGACTCCGGGAGACCATACATAGTTCGAAGCTTAGTTCTGTAGGTGCAGGACAGTATCCATGGGACGCCAAAGGCGAAGGCCATTAGACTATACATCATTGCGCTCGTAGTACATGCTGCAACCATTTAAAAGCAAACTTTGTTCAGAACCATGCAAGCCAGAAGACATAATTTGTGAAGCGATCGTAATTAATTGAAGATGAGATAACCTACAGGTCTGTCCGTGGTCCAGTATCTCCGCTACTTGTCCGAATGTCACGCAAGGGAAGCAGAAAGTAATTAAAGCTGCGGAAAACCATCGGGAAGATGTAAGTCTCACGTAAGAAGAAAATTAAAAACATTGGTAGCTAGAATGATTGTTAAGATGCCGTCTCCAACATGTCGAAGAGTTAAGGAACTCTTTAAGTCTCTGATCACAGTTTTCCAGCTAACTCAGGATGAGTAAATTTGTAGCATCAATAAAAAGAGGAGGAGACGAAAGTATACCGCTGTTAGGATCCTCCAAGCAATCGAAGAGACCGGTCGTCCAGTTCGCAGAATATTGTGGGCCAGGACCATAGGGAGGTGGCGGCTTCGGCGCATATGGATTCTGAGAAGGAACCCCATGCACCGGCGTTGCTGCCTGATTGGACTGTTGGGGAGCGTACGGCGGGTTGGTTGCTGGAGGAGGGTAACATGGTGGGAAAGGGACTGCAGGTTGAGGCGGAGGGTGGAAGGCTGCTGCCTGGGGCTGCTGGTGGAGCGGGTGCTGCTGCTGGGGAGGGAAAGGGTGGAAGGCTGCTGCCTGGGGCTGCTGGTGGAGCGGGTGCTGCTGCTGGGGAGGGAAAGGGTGGAAGGCTGCTGTCTGGGGCTGCTGGTAGGGCGGGTGCTGCTGCTGGGGAGGGAAAGGGCATGGGCTGCTGGGCTCTGCCGAATAAGGGACACTTGCTGGTGGGTACTGTTGGGGCGCTTCATCCTGTGGGTGCTGAAGAGGAGGGTCTTGGCCAGCGTGGGCTGGCGCTGGAGGGCCTACATTCGGTTCATTCTTCTGGGGAAGTCCCATTTCCTCCCCCGCTTTGTGACTCTATCAAGTCTGAGCATTTTAGCTGCTTCTAGTGCCTATATATATATATATATATATATATATATATATATATATATATATATATATATATATATATATATATATATATATATATATTGGCTTGTCTGGGTGTATATGTTTCTTTTCTTTCTATTAAGTACTAGAGCGTAAGACTTTTGAGAGTCAAATAGATATTGAACGCACGATTCTGCGATGTGCGACCATATATGTAGAAAAATGGCCCCTCCTATATGGAGGACTATGCATGGTAAAGTTTAAAAGAAACGAAAATACATAACTTTAAAAAGTACTTTACCGATTCATTTCTTTTCGTTTTAAAAAGATTGTTTTGATAATTTTTTTCGATTAATCTTGCATATTAATGACAAAAAAAATACAATGACCATATTTGTCTATACTATAAACCTTTATTTGATTGTCTTTGACTATACCAATGATCAAAATATAAATGACTAACGCGGATGTACTTATGGTTTTCATTTCACAAGAATATACCAATGATCCTACACTATAGTTACCCACAACCCTGTTATGAAAATTTGATTATAATATTGAATAACTTCGAAAGTTCAAAAATTTCTAATATTGAATAACGTTAGGAACCCTTGAGTCTTATAATCTTAAATAACTCAAAACTTTCTAAAGATCATATATCCAAAGATCATTAACGTTTTAACGTATATCATGGCTTATAAAAAATGGTTCCGCGTAAAAATAAGTCGGGTATTGATTGGAAAATGAAGAAAGCATTAAATTTAAGAGAGAGAGAGAGAGAGAGAGGAAGCCTATTTTCCATTGGAAGTACGCTTCCCTTATATTTTAGCTTGCTTTTCATAAATCTAACCATGTAATAGTGAACGCAAAATATATTAAAATATAATATATACAAGTATACAACATAAGAATTCTATGTCAAATCGAATTTTACGAGCCGAGAAATCTGATTTATAGTTCTGATGCTTTGTGAATCGATACCATGACTGACTTCATAGAATATATATATATATAAATTTTCTAACAAGACAAAGCGATAGGCTCTCACATACACACACGGACGTTGAATGTTACAAATTTTTTTCCAATTTCTGTTTGAATTATAAAAAAATTAAAATCAAGAAATTAAAAAGAATATCTTGTGAATTTCTTCACTTGCGAATCGAGAATAGGGAAAATCAATAGACGATAAACAAGTTTTATCGGCAAGCAAGCAGCCGGCCGACTCTTTGTTTCACCTCATTATCTCATTTCTTTAATTTTCTGTATCTTCTCCGTGTCTTCATTTCTTAATTCAGTACGTACAAATTTCATGAAAATTAAGTCCTCCTTGAGTTATCTTATTTGGTTATTCTCACGTTCACGTCAATCCACACAAGATCGCGAGGGTCGCGAGGGACGTTATCCTCCTCACCTGACTCTGAAGCACAACTATTTTTTAATTATTCCTGTCCGTGATGTGGATTGCTTTATTTATTATGAACAAAATCCCTAACAAATAAGAAAGATTTTTTTGAACTCCAGAAGGGCTCAAGTGTTTTTGCCCCATGCTGATTTCCTTCAAGATCAAATTAGTAGTAAATTCAGGAGTCAATGATATAATTAAATAACTGATAGACGCAAAGCAACTCTCTGCGAGGTGATTAGGTTTGATTCGATATCATGCCCCATCTGTCCCTGGTTCAAACTCGTCCGATCGTTTATTAATGTTGAACTTTATATATATGCGATGATTCTGGCCAACTAAGCTCTGGGTTGGACTTGAATGGGCTTGTCTCCCCACGCCAGCTCAATTAGACGCAAGCTTTGCACGTAAGAATTAATAAATAGTTAGAAAGAATAGGAGTATGACAAATTTTCTAAAAGAATTGAGAAGAACACATATCACGGAAACATCGTGCATTCAACTGCCAAAAAGTCTAGAGAAATCGATATGCAACTATAGTAGGGGAAACATCAATGGTTATGCAACTACCATATATAAAAATCAATATATGTACAAAGAATCTCCATTACAGCAACTTATTTGCGATTATAGGTACTTGGATTCAGCAAAAGATGTGTCGAATTTTGAAGGGCATTGAAATGGGGATAGTGACTGGCTATTTGTTTATGAATGAGGACGACATATTGCTGAGCATGTTTAGCTAGCCAACTAAGCATGAGCTATCGACAGATCCATCTCCATCATAAAGACTAGCTAGGCTGCCAGTCTCCTAGGGGGCGGGGGGACTAGTCCCCTTCTTCTTTCCTTTCACTAGTATAAATTTACACAGTCTCCTTTTGCAACTGCTAGCCTGGTTCTTCATCATCTTCGTCATTTATCATGAACTCCAACGTCCCTCCTCAGCCTGGTTATGCCCCTTCCCAGCCCGTATTTCCCATCAATGTCCAGCCATGGACGACCGGCCTTTGTGACTGCTTTGAAGAGCCTACCAATTGTAATTGTCTTTCCATTCAGTCTAATCTGTGTGTGTGTGCTTCCGTGTTAATATATCTACATGCTTGTATCAAGAGATGCTTGTATTAGAAGAACATTGTTTTTTTAGACCATATGTTCTCAATGGAGTATTCGGTAATAGAAACACGAACAGTGCTCCATGAATGACAATGGAACACTGCGTTTAGTATGTTATGTCTTTATGATAGATTCTTGAAATACTGGGATTGTTTGTGTTTCTGTTGTCCAATATCTCCTGAAGGACACATATTAATAGCACCGTGTTCTTGATTTGGGCAACACGGTGATTATGTGTTGCGTTTAATTGTTGAATCTGGAAACGATATCCATAATTACATTATGTTTCTCGAGACATGAACATGGTATTCTTTGAGCATGTGTACAAAAAAACATAACATTTATCAGATGTAATATTGCTCTAGTGTTTTTCTTCCAAAGCAACCAGTGGTGATTGTGAAATGGTGTAGGCATTATTACGTGCTGCTTGCCTTGCATCACTTTCGGGCGGAATGCAGAGATAATCGACCACGGAAGCACGTGTAAGCCCCTTTTGATTCTCAACTTAATTACTTTCCCGCAGTTAGCATGTTCTTGTTCCCATATCTGTAGGCAATTTGAAAATTTAATAATCCCAACTGAAAGTTAAGAGGCTTCATAAGTTCATGTTGTTCTTGTTTTAGACTGCATTTTGTATGAAATTTGGTAAACTAATCAGATAGATTTATAAATGGACAACTTAATTCTACTTCTTTTGTTCAAGCCAACAATTAGCTGACCGCCTCCAAAGTTTCTATGAACTCTTTGGCACGACAAAGAGATGGAATTTTTTCTGTGTACTGAAGTTGTATGTGTTTGTTGTAAAATTATATTTGTGGGTGCAGCATGTGCCTCCAATGCCTTTATCTATTGTGTGATGGGGTATACCGGCTGCGGTTGCTTCTACTCCTATCCATACAGGACGAGGCTCAGAGGCCAATTCCAGCTTGCAGAGGCACCTATAGGAGATTGCCTCCTCCATTGCTGTTGCACCAATTGCGCGCTGTGCCAAGAACACCGAGAGCTGAAGAATCGTGGCTTTGACCCCACTGCAGGTTTACAACAGAACGCCCTTCTTTAGATTATGATCGAGGGCCTTAGTTGGCTAGCTGCTTGCATAAACTTCCATCCCTTCTCCTTCTTCTTCTATCACACTCTCTACCCCGCCCCCTCCACACACATACACATGGTGAAAAACCAAACACTTAGGTCACTAATAAAAATCAGATCCTTTAATTTTTTGCAAACATTATTGCTTTGAATCAAGTTGTCTTTATGAAAAATATTGATTTTTCTATCATCAAAATGTTGACGTTGTGAGAGCCATTCATTTTGGCTTATTACAAAAACTCTATTGAAACCCAATAAATGATCAACTTAATAAATATTTGGCATCAATCTAGCCTTCATATCATATTTGTAAAGTTAGATTTCAAAAAGACTATTTTAAACATCATATTTGAAGGGTATGACTTTTTTTTTGTTGACATAAGCGTCTGGTTTCTACCAATCACTCTCTCTCTCTCTCTCTCTATATATATATATATATATATATATATATATATATATATATATATATATATATATATATATATATATATATATATATATATATATATATATATATAAGACAACGGTTCTTAATCAATATGTCGTTTCTAAGTAACTATGACATGTAAATTACATATTGTACGTTGTACGTCTCTAGGTTGGCAAGGCAAACAAGGAAGGAGTAACTATGCAGCCAATGAGCCCCCGCCCGTCCAACCTGACATGAAAAAGTAGATCCCGAGCAATATTTGTTTCGATTTACTTTTCCACTCATTTTGCTTTGGCTTTGGATTCGTTGTGTGTGTGACGATTGCAAGAAAAAACGTGGTCGGATGGGTTTGTAACTTGTAAGGAGCCATCTGTATTAGATAGCGAAAATACCATCACATGTTTTTCTTTGTTTTTCTGTTAACCATCCACTATGATAGATCGGACAGCTCTGAGGAGTCGATCAGTTACTTCATATTTGAAACCTGTGGATCTGATGTAACATGTTTTTGTTGATGTGAAGAAATATCCCCACAAAATCTATGGTTCATCAAAATATAATACTGACGTATTATTCTATGCTGCTTGATAAATTCTGAAGGTCTACATTTACAGATTTGGCTTCGATCAAAAGCATAACACACCAGAAAGGAAAAGTCTTGTCAATAACTTGTGCTAAAAACAAGATGATGAACACCTCGACGGGAATACTTTCAGCTACTCACTATGTTGACGCTTGACTTAAAAGGCAAACCGAAGCTTATTGCACGCCAAATTAACACCACTAAACAAACAGATAACGAAGTCGAAAAATTGAACCGAAGGGTTGCACGTATAGCTTTAGATCCTTAGTAAGTGGACGCAAGCTCAAGCTCTCATGGTCTGATTTACAGGGGGAGCCATGGCCGTCTGTTGCTCTCGAGCTTGCAGCATCATATTGGCATGCCAGCCTGCATCCGTAAGACCAAATTATCAACGTTCCAAATGTTAAATATTGGTGCAGGTAATAAAATTCGGAATTCAAACATATATAGATATCCGAAGAAAATGATATGGTAAATATAAATGATTCGAATTCTTTCCGTTGGTTAGGCGAGGTATCCACAGTTGACGCAATATACTAATGTGTATATGTTTTCCAATTGTTCCGAGAACATAAACGATATTTAAGCCTTATAGTCCCATACACACAGGGCTCTCATGTGCCTATACATATAAGCCATTTTTTGAAGAGGTAAAATACAAAAATGTTTATTGTTATTTTATGAAATATAACCGTGGCTTGAATCAGCCGACGCAGACCCTGAAATCCTTGCATCAACCAACATATAAACTAGCCTAAATCGCTAAAGCAGTTTCAATAAACTGACCGTCGGGTTGAATTCAGTCGGACAAACAAAAGCAACCTGGCCTATGAGGACAGTCACACAATATGAAAAAAAAAAGAAAACAATGGACAGAATTTCATCCTTTGATAAAAGAAAAAATACCATGCACGTAAAGGGAAACTGCCGCCGGGGATCCAGGTCCAACCTCTCTTATATCGACTTTGCGTTGTTTTATATATATATATATATATATATATATATATATATATATATATATATATATATATATATATATATATATATATATATATATATATATATATATATATANAGAGAGAGAGAGAGAGAGAGAGAGAGAGAGAGAGAGAGAGAGAGAGAGAGAGAGAGAGAGAGAGAGAGAATTAGATATTGGTAGGCGCCAGTTATTGATATTAGACCTGTAAAAAATTATCATGATGATCTTCTTAAGATTGGATGGTTGATGAAAACAAAAAAAGGGAGTTAAGATATTTTATTTATCTCACAATAATTATCAACTTTTTTTGTCCTTGTTTTTCTCTGAATTCTTATTCAATAATAACCAAGATGATTTTATTGGTCTGCCACTAACGGGTAGTTTATATATATATATATATATACACACACATCAAACCTGCTAGAGGATCCCTCCTCAAAATTTAATAAAGCCTTAGACACCGAAACACTATTTACATGTAAACAAAATTGCAGCAAAGAAGAAACATGAACAGCTGCAGATCACATTAGAGGCAGCAGTGAAAGTGTGTCCAGATCAGGGGTAGAAAACAAGATGCGGAAACGGGTCAAAAGCGACTGCACCATGGGAGCAAGTCGCCCAAAATTAGCTCTTCCTTCTAAACGTTCCTTCAGCCGCGTTAACCAATACTTGTTGTTAGAGCAGATCAAAATTGTGGAGCAACTAGAAAATTCAATTTGTTGACATGTAGACAGCAGGAAATCAGTCTCATGAATATAGCTTACCAATGCCAGGATCGAGGCCTCTGTTGTTTAGTTCCCTGTACTCTTGGCAGATAGCACACCAATCACAGAAGCAGTGAATAATCCAGTCCGGAGCAGGAGACTCCATGAGACCGTACTTAGCTCGCAGCTTGGTTCTGTAGGTGCACGACAGTATCCATGGCACGCCAAAGCAACAGGCGATTAGAGTATACATCATTGCGCTGGTAGCACATGCTGCAACCATTTGAAGAAACACCAATTCAGTCCATGCGATCAAGGCATGCAGCCTAAAATTATTGAGGTGATCAATAGTTGGAGAGGAAAAACCTACTGGTCTGTCCATTGTCCAATATCTCTGCTACTTGTCCGAACGTCACGCAAGGGAAGAAAAGAGTAATTAAAGCTGAGGAAGACGGTCAGAAAGAAGTAAGATGTAAATTAATGTTACAAAAATGAGAATAAAAATTTGATGGAATGTTCGGAAGGATGTTATCTACAACATGTCGAAGATCTTTTATTACGTTCGTTGTCTATGGAACTATTTAAGACTGATCAGATTTCCGACTAACTTAGGATGAGCGCTTAAAATCAGGGAGCTGTAACAAATCAATCCGCTTAGAACGAAGAACAAAAGTAGTGATCAGAAGAAGTAAGTGCACCGTTGCTGGGATCATCGAAGCAGTCGAAGAGGCCCGTCGTCCAGAGCGCAGACTGCCCCCCAGGGCCAAACCGAGCAGCCGGTGTCGGTACATATGGTTTCTGATAGGGAACGCCTTCTGCTGGCGTGTGGACCTGGTTGAACTGTTGGGGACCGGAGGCGGGGTAGGTTGCCGGAGACTGGTAACATTGCGCAGGCCCTGATGAGAAGGGGACTGCTGGTTGAACTGGTTCTGGCTGTGGGAAAGGCGTAGATTGGAACTGGGCTAGGCCGGGTTGCGGCGGCGGAGGAGGAGGAGGAGGGTGTGGGTTGTAGGGTGGCATCTGGGGCTGGTTCTGCTGCTGGGGAGTGAAAGGGCATGGGCTCCTCGGCGCTGCCGCATAAGGGGCAGCCGCTGGTGGGTATTGGTGGGGCGCTTCTTCCTGGGGGTACAGGGGAGGGGCTTGGTCCGTGTGGGACGTCGGCGCTGGAGGCGTTAGCGTTGCATTCGGGTCATTGTGCTGCTGGAGACGTCCCATTTCCTCCCTCGCTTTGGGACTCTGAGTTTAGGCAATTGAATTGCATATTGTGCTGTCAATATATACATGCATACTACAATCTCATGTTCTACATCGTTGGAATTTTGCGGCTGACTTGACTTGGTGTAAGGCTTTTGCTTCTTCTTCTTCTTCTTCCTTTTTTTTTTTTTTCAAATAATAAGCGCGCGTAGGAGGGTTTTTTCATGTCAAACGTATATTAGAATGCACGACTGTGCGAGGTCGCGGGTATATCATACATATATAAGCACACTAGAAAAGGCTGACCCGTCTATACATGGTACAATTATAAAGAGAAGAAAAACATACAATTCAAATGAAATGTTTTGAAAATTTATTGGTCATTCATAATCTTTTCATAAGACACTTAAATACTATAGAGGGATTTTGGAACACATGCTATGTTAGTTGTATAGACAAACTTTTATATGATTAACCTTGGATCAGACAATCTCAATATAAATTACAAATACACTTGCATTAAAGAAACTTGGACAATCATATTGCTATAGTTATCCGAATGGAGGCATTTGATCGGAGACCATTTAGGATCTCAGGTCTAAGGATTCGAGGTGAGACTCTCCTCCCATCAAAACCCCTCAAATATGAGGTTTTAGGAAGATATTGAGGATATCAAATTCTTATTTTCCATAGATCTAGAATCCATTGTCGTAGGCCCCGCATAAAACGGATTTGAGATCAGCCTTGGATATGAGATCTGAAAGTACCATCAAAGCACATGCTACATAATAATCCTAATCTTGAATAACTATAAAAACTTCTGAAATTTTTAGGAAGAATGATGTTAAAAGCAGTTGACACGTGTAAATTAAATAACTTGAAAAATCTGAAAAACATATTGTAGAAAAATAGATAATGGCTACGTAGAAAGTGGTTCCATATAAAAACAAGTCGAGTATTAATTAAGAAATGAAGAAAGGGTTAAATTTTAATTTCAATGGCTACTGGAAAAGTGGTTCCATTCAAAACAAGTCGAGGGTTATCTTTCTCTTCATTGGGAGGTACAAAATCTGCGTGCAGCCCTTTTGTATAGTCACTTCTTGTTATTCCTATCGGCGATGAGGATAGCGCTATTAATTAGGGAAAATTTCGTAAAAGCTAGGTTTTTTGAAAAATATGAACAATATATAACCAAAATTTTTACCAACAGTTTGATGTAAATCAAATGTGAAGAAATACTCTCGAAGGACAAACAACAATGATAGAGGTATGAGATATATAATGTTTAGGCATTAAAGTAAATATGTGTATTATAGAGTTCACATTAGCATACGCTCATGCTGTAGACAAAGCAGCAGCATTCAAAACTTCATCCCTCCTTCCTGCCCCTGCTATCCTGTACAGATGATCAGGGGCGGCGGAACTATCTTAAGGGTACCTTCATTGATAGAGTGGTCATCTCTTTCAAATATATCAAGGAGTAGTTGCAAGAGATATAAGTGTCAATAGCATAATAATTTGTTTGATTTCCTTAACCGCTCTCTTACATCCATCATGATCTTCATTCCTGGACTGCCACGATCTTCGCCATGCATCATTACCTCAATCCTTATTACCATCCTTATCATCAATGCCTCTTCTAACTTCGATATTATATTGATCATGGGTTTGTTGTTTTCACTGTGATGACATAAAACAGAGGATATTATGTTAATGGCGGTGCCTCGAGGTTAGCAAAAATTGGGTAAACACAGAGGCCTGGTTTTTCTTCAACATTGGGTGGAATCAATATAACCCCGCGAAGGATCATGCACCATGCAAGATGTCGTCGTTGAGTTTGAGCCAAAGGGCAGCCGGAAATTGTAACTATTGCTGCCGTTCCGACGGCTAGAGTCTTTATTTTTGCTCCTTCATTGCGCTCCATACCAATTGGTAAGTGACGCAGGAGGCAAAGGTCTAATCATATATTACCCAGTTTCATGATTCACCTCTGCCATATTAAACAACCTGAGTTTTTAACCTTAAGATCTGTGCTGATGAACTGCAAACCATGGCTAGAGAAACGAGACTTGACTGATCTGTCTTGAGGTGCAGTTGTCAACTGCAGTGACTTTCATTTGCCGCATTACAGCATTAGCCACGCCATTGAAGGCGCCCCAACCTGTCGCTCTTATTTAAAATCCGTCACTTGTCACCAACTCTCCCAAGGGTCAGATCTTTTACTTGGACTTGAATATATATATATATATATATATATATATATATATATATATATATATATATATATATATATATATATATATATATATATATATATATATATATATATATATATATAAAGTGGAACTCAATGTGGTCTAGAATTGATTAGTAGGTTACTGCAACCCTACTTCAGTTGAATTTATAAAGTCAATGAGATACTTAATTTGTGGGGACGAATCAATAAGTAATTACAATACGGGGGAAAAAAATAGGAAATGAGAAAAGTATATATCACGAGAAATATCAGGTGTCAACTGTTAAAAATTCAATTGAGCTGGCTATATACTAGGGGGAACATTTTGAAGTCAATGGTCATGCAATTGCCCGGAGAAAGTAACTATAAACTACTAAGCAAAAAAGTATATAGAATATACAGTCTCCCATTAATGCAAAGCATGATGAGCTCCGGAATGCGCATAGTATTTTTTATTATAGGTATTTGGATTCAGAAGATGTGTCTTGAAAGCCACTGAATCAACTTACTGACTTTTTGTTTATCTTAGATAATGACGCGTTGCGTAGCATGTTTAGCTTGCCAAATAAGGGTCAGCTAGAAATGAAGGAATGTCCACCTTGAAGACTGGGTCACGAATCTTCTTTCCTTCGTGTGGGCGGTAGCCCTGTGATTCTCTGCTCTTTCAACAATACAAATAACACGCGGGGACGGGCTAGAAACTGCTTCCATTCGTACAAGGGGCTACTAGTTAATAGTTTCTCCTTCCTCAAACTTCCACCCTCATTCTTGATCATCTTTCCTTGCGCTGACGCATGGCTCCTGTTTACTTTTCCATTTTCTACTTGCTGTTCATTGTGTAAAGGGTGAACATTATGCTTACTGACTAGCTATGGTTTTTCGCAATGATTGTATCTTTTCACTGTCTTCTATTAGTTTTCTGCGGTTGAAATGCTCATTAAGTACTTGTTCAGTTGAAAAAATCCGGCGCCATTCTGAACCTGCTCTTAAATTTAGAGATGAACTTGGCTTAAATGACAAAAGAACAAAGGGAACCATTAATCGACAATGTGGTCCACTACCCATATCACTTTCTATATCCACGTCCAAATCCAGAAACAGTTCCTCTGCTCCTGCCAACATGAACACCTCAGGCCTGTATTGGCATTTAGGGCGCTGAAAATGAAACCTTGGGGACATTTGATTACTCCAGAATTGCAATTCAATGGATCTGACATATATACGACGTGACGTGCTTTTATTGATGTTGCAAAACACTCATGGTAAAATTTATGGTCCATCAAACTATTAAATTAAAATGCTTATTTTTTTCTTTGCATGGAGAAAAAGTCAGTTTTAAGAGGGAAGGGACGAGGCTGAGTATAAAAGTCCATGCTTCGTGCCAAATGATAAAAAACACTGCTGCAAGAAAAGGGTGGAAAAAATAAAAAATTTCCAAACCTTCCCCGATCGAAATAGAAAACTGCCTCCGGAAGAATTGGAAATACTGGTGAAAAGACAATGTGGTAGCCATTTCATCTCTAGTCTAGATCCTATCCACGTCCTAACAAGTTCACAATTGATTTAATAAAGCATATATACGACAGTAAACTGCTGATCCTTGCTTAGAAATTAACGGACTATGAAGCCATCTCTGTCATTCTTTCTTGTCGCTCAAATTTGCAACTGTATATCGACTTATTCTCAGCGTGACTCTTTATTCCATGCACGTCACAAAAGTATATGTAAAAGTAATACGTTATCACTGCCCGATCGATAAACATACAAGGTTTACATTTAGAGGCTTTGGGTTGGACGGAAATCATAAACCACCTGAATGGGAAAATCATGTCAAAGACTTACGTACAAAGAACAAGAGGATGAATCCCGAGAGAGCAGGATATACTCGTGACCAGCTATCCGGTTGGTTGACGATTGGCTAAAAGGCAAAACCAAAGCGTATCCGACGCCAAATTCCACGCTACCAAACAGCAAGAAAGGAGTCGAAGAACTAAAGGGAAGGATGCATATTGAGCTGTAGGCCTAGGGGCGGCTGGCAGTCCGACCTCTGAATTAAGGTAGGGCCAAACTGAATTTTAATACAAAAAATACATTGCACAATTAAAAAATATTATTTTTTTCACTGTAAAGAAAAATTTGATTGGCTAGGGCGAGGCCATGGCCTAGGCGGCGGCTCAAGCTCTCATAGTTTGTTTGATTCACCGGGGAAGCCATGGCCGTTTGTTGCTCTTTTGCTCGCAGCAAAATATTGGCACACCATCCAGCAGCCATCAGACCAAATCAACCTTTCAAATGTTAAATATGAATCGTGAGATACAAGTTTTTGGAAAAAAAAAATTGCCAACAAAACATTCGAGTGAGGATGAATTTAACAACTCATTTCAAAAGACGGTACCAATGGAAGGATCGAAGCCTCTGTTGCGTAGGTCCCTGTATTCTTGTCAGACCGTACTTAGCTCGCAGCTTCGTCCTGTAGGTGCACGACAGTATCCATGGGAGGGCAGAAACCGAGAGAAATGCACCATACATCGTTGCGCTGGTGGCACAGGCTGCAACAACAATTCAGCACAATGCAGTCAAATCACGCAGCATAAAATTATTGAGGTGATGAATAGTTGGAGAGGAAACCTACTGGTCTGTCCAGTCGGGAGCAGGAGACCGTACTTAGCTCGCAGCTTCCCAGCCGTGTTGATTAAAAAAAAAAACTTGGTGGAAATTGGAATAATCGGAAGATATATAGACGTTCATTGGTTATGGAACTGTTGATTTTAGAACCATTAGCAAAAATTAATGAGAAGGAAGTTCACCGCTGTTTGGGTCTTCTTGACGTTGTTTTATAGAGTTCTTTATAATTTAGGTAAGGGTCAAAATTTATGCTTGACGTTGTTTTGTCATATGCATCTGAAATCTAGATGATGGATGCATTGTTTTCTAGTTCACACAAGTCTTGCTTCTTACCAGTTATTCATTAAGTTTTAGTATCTTCTTCATATTTTCATTTCTTAACTCACAATTGCCCGTATCGTACTTGTTAACATTTGAAAATTTCGCAAAATCCTCCTTGAGTTATTCTATTTAGTTATTGCCATGTTCTTGTTAAACATACATGAGAGCAGTGGCGGAGCCAGCGTGGGGCAGGTGTGGGCACCTGCCCACGCCAGCCCAAAAAGATTTTCTAGTAATGGAGGCAACCAGGATAAGGAAAATTCACAGGTCCTCAGGAAATTTTACAGGTCCTCAGGAAATGTTACATTAAACAAAAATATATTAAGTTCATGAGACAATATGTCAAAGGTATAAAAGAAAACTTCTTCCTCCCTCTCACTGTCCTGCCCACGCCCTCACTGTCCTGCCCATGCCAGCCCCCGCCAGCCAATTTTTCTGGCTCCGCCACTGCATGAGAGTATCTTTCTCGCTTGATTGTGAACAAGATGCCCCACTTTTTTTTTTTGGTATATTACTTGTTAATCCTGTTGGTAACGAGGGTTGCTTTATTTAGATTATTGGGGCGCATGGGGAGGGGCGAAAGAGATGCCCTAAAGAGGTTGATGGTTGACATCTTAACAAACGAAAAAAATTGGAAAAAAAGACTTTTAAATTGTGCTTTAAAGTAACCAAGTTTCTGGCCGATGCCTTTCATCAAGGTTTAGTAAGTAGTACATTCATGGTCAATGATATAACAATTGGTAGATGTGAAATTTTTTGACTCGGTCAGCCTGTTAAATGAGATCAAAGGGAATCCCACCAGCTCTTGGTGGGCCTCCGCCCCCACCATAATCTGTGTCTCTATGAGCGGTAGAAGGATTATCATATGTGTAGCATAGCTGGTCGGATATGTGGGGTGTGAACAGCGTAACCTCAAGTTTGATTCCCGTGGGTGTTACCCTGCTAGTGTTGGAAGTTGACAGCTGAGGATGAAATCAGGTGGGCTTTCAAGACAAGAGTCGTGGTTTCAAAACACTTAGTTTTCAAAAGGAAAGTAAACAGCTTGGTCTCCTCAGGCTATTCACAAAAGATCTTGTTTTGGGTGTGTCATCCAGCCACAAAAACTATTTTTTTCAAAGATCTTATTATGAAACATAGTTTCCACAAGTTGGGTTTTGATTGTGTCATCAAAATGCGTCCTTAAGATCGTATTAAGTTGTATGAAAATTAAGTTTTATGATGACTTGGTTTTTTTAAATAGATCTCAAAACATGGTTCGTATGTTTGAGTGACAACACAAAAATGATGTTTTCTATAAATAATTTGGGGAAGCTATTATTCATCCCTTTTGAAACAGTGGTCTCTCAAAACTAGGTTTTTTAAAAACCTAATTTCGATAATCATCCGAACATGCAGACGAAATTGTGTGTTATCTAAGCAATATCTTTATGTCACTTGTTTAAGGTACTTAGATCGTCTCATTGAGTGGGAACATAGTTTTCACTAATCAGCTGAACGTTAGGGTCACTTGAAATTGTTTAAAAAATTTAATGGTTGTATCGATAAGGTAGGCTTTTTTTTTTTTGGGGTATATTACTTGTTAATCCTGTTGGTGACGAGGGTTGCTTTATTTAGATTATTGGGGCGCATGGGGAGGGGCGAAAGAGGTATACCCTAAAGAGGTTGATGGTTGACATCTTAACAAAGAAAAAAATAGGAAAAAAAAAACTTTTTAAATTGTGCTTTAAAGTAACCAAGTTTGTGGCCGATGCCTTTCATCAAGGTTTAGTAAGTAGTATATTCAGGGTCAATGATATAGCAATTGGTAGATGTGAAAAATTTTGACTCGGTCAACCTGTTAATGAGATCAAAGGGGATCCCACCAGCTCTTGGCGGGCCTTTGCCACCACCACCGCCACCATAATCTGTGTCTCTATCTATGAGTGGTAGAAGGATTATGATGAGTGGTAGGACCTTAAGTTTGATTCCCGTGGGTGTTATCCTTTGGCCATTGTTGGAAGTTAACAGCTGAGGATGAAATCCGGTGGGCTTTCAGGACAAGATTGTGGTTTCAAAACACTTGGTTTTCAAAAGAAAAGTAAATAACTTGGTCTCCGAGAGGCTATTCACAAAAGATCTTGTTTTGGGTGTGTCATACAACCACAAAAACTATTTTTTTCAAAGATCTTATTAAGAAACATAGTTTTCACAAGCTGGGTTTTGAGTGTGTCATCAAAATGCGTCCTTAAGATCGTACTAAGCTTATGAAAATTAAGTTTTATGATGACTTGGTTTTTTTAAGTAGATCTCAAAACATGGTTCGTATGTTTGAGTCACAACACAAAAATGATGTTTTCTATAAATAATTTGGGGAAGCTATTATTCATCCCTTTTGAAACAGTGGTTTCTCAAAGCTAGTTTTTTTAAAAACTTAATTTCGATAATCATCCGAACGTGCAGACGAAATTGTATGCAATCTAAACAATATTTTTACGTCATTTGTCTAAGGTGCTTAGATCGTCTCATTGAGTGGGAACACAGTTTTCACTAATCAGCTGAACGTTAGAGGGTCACTTGAAATTGTTTAAAAAATCTAAGGGTTGTATCGATAAGGTAAGGATGAATATGCCAAAGGCCAAATTATTCTGATCAGTATCACGCCGCAATAAAAAAATAAGTTTTAGGAGGTACATGGATTCAACGAAAGATGTCCTTTGAATGCCACTCAAATCAGTAAGTAGTTGTTTATTGTCGATGATGACATATTGCAGAGCCAACTCAGAATGAGGTGTAGATGAATGCGAATGTATCCCATTGACATAATAATTTTGTAACAAACAAAGCAATAGGAATCATAACATTTTGAGTTTTTTTTTTTTTCAATTTCCGTTTGAATTATAACAAAATTGTAAAAGCAAGAAATTAAAAGGATCTTGCGAATTTCTTCTCTTGCGATGAAATTAAAATGTGGCCAAGTTATTATGAAATTAAAAAAGAAATGAGAAATGACACTCAATGGGCATGTCTCCCTCATAAAAAATTTCATTATAATATGTTAACTTCGCATTTTTACAAATGCCCCACTCAAGAAAAGTCTTGGTTCTGCAACCTAACAGATCCATCTCCACTATAAATACTAGCTAGATACCAGTCACCTTGGCGCGGACTAGTCCCTTTCTTATTTCCCTTCACTAGTATAAATTTACACCATCTCCTTCTGCAACTGCTAGCCTGGTTCTTCATCATCTTCGTCATTTATCATGAACTCCAACGTCCCTCCTCCGGCCGGTTATGCCCCTTCCCAGCCCGCATTTCCCAACAATGTCCAGCCATGGTCGACTGGCCTTTGTGACTGTTGTGAAGATTCTTCCAATTGTAATTGTCTTTCCATTCCCTCCAATCTTTCTCCCTGTGTGTGTGTCTGCATGTGTGCGTGCGTGTTAATATATCTACATGCTTGTGTCAAGAGATGCTCTGTTGCCATGAAATTCGATAAGAAGAACATTGTTTTTTTAGTCCATATGTTCTCAATGGAGTATTCGGCAATAGAAACACGAACGCAGTGTTCCATGAATGGTAATGAAACACAGTGTTTAGTGTGTTATGGATTTGCTTCAATAGATTCTTGAAATACAGTATTTGCCTCCTGAAGGACACATATTAAGAGCACCTTGTTCTTGTTTTGGGCAAAACGATGGGATTATGTCTTGCATTTAATTGTTGAATCTGGAAACGTTATCCATAATTACATTATGTTTCTCGAGACATCAACATGGTATTCTTTGAGCATGTGTATAAAAAGACATAATATTCATTTATCAGATGTAATATTTCTCTGGTGTTTTTCTTCCAAAGCAACTAGTTGTGTTTGTGAAATGGTGTAGGCATGCTTACGTGCTGCTTTCCTTGCGTCACTTTCGGGCGGAATGCAGAGATAATCGACCGCGGAAGCACCTGTAAGCTCCCTTTCATTCTCAACTTAATTACTTTCTCGCAGTTAGCATGTTCTTGTTCGCCAAGCGCGGGCCATATCTGTAGGCCATTTGACAATTTAACAATCCCAACTGAAAGCTAAGAAATCAGCCAGCTTCATAAGTTCAGCTTGTTCTTGTTTTTAGACTGCTGCATTTTGTATGAAATTTGGTAAACTAATCACATAGCTTTATATCTGGACAACTTAATTTTACTTCTTTTGTTCAAGCCAACAATTAGCTGAATGCCTCCAAAGTTTCTATGAACTCTTCGGCACGACAAAGAGAGAATTTTTTCTGTGTACTGAAGTTATATGTGTTTCTTGTGAATTTATTTTTGTGGGTGCAGCATGTGCCAGGAATGCCTTCATCTATTGTATGATATCTTGGACCGGCTACGGTTTCTGCTACACCTATCCATACAGGACAAAGCTCAGAGGCCAATTCCAGCTTCCAGAGGATCCCATGACAGATTGCCTCGTCCATTACTGTTGCACAACTTGCGCGCTATGCCAAGAAC
Organism: Nymphaea thermarum; assembly: GCA_011799765.1. Taxonomy (NCBI): domain Eukaryota; kingdom Viridiplantae; phylum Streptophyta; class Magnoliopsida; order Nymphaeales; family Nymphaeaceae; genus Nymphaea; species Nymphaea thermarum. The sequence goes on from JAANDH010000056.1 coordinate 408,025, forward strand.
ACCGAGAGCTGAAGCATCGTGGCCTTGACCCCACTCTAGGTTTACAACAGAACGCCACTCTTTTGATTATGATCGAGGTCTTAATTTGCTAGCTGCTTGCATAAACTATCATGTCTCCTCCTTCTATTACACCATGCATCACCACACACATACGGTGTTCATAAAAAACAGACCCTTTAATTTTTTGCTGATATTATTTTAATATATTTATCAAAATCAAAACTCTTTTGATATAAAACATGCTTTGAATAAATTTGTCTTTAAGAAAAATATTGATTTTTCTATTATCAAAATCTTGATGTTGTGAGAGCCATCCATTTTTTCTTATTAAGAAAACACTATTAAAACCCAATAAATGAAAACTTAATATATATTTTGCATCAAGCTATCCTTCAGATCATATTGGTAAAGTTGTATTTCAAAAAACCACTTTAAATATCATATTTATAGGGTATGATTTCTTATTCTTGACATAAGCGACTCTCTCTCTCTCTCTCTCTCTCTCTCTCTCTCTCTCTATATATATATATATATATATATATATATATATATATATATATATATATATATATATATATATATATATATATATATATATATATATATATATATATAAGACGTTTCTAAGTAACTATGACATGCACCATTACATATTGTACGTTATACGTGTGTAGGTTGGCAAGGTACACAAGGAAGGAGCAACTATGCAGCCAATAACCCCCCGCCCGTCCAACCTGCTATGACGAAGTAGTTCCCCAAACTGTCTGTGTCGAAAGACCATGCTCTCAACTCTCTCCGTCATACATACTCAAGTCTTGTCGTGGCAGTTCTGCGTTTCTCTTCTTCTCTTTGTTGCAATATTCTGTTTCGTTTTACTTTTCCACTTCATTCTGCTTTGGATTCATTGTCTATGTGACGATTGCATGAAAAACGTGGTTGCATGGGTTTGTAACTTGTAAGAACGTTTCTGTTGATAATTGATTAAAACTACGGTTGCTTGTCTAGTTCAAAGCAGGATTCTTCCCTCCATGGCTTCTTGAGAAGTTTGTCTCTTCCTTTCTCCAACTTGAAATCCGTTGATTTGAAATCTGCAAATTCTAAGACAAGCTTTTCATAGATTTTGAATCTCAGATAAAATCTGTGGTCATATCGGACATCTTGAGGCTATTCGATGCCCACTCAAAAGAATGCTTTAAGTGGTGTTTGTTTGACGTCGATCTCAAATCTATATAGATTTAAGGTCGCACCTTTTCTCCCCTTCAATTCCATTTTAAATTCATCTTTTTTTATATCTGCATAGATTTAAAATTCCTCTTAATAAAGAAGCAGACGACATGAATTTCCCACTTCTCTTATTCATTAAATCTATTGTGGGCCCCAAAGGCGTGGTAATTTCTCTTCCCACCATGTTTTTACTAGCCATTAAGTCGGTGCGGTCGTGGAGTTGTTTTCGACGTCAATAAATGCGCGCGCATCTGGATTAACCTTCAGCTCGAGCGACTAAAGGTCTCGAAAAACTTTTTTCCGAAATGAAGCTACATTAGAAAATATTTCACCGCATAATATTCACCGTTAAAATAAATTTCGGTGGATTCGGTGACGGGAACTTAAATGCCGAGAACGGACTGGACCTGACCGTGACCGGGTCCGGAATCACCTGCCCACGACGAGTCCGTGACTCGTTCAATGCACTCGGTCCTGGTCAAGTCCACTTTCAGTCCACACCAAACCGGACCGATCCGATCCATGCCCCACTCCTTTTCCTCAACGATATTAAACTGTTAAAAGACAAGAAAACAGATGGAAAAAGGAGGAGGAGGGCAGCCCATCCTCCACTATCCCCAACTTACATCCCCAATAAAAAAAGACCAAAATGACCCTTTCTCCCGTCCAGCGGGCAGCAGCCCACGCCTGATACTGAATATGGCTCACTAGGAAAGATCTGGATCTGAATCGGATCCGAATCAAGAATTTTCTTTTGCTTGGGTACTTTCAGAGGCCATGTCCTGTTGGTTCGGGATCCAGAATGGCAAGTGGGATTCTGATTCAGATTCAAGTCTATCAGGTCGGATCTGCGTGGGATCAGGATTCGTGTTCGGAGGTGGAAATTCCAAATTTCCTTGCTTTGGTCCGGCGCTCAAGCGACCACATGGTTGCTGCCGGAGGGAGTGAGGGAGAGAGGGACAAGCTCAGCTCGGCTCGGCTGCAAGAAGGACAGAGGAGTGCCACCGCCGCGGCCGCCACCACCACACAGCAGCCAATGTCAAAGTCAATGCACGCCTGCCTGTGCCAGTTTCTCCTCATTTCTCCGAAGAACACAAAGGGAGAGGTCATACGCCAGTTTCTCTCTCCTCTGTTTGCCGAAGAAGAAGAAGAAGAAGAAGAAGAAGAAGAAGAAGAGGAGGAGGAAGGGTGGAAACTATCAAGAAGAAGCATCAACTTTGGAAGATTGTTGCGGATGATGATGACGATGTTGGTGCTATCATGGGCAGAGTGAGGATTTTATCAACGTTGGAAGATTGTTGCGAATGATGATGATGATGTTGGTGGTATTAAGGACGGAGCGAGGATTTTATCTAGATGATTGTTGCTGCTGATGATGATGTTGGTGGTATTAGGGGCGGAGTGAGGTTTTTTTCAGGGGGCAGATTAAACGGTACAGTTAACTTAACTTATGTTGATACAGCCAAATTAAACCTAAATTTAAAAAATATATTATGTAACTAAATTTTTTTAATATATATATACATAAATGAACTATGATTTTAGTTATTTAGAGTCACCCAACCATCTAAACAAAACAGCCCATCCGATTCAAATAGATAAATAATTGAAAGAAAAATGTAAATAGTAACTTAACACATGTACTCTTTACCTTCTTATGCATTTATAGCAAAAGATTAAAGTGAGAACTGATACTAAAAAATGATGAAAATACCCATCCTACTTTTTTTTTTTTGCTTTCCTATTAACGATCCATTATGATAGATTGAATTATATATATATATATATATATATATATATATATATATATATATATATATATATATATATATATATATAAAAACTCCAAAACGTTTACACCTCTTCCTAAAATGCCATATTGGAATGTTAAGGGGCGGATCTGTTACTTCGTACTTGAAACCTGTGGGATCTGCTGTAACTTGTTTTTGTTGATGTGGCGACATGTCCCCTCAAAATCTATGGTTCATCAAAATATAATACTGACGTGTTATCAGATGCTGCTTGATAAATTCTTAAGGTTTACATTTAGTGATTTGGCTTCGATCAAAAGCATAACACCCCAGAAAGGAAAAGTCTTGTTAATAACTTGTAGCTTTAGATCCTTAACAAGTGGACGCAAGCTCAAGCTCTCATGGTCTGATTTACAGGGGGAGCCATGGTCGTCTGTTGCTGTCGAGCCAACATTATATTGGCATGCCATCCTGCATCCGTAAGACCAAATTATGAACGTTCCAAATGTTAAGTATTGGTACAGGTAATAAAATTCGGAATTCAAACATATATAGATATCACAAAAAAAATGGATGTGGTAAAATATAACTGTGGGTTGAATCAGCCGACACATGCATCAACCAACATCTAAAGTAGCCTAAATCGGGCATACAAAAGCGCGCTGGTCTATGAGGATAGTCACACAATATGAAAAAAAAAAATTGTCTACAATGGACAAACTTTCATCCTTTGATAAAAGAAAAAGTACCCTGCACGTAAAGGGAAAATGCCGCCGAGGAACCAGGTCCAACATCTCTTGTATAGACTTTGCGTTGTTATTATATATATATATATATATATATATATATATATATATATATATATATATATATATATATATATATATATATATATATATATATATATATATATATATATATATATATAAAGAGAGAGGGGGAGAGAGAGCAAGAGAGAGAATTAGATATTGGCCGGCGCCAGTCAACTGATATTAGACTGTAAAAAATTATCTTGATGATCTTCTTAAGATTGGATGGTTGATGAAAACAAAAACAAAAAAAAAAAGAAAAGGAAGTTAAGAAATTTTGTGTTATCTCACAATAATTATCAACTTTTTTTCCTTATTTTTCTCTGAATTCTTATTCATTAATAGCCAAGATAATTTTATTGGTCTGGCACTATGGTGTAGTATGTATGTATATTAAAATTTAAATAAGTTATCTTGTCTTTCGGCATCAAACCAGCAGGGATCCGTCCTCAAAATTTATTAAAGCCTTAGACACAAAAGCACTATTTACATGGAAACGAAATTGCCGCAAAGAAGAAACAAGAACAGCTGCAGATCCGATTAGAGGCAGCAGTGAAAGAGTGTTCAAGTCAGGGTTAGAAAACAAGATGTGGAAACGGGTCTAAAGCGACTGCCCCATGGGAGCAAGTCGCCCAAAATTAGCTCTTCCTTCCAAACGTTCCTTCAGCCACGTTAACCAATACTTGCTGTTAGAGCTGATGAAAATTGTGGAGCAACTAGAAAATTCAATTTGTTGACATGTAGACAGCAGGAAATCAGTCTCAGGAATATAGCTTACCAATGCCAGGATCGAGGCCTCTGTTGCTTAGTTCCCTGTACTCTTGGCAGATAGCACACCAATCACAGAAGCAGTGAATAATCCAGTCCGGAGCAGGAGACTCCATGAGACCGTACTTAGCTCGCAGCTTGGTTCTGTAGGTGCACGACAGTATCCATGCTGCAACCATTTTAAACAACACCAATTCAGTCCATGCAATCAACGCATGCGGTCTGAAATTATTGAGGTGATCAATAGTTGTTGAGGAAGAACTTACTGGTCTGTCCATTGTCCAATATCTCTGCTACTTGTCCGAAAGTCACCCAAGGGAAGAAAAGAGTAATTAAAGCTGAGGAAGACGGTCAGAAAGAAGTAAGATGTAAATTAATGTTACAAAAATTAGAATAAAAAATTTGATGGCCTACTATGTTTTGCACAGCTATTTTTTAATTATTCCTGGCCGTGATGTGGGTTGCTTTATTTATTATGTTCAAACTCATCCGTTCTTTTATTAATGTTGAACTTTATATATATGCGATGATTCTGGCCCAGTTGTTATGAAATAAAAAAAAAAAATATGGGAAATGACATTCAAGCTCTGGCTTGGAGCTGAATGGCCTTGTCTCCCGAGTCCCGACGCCAGCTCAATGAGACGTAAGCTTTGCACGTAAGAATTAATAAATAGTTAGAAAGAATGGGAGCATGACCAATTTTCTGAAAGAACTGAGAAGAACACATATCAGGGAAAGATCGTGCGTTCAACTGCCAAAAATGTCAAGAGAGAAATCGATATGCAACTATAATAGGGGAAACATCAGTGGTTATGCAATTACCAAATATAAAAATCAACATATGTACAAAGAATCTCCATTAGAGCAGCTTATTTGGGATTATAAGTACTTCGATTCAGCAAAGATGTGCCGAATTTTGAAGGGCATTCAAATGGGGATAGTGACTAGCTGCTTGTTTATGAAAGAGGACGACATACTGCTGAGCTGTTGTTTTGTTTTGACTTGTCATATACAAGTAAAGCAGTGGGCATTTCTGTCATTATTCAAATCGTTCTTTTTACTTTATGTAAGGGTTCGAGTTAGTTTTTTCTCTCTCGATTAGTTTTTTCCCCTTTTTGGTTGTGGGCTGCTTTTTGGTGGAGGATCCTCAAGTCGTGGCTGAAAAGAAGGGAGTCTCCACGCAAGTTGCTGCCGGGTCTTTCCATACAATCAAATGGTGGAGAGAGAAGATGAGTGATTATCATCCTTTCAAGGTACGGCAGGTTAGTAACAAGTATTGGGCAGCCATTTTCTATTGATTTTCAGAATGCCGTGAAGAGAGAGACAGAGACAGATTTGGGGCAGAAGGTCATGGCGACATTGTTTGTAAGGGGATTTGTTTTATTCAGTTTATTTGCCCTCACTGTATTTGATGTTTCTCATAATAGAGAATCCTGCTGATTTCTCCCCGTGGATGTAGGAAGACAATAGTCTATCCGAACCACGTAATTTGGGTGTCTTCNACATATTAATAGCACCGTGTTCTTGATTTGGGCAACACGGTGATTATGTGTTGCGTTTAATTGTTGAATCTGGAAACGATATCCATAATTACATTATGTTTCTCGAGACATGAACATGGTATTCTTTGAGCATGTGTACAAAAAAACATAACATTTATCAGATGTAATATTGCTCTAGTGTTTTTCTTCCAAAGCAACCTGTGGTGATTGTGAAATGGTGTAGGCATTATTACGTGCTGCTTGCCTTGCATCACTTTCGGGCGGAATGCAGAGATAATCGACCACGGAAGCACGTGTAAGCCCCTTTTGTTTCTCAACTTAATTACTTTCCCGCAGTTAGCATGTTCTTGTTTTAGACTGCATTTTGTATGACATTTGGTAAACTAATCAGATAGCTTTATATCTGGACAACTTAATTCTACTTCTTTTGTTCAAGCCAACAATTAGCTGACTGCCTCCAAAGTTTCTATGAACTCTTTGGCACGACAAAGAGATAGAATTTTCTCTGTGTACCGAAGTTGTTTGTGTTTCTTGTAAAATTATATTTGTGGGTGCAGCGTGTGCCTCCAATGCCTTTACCTATTGTGTGATGGGCTGTACCGGCTGCGGTTGCTTCTACTCCTATCCATACAGGACAAAGCTAAGAGGCCAATTCCAGCTTGCAGAGGCACCTATAGGAGATTGCCTCCTTCATTGCTGTTGCACCAATTGCGCGCTGTGCCAAGAACACCGAGAGCTGAAGAATCGTGGCTTTGACCCCACTACAGGTTTACAATAGAACGCCCTTCTTGAGATTATGATCGAGGGCCTTAATTGGCTAGCTTCTTGAATAAACTTCCATCCCTTCTCCTTCTTCTTCTTCTTCTTCTATCACACTCTCTATCCCCCCACTCCACAAACACACGGATTGATAAAAACCAGACACTTAAGTCACGAATAAAAATCAGACCCTTTTAATTTTTTGCTAAAATTAATTTAATATATTTATCAAAACTCTTTCGATATAAAACAAGGTTTGAATCAATTCGTCTTCATTAAAAATGTCAATTTTTCTATCATCAAAATGTTGATGTTGTGAGAGACATTCATTTTGCTTATTACAAAAGCTCGATTAAAACCCAATAATTGACTATTTTGCATCCAGCTACCCTTCAATCATATTGGTAAGGTTGGATTTAAAAGAGACCACTTTTAATGTCATATTTAGAGGGTACCATTTTTTATTCTTGACATAAGTGTCTAGTTTCTACCAATCACTCACTCAAACACACTCTCTCTCTTTATATATATATATATATATATATATATATATATATATATATATATATATATATATATATATATATATAAAAGACAACGGTTATGACATGTACATTACATATTGTACGTTGTAAGTGTGTAGGTTGGCAAGGTAAACAAGGAAGGAGCAACTATGTAGCCAACGAGCCCCCCCCGTCCAACCTGATATGAAAAAGTAGTCCTCTAACTGTCTTTGCGAATGACCATGCTCTCAAGTATCTCCGTCATTCTCAAGTTTTGTGGCAGTTTTTAGTTTCTCTTCTTCTCTCTGTTGCAATATGTGTTTCGCTTTACTTTTCCACTTCATTCTGCTTTAGATTCATCGTACATGAGACGATTGCTTGAAAAACGTGGTCGGATGGGTTTGTAACTTGTAAGAACGTTTTTGTGATGATTGATTAGAGCTAAGGTTGCTTGACTGATCGAAGACTTTACATATGCTTGCATTGTCTTCTTTTACATTGAAATGTTTCTAGATCATTGGATCTAGTTCTCTCTCTCTCTCTTTCTATATCTATATCTATATATATATATATATATATATATATATAAATAAGTGAATAGTAACTTGCATTGTCTTCTTTTACATTGAAATGTTTCTAGATCATTGGATCTAGTTCTCTCTCTCTTTCTATATATATATATATATATATATATATATATATATATATATATATATATATATATATATATATATATATATATATATATATATATATATATATATATATAAGTGAATAGTAACTTGCATTGTCTTCTTTTACATTGAAATGTTTTTAGATCATGGGATCTAGTTCTCTCTCTCTTTCTATATATATATATATATATATATATATATATATATATATATATATATATATATATATATATATATATATATATATATATAAGTGAATAGTAACTTTTGTTATTTAGAGTCATTCAGCCATCTAACAGTCTATCTGATGCAAATAGATAATTAGTTAAGAGAAAAACATGGATATAAAAGTAAAAACCTGATACTAGATTTAAAGAATAGCCATCACATTTTTTTTCTTGCTTTTATCTTAACTATCCATTATGATAGATCGAACGGGTCTCACTAAATAGTTAGATGACTCAAAACAGCCAGTATATTACGACAAACTCCAAAACGTTTACACCTCCTTCTAAAATGCCATATTGGAATATTAAGGGGCCGTTCAGCTACTTCGTATTTGAATTCGTATTTGAAACCCGTGGATCTGATGTAACATGTTTTTTTCTGTTGATGTGGCAAAATATCGCCGCAAAATCTACGGTTCATCAAAATATAATACTGACGTATTATCATATGCTGCTTGAAAAATTCTGAAGGTTTACAATTACAGATTTGGCTTCGATGAAATGCATAACACACCAGGAAAGGAAAAGTCTTGTCAATAACTTGTGCTAAAAACAAGATGATGGAGACCTAGACGGGAGTATTTCATTACCAGCTACTTACTATGTTGACGCTTGACTTAAAAGGCAAACAGAACCTTATTGCACGCCAAATTTACACACAATCAAATAACAAAGTAAAAAATTGAACAGAAGGGTTGCACATATAGCTTTAGATCCTTAGTAAGTGGACGCAAGCTCAAGCTCTCATGGTCTGATTTACAGGGGGAGCCATGGCCGTCTGTTGCTGTCGAGCATGCAGCATCATATTGGCATGCCATCCTGCATCCGTAAGAACAAATTATCACCGTTCCAAATGTTAAATATTGGTACAGGTAATAAAATTTGGAATTCAAACATATATAAATATCCGCAAAAATGGATATGGTAAAATATAACTGTGGCTTGAATCATCCAACACAGACCCTGAATATGAGGCCAGTCACACAATATGAAAAAAAAATTGGTCTAAATGGACAAAATTTCATCCTTTGATAAAAGAAAAAGTACCATGCACGTAAAGGGAAACAAAATTCGAGCAAAGATGAAACATGAACAGCTGACAGATCACATTAGACTAGAGGCAGCAGTGAAAGTGTGTCCAGACCAGGGTTAGAAAACAAGATGTGGAGACGGGTCAAAAGCGACTGCACCATGGGAGCAAGTCGCCTAAAATTAGCTCTTCCTTATAAACGTTCCTTCAGCCACGTTAACCAATATTTGCTGTTAAAGCAGATCAAAATTGTGGAGCAACCAGAAAATTCATTTTGTTGACATGTAGACAGCAGGAAATCAGTCTCAGGACTATAGCTTACCAATGCCAGGATCGAGGCCTCTGTTGCTTAGTTCCCTGCACTCTTGGCAGATAGCACACCAATCACAAAAGCAGTGAATAATCCAGTCCGGAGCAGGAGACTCGATGAGACCGTACTTAGCTCGTAGCTTGGTTCTGTAGGTGCACGACAGTATCCATGGCATGCCAAAGAAACAGGCGATTAGAGTATACATCATTGCGCTGGTAGTACATGCTGCAACCATTTTAAGCAACACCAATTCAGTCCATGCAATCAATGCATGCGGTCTGAAATTATTGAGGTGATCAATAGTTGTTGAGTAAGAACTTACTGGTCTGTCCATTGTCCAATATCTCTGCTACTTGTCCGAACGTCACACAAGGGAAGAAAGGAGTAATTAAAGCTGAGGAAGACGGTCAGAAAGAAGTAAGATGTTAACTAATGTTACAAAAATTAGAATAAAAAATTTGATGGAATGATCGGAAGGATGTTATCTACAACATGTCGGAGACATATATTACGTTCATTGTCTATGGAACTATTCTCTGATCAGATTTCCATCTAACTTAGGATGAGCGCTCAAAATCAGGGAGCTGTAACAAGTTAATCCGCTCAGAACGAAGAACAAAAGTAGTGATCAGAAGAAGGAAGTGCACCGTTGCTGGGATCATCGAAGCAGTCGAAGAGTCCCGTCATCCAGAGCGCAGACTGCGCCCCAGGGCCAAACCGAGCAGCCGGTGTCGGTACACATGGTTTCTGATAGGGAACGCCTTCTGCTGGCGTGTGGACCTGGTTGAACTGTTGGGGACCGGAGGTGGGGTAGGTTGCCGGAGACTGGTAACATTGGGCAGGCCCTGGTGAGAAGGGGACTGCTGGTTGAATTGGTTCTGGCTGTGGGGAAGGCGTAGATTGGAACTGGGCTAGGCCGGGTTGCGGCGGCGGCGGAGGAGGAGGAGGGTGTGGGTGGTAGTGTGGAGTCTGGGGCTGGTTCTGCTGCTGGGGAGGGAAAGGGCATGGGCTCCTCGGCGCTGCCGCATAAGGGGCAGCCGCTGGTGGGTATTGGTCGGGCGCTTCTTCCTGGGGGTACAGAGGAGGGGCTTGGTCCGTGTGGGACGTCGGCGCTGGAGGCGTTACATTCGGGTCATTGTGCTGCTGGAGACGTCCCATTTCCTCGCTCGCTTTGGGACTCGGAGTTTGAGCGATTGAATTCCATACTCACCTGTCAATATATGCATGCACACTACAATCTCATGGCCTCAATCGTTGGAATTTCGCGGCTGACTTGACTTGGTGTAAGGCATCTTCCTTTAGTTTTTTTTTCAAATAATAAGCGCGCGTAGAATGCACGACAGTGCGAGGTCGCGGGTATATCATGCATCTATAAGCACAGTAGAAAAGGCTCCGTCTATACATGGTACAATTATAAAGAAAAGAAAACATATAATTCAAATGAAATGTTTTGAAAATTTATTGGCCATCCATAATCTTTTCATAAGACACTTATATACTAGAGAGAGATTTTGGAACACATGCTAAAAATTAACTGTTAAAAATTCAATATAGCTGGCTTTATACTAGGGGAACATTGTGAAGTCAATGGTCGTGCAATTGCCGGGGAAAGTAACTACTAAGCAAAAAAGTATAAGTACGCAGTCTCCGATTAATGCAAAGCATGATAAGCTCCAGGATGCGTATAGTATTTTTTATTATAGGTATTTGGATTTAGAAGAAGACGTGTCATGAAAGCCACTGAATCCACTTGCTGACTTTTTGTTTATTTTAGATAATGACGCATTGCTGAGCATGTTTAGCTTGCCAAAGAAGGATCAGCTAGAAATGAAGGAATCTCCACCAGGAAGACTGGGTCACGAGTCTTCCTTCCTTCCTGTGGGCGGTAGCCTTGTGAGTCTCTGCTCTTTCACCAATACAAATAACACGCAGGGACGGGTTAGAAACAGCTTCCATTCGTACAAGTGGCTACTAGTTAATAGTTTCTCCTTCCGCGAACTTCCAGCCTCATTCTTCATCATCTTTCCTTGTGGTGACGCATGGTTCTTAATTGTATTGTGGGTGCAGCATGCGCCATGAATGGGTTGTTCTATTATTTATTGTCGTCTCTCAGCTGCGTTTGCTCTTGAGGAGGCGGCGCCCTTGGGAGATTGCATCCTTCATTGCTGTTGCGCCCCTTGCGCGCTGTGCCAAGAACAGAGGGAACTCAAGAGTCGTGGCTATGACCCCACTGTAGGTTTACACTGATTAACACATCTCTTGAAACTATGATACACATTAAGCCTTCCTGCACACACACACAAACACACAAAGCAAATGAATGTTTTTTAGTAAAAATATGAAGATATCCAAGTTGTTGCACAGTCAGGTAGGACTCTAGGAGGCACTTGATTACCCGAGATTTAAGATTCTGGAGTTTGAGTTAACTTTGGTCTACCGTAAGTCCATGCTTTTATCAAATTACTGACATTAGAAACGTGATATTTTATGATTACTTATTCGCATTATGCTTGGAATCCACAGAAGAGGAAGTCATATGAGGAAAGGGCTGACTTTAGTTTTTTGAATTTTACGATGGATGGTTATAAAATTTATGATGTATTAGATCTTTGCATCTTAAAGGATTCTAAATCCATGAAGCCAAGGATTTGAAACCGCTCTATGATCTCATTGAGAAGGAAAGGGAATTCAAAGGAAAGTTTTTAACGTGGTTCGGAAAGGATTCTACTCCACGATCTCAGTCCTTGAATTTTTCACTCAATGGACTGGTTCCCTTTCATATGAGATTTATACAGATTGTACATAGGAATTTGAATTCAATGCACATTTCAGTTTTTGTGTTCCTTTCCATCTATAATTTTGATTCCTTAGATCTCTCTCTCGTTGAGATTTACAGAATTTCATTCTATTGTCAGCATCTTTANACAGTATCCAGAAGTGGATCGCCGAGTAGTAGGACACCCAGCCCAGTCAGCATCAGAGAAAACTCTTAAGGTCAAATCTTTGGATTTTGAAAATTGAATCCCATATGTCAAAGTGCCGCGCACATATCGAAGAATACGCTTTAGGAGTTGAAAATGTTTCATTGTTGGTGCATGCATGAATTGACATGCATAGTTTACGACATACGTGAGATCCGGCCTAGTGAGAGTGAGATACTGAAGAGCTCCTGCAAGACTTCGATATTCTTTCGGGTCGGAGTATGGTGAATCCTGAGAAATGTCAGATTTACAGTGAGCTGAAATAGGCGTGCTTGTAGGGTTACACGTTTGCATTTGTGCTCGAGAGAGAATGTCAATAGCATAGTTGGACTGATGCATATATATGCCCGATGAAGTCCGGTCAAGTTGAATCCCCAAGAAGTAGTTAAGATCGCCAAGATCTGTCATGGCAAATTGTTTGCCGACTGTTTCTAGAAAAGATGTCATAAACTTGGTAGAATTTCCTGTACGTATGATGTCATCAACATATAGTAGTAAAATAGTAACTGTTTTATCATGCCGTCGAACAAAGAGAGACGGATCATTCACGCTGGCCACAAATTCCATAGAGGATAAGAACTGAGCAAATCTGTCATACCATGCCCTGGGTGCCTGTTTTAATCCATAGAGTGCTCGATTTAGACGACACACATGGTGAGGCCTTGAAGAATCAAGAAAACCCGGAGGTTGCTCGATATATACTAGCTCTCGAAGATAACCATTAAGAAAGGCATTCTTGACGTCTAATTGTTTGAGAGACCAATCAAAAGCAAGTGCGAGGCTGAGTACTAACCGAATAGTAGCAAACTTTACCACTGTCCAGACCTTGAATTTGAGTGTATCCTTGTGCTACAAGTCGTGCTTTGAGTCTCTCAAGCTTCCCATCTCCTTTGAGTTTAGTTTTGAAGACCCAACGACTTCCGATCACATGCATATCCGACGTACGTGGTACAAGTTCCCAAGTGTGATTAGCCTATAAAGCATCGATTTCATCTTGCATAGCTTGATACCAACCCGGGTGTTTGAGAGCAAGGGAGTAGTGGGACGGTTCTTTAGGAATGGTTGAGGTAGTAAGGGCATACTTAGGATTAGGTTTTATGACGCCGGCTTTGGAACGGGTGACCATAGGATGAGAGGTTGACGCAGGTGGTAATGGTAGTGGCGATGGTGACGAGCTTGATTGGTCAAGTAAGGGTATGGGATGGTCTATAGTGGCTGGAACATTATCTATAGCGAATGGTTCTTCACTATTATGCATTTGTGCTAGGCGTTGGGACTGAAGATGGGGATCCTTGGATGAGTCAGAAAAAGAGACAAAGTCGGCATTAGTAGTGATGACCTTAGGACTTGGTGTGAGAGTTTGGTAGGGAAACACAGCTTCATCAAAAACAACATGGCGAGAGATGTATACCCGTCCAGTAGGAGGATAAAGACATCGGTACCCCTTATGATGATTGCTATAACCAACAAATACACATGGCATAGATTTAGGTTGAAACTTGTGATCAGCATAACCACGAAGATAAGGATAACATCTAGATCCAAAAGCACGAAGGCACGAGTAGTTTGGACGTTTTTTAAACAAGATCTCATAAGGACTTTGCATGTGTAAAACCTGTGAAGGAAGCCGATTGATAAGCCATACAGCAGTAGAGAAAGCCTCAACCCAATACTGAGCTGGAAGGTTGCTATGAAACAACATAGTAAGACCCAATTCTGTAACCGATCTATGCTTGCGCTCTACGATTCCATTTTGCTCAGGCGTCTTGGGGCAGGATTTTTGATGTTTTATGCCGTTTTCTTTGAAGTAATCTAGAAGAGCCGTACTATTAAACTCTCCTCCTTCATCACTTTGAAAAATTTTCAACTTGGCATCAAACTGAGTTTGAATCATTTTGTGAAACTCAAGGAATTTGGCAAAGAAATCAGATTTTCTTTTGAGAGGATATATCCAAGAGTATCTAGAGAATTGATCCACAAATAAAGCATAAAGCTTGTTATTTTGACACGACGGAACAGGGGCAGGTCCCCATAAATCACAATGAACCTTAGCAAATAAGGAGTCACAATCATCATCAACAAAAAGAAATGGAAGTCTGCATGCTTTTCCCATCTGACAACTAGCACAAATGAAAGATTCAGACGGAGTATTTGTCATAGCAATCAACTTATTTGTACCCAGAAAATCTAAAATTCTATGGTTTGGATGCCCAAGACGTCCATGCCAAACTTCGAAGGAGGCTGAACGGAACCTTGTGGAGAAGAACACTGTCTTTGGTTTAGCCTTGAACGCATATAGATCTCCGTCTCTAGATCCCGTTGCAATCACCTCCTTGGTCACCTTGTCCTTAATAAAGAAGCAATTCGAAGAGAATTCAAATACATAAGGCATAGAAGATGTAAGTTGACTGACAGAAATAAGATTCTTCTTAATATCGGTAGAGGTATCATGCGATTTCCCACATGGATATCCGTAGTGCCGATATGAGTAATATCAAGATGTTGGTCATTTCCTACCATAATTTTTTCAGTTCCATCATAGGGAATGCAGCTCTTAAGTTTACCTAGATCGTCAGTCACATGAGAACTTGCGCCAGTATCGGGAAACCAGTTTTGTTCGGTTGGATCAGAGACTTTCATAGCAGCGAAGGCTTGAGGCGTATCACGAGGCTGATATGCATGATCAAATCTGTGGTAACATTTGAAGACATTATGATTATTTAATCCACAAATCTGACATGATACCTTGGGTTTAGTGGCATCTCCATTAGTCGGCCCTTGCATAGTTCGAGTTTGAGTTGTCGGATTGAACCCACGTCCCTTAGAATTGAATCGAGGATTGGTATTGTTGTTGTTGTTCCGCCAGTTGTTGTTGTAGCTGTGTTTCCCTACCAAACTCCCACACCAAGTCCTAAGGCCATCACTAAATGATAACGCACCAACGGTTCCAACGGCACCAACGGACAATGCTAAGGCAGGATTTCAGCAATCGACGCCAAGACTTTCCAAATCAGCACATCAGCAATTACTGGCGTCTCCTCTTGTTATGGCTGTTAGACTGACGTGTGAAGAAAGCCATTTGACTGTTTAGTCTAGTTTCTCCTGCATGTAGCTCCTTCATAGTTTCATGTCCTTGGAGTAAGGATACAACGTCGAGGTAGGGAGGTACCGGCGGCTTGAGGATAGACGTCATAAAGGACTCATATCCGGATCCTAGTCCATTGACTAGCCAGAAAACCTTGTCATCATCGGTCAACGGTTTTCCTATAGCCGCAAGTTCATCACATATTGCCTTGAACCCTGTGACATATTCAGTGACAGGTTTGTCTTGTTTGCGAAAGAGTTGTAATTTCCGTGTCAACATAATTTCTCTATCTTTTGACTCTCGAGCAAATGCTCCCGTCAGGGTTTTCCACACTTGTGTCGTGGTATCATGGCCCACGACAAGTCCTAAGACTTCTTCCGTGAGAGAACCAGTTATCCATCCCCTTAGAAGACAGTCTGATTTTTTCCAAGCAGAAAAATCAGGATTTGGTCGTCTCACGACTTCACCATTTTCAGTAGTTTCTATGATAGAAGCTGGTGTGGGAATCGACCCATCGATAAATCCAAACAAATCTTGACTCTCTATGAGTCCAAGGATTTGTGTTTTCCACAACAAGAAGTTCTTGTGTGATAACTTAATAGAGACAAAGTTAGCCACATTCACCGTGGAGGGATAGGGATACTTAGCTGGAGGATTTGATGTAGTCGTCGACATATTGAAAAGCAAGTGAGGCAGCTGCGTAGCTCACCCCGAGAATAGCTTCTGATCAGGAGTATTGCCTCCAAGCAAGTTACGCCCCTTCTGGTCAAGACCTCACCTCCAAGCAAGTGATGCTTGGAAGACCCTCTCTCACGAGTATGGCAAAAAAAAGGAAATTGCTGGTGAAAGCTTCTATGGCTCTGATACCATGAGAAGGAAAGGGAATTCGAAGGAAAGTTTTTAACGTGGTTCGGAAAGGATCCTACTCCACGATCTCAGTCCTTGAATTTTTCACTCAATGTACTGGTTCCCTTTCATATGAGATTTATACAAATTGTACATAGGAATTTAAATTCAATGCACATTTCAGTTTTTGTGTTCCTTTCCATCTATAATTTTGATTCCTTAGATCTCTCTCTCGTTGAGATTTACAGAATTTCATTCTATTGTCAGCATCTTTATTTCTTGCACATAATGGTGTGGTGGCTGGCGGTTTTCCTTGTGCGTGAGATGTGGAGGGCGTTGATTTCTCTTGAAGGTGAGCTGGTGCCTTAATGATGGAAGGAGCAATAACCGTTGGAGGAGACGCCAGTAATTGCTGATGTGCTGATTTGGAAAGTCTTGGCGTCGATTGCTGAAATCCTGCCTTAGCATTGTCCGTTGGTGCCGTTGGAACCGTTGGTGCGTTATCACTCATAGTATCACCTTAGACCTAAGATTTGAAGTTATAATCGAATGCCCCCTGAAGTTTAGTATCATTGCAGTTCTGAAATCATGAGATTCAGTGGAAAGATTTTGTATTTTGTAGCTAGGTGGCATGGCATATATATATATATATATATATATATATATATATATATATATATATATATATATATATATATATATATATATATATATATATATATATATATATATATATATATATGTCTGTGCAGTATTTTACTTCCAGATCAGTTGGATCACCGATTAAAACCCGTAAATAATCAATTGGTTATTTTGCTGGTAAATGAGATCTTTTCTCAATTTTGGTCCTGTTTTTGCACATACAAATGCATTTGTTGCCACTTTTTACGGAATCCAGTATACGTTTTCGTAAAATTTAAGTCAATCCAGCAAAATTACTGCCGAAATATTTGATCCAAATTCAACTACAGTTTAATGTGCCCGATGGCAAAGTGCAATGGTTTTTAACTAATGGTAGAATTTTGAGTCGAGGTAAAGCCAATGGTTTTTAACTAAGGATGCTGTTATCTATAAGACACACTACTAATATATACAATATATAATGTGTAGGTTGGGAAGCTAATCAAGCCAGGTTCTCCTATGCAGCCAATATGCCCCGCCTGTTCAACCTGATATGAGAAAGTAGATCTTCTCGCTGTGAATGTCAAGGCCGTGCTTTATTTTCTTTATCTTATAATGCAGGTGTTCTTGTGCAAGTTTTTTTCTTTTTCTTTTTTGCTTTCTTGCGTTTGTCTCACTTTACTTTTCCATTTTCTACTTGCTGTTCATTCTGTAAAGGGTGAACCTTATGCTTACTGACTAGCTATGGTTTTTTAGGGATGATTGTATCTTTTCGTTGTCTTCTCTTAGTTTTCTGCGGTTGATATGCTCATTAAGTATTTGTTCAGTTGAAAAAATCCGGTCCCATTCTGAACCTGTTCTTAAATTTAGAGATGAACTTGGCTTAAATGACAAAAAAACAAAGGGAACCATTAATGAACAATGTGGTCCACTATCCATATCGCTTTCTATGTCCACGTCCAAATCCAGAAACAGTTCCTCTGCTCCAGCCAACATGAACACCTCAGGCCTGTAGTGGCTTCTCAGGACTGCTCTCAAGTCGGATCTAAATTTGATGGTATGAGGAAGTGAGCAGGACCTCTATTGAGCTGTCCTCTATTGAACACCTCAGGCCTGCTTCTGGTAGAAAGAAATTGTGGGGCTCAGACTTACAGTGCCGCAGAAATGGGGCCAAGCCTAAAACTGAGTTGTTAACACAAGGACCACATAAAGGATGGAGCTGCCACGACCTCTCTCTCAGTGTTCGAACCTGGTCTGTGCACAATTGCATCGTCCACATGCTCCAGTGCATGCCAAGTACCCTTTAAAGTGCCAAGTACCCTTTAAATGGGACAAGGGCTCAAGGGCCCAATGCAAGTGGGCTAAGGGTACAATTGGTCTTTTCTTAAAAGCTGTGCTCTATCCACAAAAAGTGCATGTAATCATCTCTCCTTCGTGTTCATATGGCAAATAATCGAGTGCAAATGACGAAGACCAACTCAATCCAAGCAAAACAAAAAAACCATGGACAATGTTTAACCTACTAATAATGGAAGCAAACTCCCAATCTAAGAGCGGGAATAAGGCCCTACAAATGATTAGAGGACAGCTCAATAGATGTCCTGAAGATTTAGGGACATCAATAATATGCCTGATTTGAATTAGGTATCCGACTGAACCATTCTAAAGAAATCTATGAAAAAACACTTAATATCCAATTAAAAAATTGGATCGATTCAGGTTAAAGAAATGGCACCCAATTGGATTTAGATATACATAAATATCTGATCAGATGCTGTGATTTAGTGTTAAAATAAATATCCTTTATCCAATGCTCTAACAATTTAAATTTGATTTGAAATTCAGACTCAGGAATCGGATGTGAATGTAAAAATCAAATTTAAATCAAATTTAGATTGTGAAATCAGATTTCAGATTAGCATTCTGATATGACTTTTCTTTATTTGTATCCAAATCCAAATTTGAATGGGAACATATGAATATGTGAAGAAGTGGATAAATCCCTTCCATTGACATCCCTCCGCAGATTGCATCAATCGTCTAGTTCCTCTCCATGTCCTAACAAGTTCATTATTAGTTTAATAAAGCATCCGTACGGCAGTAACCTGCTGTTCCTTGCTTGGAAATTAACTGATTATGAAGCCATATTAGCACTCCGTCATTTTTTCTGTCCTCAAATTTGCAACTGTCAATAAACTTATTCGCAGCGTGACTGTTGATTCCATGCACGTCATAAAAGTATACGTAGTATAACAGCGTGATCGATAAACATACAAGGTAATTCACATTTAGAGGCTTTGGCTTCAAGCGGCAATCATAAGCCACCAGAAAGGGGAAATCATGTTGAAGACTTACATACAAAGAACAAGAGGTTGAAGCCCCAAAGAGCAGGCTTATTTCGTGACCAGCTACCAACTTGGTTGACGATTGGCTTAAAGGCAAAACCAAAGCTTATCGGACGCCAAATTCCACACTGCAAAACAGCAAGAAAGGAGTCGAAGGACTAAAGGGAAGGTTGCATATTGAGCTCGAGGCCCTGCGGTACCTGGTATTGCAGAGGCTCAAGCTCTCATGGTTTGATTCACAGGGGGAGCCATCGCCGTTTGTTGCTGTTGCGCTTGCATCACCATGTTGGCATACCATCCTGCACCCATCAGCACACCAAATCTACGCTTCAAATGTTAAGTATGAGTACGGAGCACAGAAAAATCTTGGGATAAAAAAAAAATGTGAAACTTTTTGGGTTAAAAATTAACTAAGTAATAATAAAAAGATTATAAACAAAACATTTAAGATGAATAGAATGTTAACAACCCACTACATGGAAAAGATGCGTGTAGCCCCTCCTCCCTAATTTTCTGTGTTAGGGTTCTGGGTTACTTTGAAACCTCGGTGAAATATGGTACACTTATCAATTAGGGTGTCGTGATCTCACTGCTTATAATGTAGAATAGTAACACTCACGGGAAGTGAAACAACCACGTGTATTATATGGGATTGCATTCCTAACCAGCTACACCATACCCTTTCTGGCCTTACAAACCAAACATTGAGCAGGTTAATTATCTGCAAGTAGTGTGTTCAAACCCAAGAGCGCAGGAAGCTGGCTATGTATGCTATATTAGTGGGAGAAAATTTCATGTGACAGTATGGTGAATGACAAAATGTTTCTGTTTAATAAAAAAAACTTTTTATAAAGACAAAATAAAAAATAAAAAATTCAAAAGAACATTTTTTTGATAATTTAAAAAATGTTTATTTTCTTTTTTGCGTGTGTATCTGTGTTGCGTGCACCGAGCGGCACACGCTAATCACCGTCAAGAGAGCAGTGTGTTAGGATAAGAACGGAAAGAGGTAAAATTTGTTCAAAAAGACAAAGAGACTCTTCAATCACTTGATGGGCTTGTAAGGAGTTCAACCATCTAATAGGTGTTGACTCCAAACACCAACGCTCGTGATCGGATCATCATGCTGGGTCACGAATTATTTATAGGAAGAGAGCCAATTACATATGCAAGCCTAATATGCCATTTTTATTTTATAGAAGGAAGAATAAGTGAAAAAAAAAATTCAAAAGTCCACCTAACGTTTTCACAATTAAGAAAATCATCGGTCAACTTAATTTTAAAAGGAATCGAATAGGTGTTATTTTTTGGTTAAGAAATTCTCAAGAAAAAAAAAATGAAAACAAATTTGATTTTAACGTGGAACAGCAAATGCATCCCTTCTAGCCGTGGAAGGAATGATTTTCTATGACAAGTACAATTTCGTTATTTAATATTATAGAATTTCTCTCTAGCGTTTACTGCTTAAAATTGAGCAATGGTTTGTTTTATGTCTTGACAAACATTGTCTTTTCCTAACTTTGTTAGAAAGGAAACCTTGTCGAATTTGAGATGGCTTTGAGAAGAAGATCTGGGCCGATCTATCACAGATCAAGTCTTTTACGGACTCCACCGTAGATCTAACTTCCAGCCACAAGAATTTGGCAGAAACTTAGCTCAAGGGACAAAATTGCAAACTCTTTAGTCCATGAGTAATCGTTAGAGTTGCTCAACCTCTTGTCATTACTCGAACTCGAGTAATTAGCAAACATATGTTGCTTTTTCGTGACACATGCATTGCGTTTTAAAGTATAAAAGACGATTACCAATGCTAGGATCGAAGCCTCTGTTGCGTAGTTCCCTGTATTCTTGGCAGATAGCACAGGGCTCAAAAAGGCAGTGAACAATCCAGTCGGGAGCAGGAGACTCCAGGAGACCGTACTTAGCTCGCAGCTTCGTCCTGTAGGTGCACGACAGTATCCATGGGAGGGCAGAAACCGAGAGAATTGCACCATACATCGTTGCGCTGGTGGCACAGGCTGCAACAACAATTCAGCACAATGCAGTCAAAGCACGCAGCATAAAATTATTGAGGTGATGAATAGTTGGAGAGGAAACCTACTGGTCTGTCCATTGTCCAATATCTCTGCTACTTGTCCGAACGTCACGCAAGGCAAGAAAAGAGTAACTAAAGCTGTGGAAGACAATCAGAGAAGTAAGATGCTAATGCTATGAAAAATAAACAAAAAAACTTCTGAAATAAAAGGTGGGAAGCCTACTTCCCAGCCGTGTTGATTAAAAAAAAAAACTTGGTGGAAATTCGAATAATTGGAAGATATATATACGTTCATTGGTTATGGAACTGTTGATTTTAGAACCATTAGTAAAAATTAATGAGAAGGAAGTTCACCGCTGTTTGGGTCTTCGAGGCAATCGAAGAGACCCGTAGTCCATTGACCATGCCGAGGCGGCGGTCTTAGATAAACAGCGAAGCCTGTCACCGGCGGTGTCTGAGGGCCAGGGGACGGTTTAGGTGGTGGAGCAGCTGGTTGTTCCGGTGGGAAACGCGTAGGTTGGAAGTGGGCCTGGCCGAGTTGGGGCGAAGGGTGTGAGTGGTAGGGTGGAGGGTGGGGCTGCTGCTGGTAGAGCGGGTCCTGCTGCGGCGGAGGGAAGGGGCATGGGCTCCTCGGCGCTGCCGCATAAGGGGCAGCCGCCGGTGGGAATTGGTGGGGCGCTTCTTCCTGGGGGTACAGAGGAGGGGCTTGGGCAGCGTGGGGCGTTGGCGCTGGAGGCTTTACATTTGGGTCATCTTGCTGCTGGAGACGTCCCATTGCCTCCCCTGCTTTGGCACCCTGGTTTGAGCACTTGAGTTATTCCCATTGGTGTTGATATACACGTACAAGCTTATGATTTCGATGGTTCGGTTGACTTGACATTGTTTTATAGAGTTCTTTATAATTTAGGTAAGGGTCAAAAGTATGCATATATTTCTCTAACAAGCATGGTGTAGCTGGATTGATGGGGGTTTAGAAAAAATTCTTTGTCATAAGCATCTGAAATCTAAATGATGGATGCAATGTTTTCTAGTTCACACAAGTCTTGCTTCTTACCAGTTATTCATTAAGTTTTAGTATCTTCTTCATATTTTCATTTCTTAACTCACAATTGCCCGTATCGTACTAGTTAACATTTGAAAATTTCGCAAAATCCTCCTGGAGTTATTATATTTAGTTATTGCCATGTTCATGTTAAACATACATGAGAGTATCTTCCTCGCTTGATTGTGAAGTACAAGATGCCCCATTTTTTTTTTTTTTTTTTGGTGTATTACTTGTTAATCCTGTTGGTAACGAGGCTTGCTGTATTTAGATTATTGGGGCGCATGGGGAGGGGCGAAAGAGATACCCTAAAGAGGTTGATGGTTGACATCTTAACAAAGAAAAAAATAGAAAAACAAAAAAACTTTTTAAATTGTGCTTTAAAGTAACAAAGTTTCTGGCCGATGCCGTTCATCAAGGTTTAGTAAGTAGTATATTCATGGTCAATGATATAGCAATTGGTAGATGTGAAAATTATTGACTCGGTCAGCCTGTTAATGAGATCAAAGGGGATCCCACCAGCTCTTGGTGGGCCTCCTCAGCCACCACCACCACCACCATCATATGTATCTCTATCTATGAGTGGTAGAAGGATTATGATGAGTGGTAGGACCTTAAGTTTGATTCCCGTGGGTGTTACCCTCTGGCCAGTGTTGGAAGTTGACAGCTGAGAATGAAATCCGGTGGGCTTTCAGGACAAGATTGTGGTTTCAAAACACTTGGTTTTCAAAAGGAAAGTAAATAACTTGGTCTCCTCCAGGCTATTCACAAAAGATCTTGTTTTAGGTGTGTCATCCAACCACAAAAACTATTTTTTTCAAAGATCTTATTAAGAAACATAGTTTTCACAAGTTGGGTTTTGAGTGTGTCATCAAAATGCGTCCTTAAGATCGTATTAAGCTTATGAAAATTAAGTTTTATGATGACTTGGTTTTTTTAAGTAGATCTCAAAACATGGTTCGTATGTTTGAGTGACAACACAAAAATGATGTTTCCTATAAATAATTTGGGGAAGCTATTATTCATCCCTTTTGAAACAGTGGTTTCTCAAAGCTAGTTTTTTTAAAAACCTAATTTCGATAATCATCCGAACGTGCAGACGAAATTGTATGCAATCTAAGCAATATTTTTACGTCATTTGTCTAAGGTGCTTAGATCGTCTCATTGAGTGAGAACACAGTTTTCACTAATCAGCTGAACGTTAGAGGGTCACTTGAAATTGTTTAAAAAATCTATGGGTTGTATCGATAAGGTAAGGATGAATATGCCAAAGGCCAAATTATTCTGATCAGTATCACGCCGCAATGAAAAATACGTGTTAGGAGGTACATGGATTCAACGAAAGATGTCCTTTGAATGCCACTCAAATCAGTGAGTAATTGTTTATTGTCGATGATGTCATATTGCAGAGCCAACTCAGAATGAGGTGTAGATGAAAGCGAATGTATCTCATTGATATATAGAGACTAGGCTATCGTAGGTCCACCAAGGTACCAAAATAACCATCCAGGAGGTGGCTTTCACCTCTCTGAAGGCTAGGCTATGATTCTCCCTCCCTCTCTAAGGCCGGTGCCTTGTGCTTCTCTGGCCTTTCACCAATACAAATAACATGTTCCTGTTCGTATGCCCGAAGAGCTGGTAGTAAACAATTTCTCCTGCAAGTTCCATCCTCATTCATGAACCCTAGAGTCCTTCCTAATGGAGTGTGGAACTTGATCCATCATAGGCTTTCCTAATTTTTTCGGGTTTGCCCGCATTGAGTTATGAGGGGGTTGTGCGTTCTTGGTACTTTTTTTTATTGTTCTCTGTTGTAAAGAAACTTCTGTAAGGCCGCCGTGTACATAGGAGAATCTATTTCTGAACCACATAAACCTTTGTGTGCCTTTTTTCTCCTTCTCTTATTCGGTTTTCGATTCTCTTGGTGTGTTAAGAGAGAGTGTGAGCGAACCACGTTCCGAACACCTCCCCAGCCCATGTGTCCGGCCATGCCCCTGCCCATACTTTTCCCACCACAATCATCTTCCCACCATTCTCAATCCATGGACGATCGTCTTTGTTGGTAATTTGTTGTTCCATTTCATCCACTCTACGTTTGTGTTATAACTGTGTATGTATCTGCCCATACTTTTACAGACAGATGCTTGTTGATTTTACTGATACCGTGGCGTTTTGACAGAAAGAACAACGTCGTATTCTTTTATGAAAAACAAGAATGTCTACCGTTTAATTGTTGTATGTATGACAAAATTCATAACCAAACCATGTCTCCTAAAATATGAACATACATAGTTATATACTGTTTTTGCAACATGAGTTCTTCAAAAAAGTAAATGTTCTTTCTGTTGACTGTAAATTAGTAGGAATTTGATTACCTGAGACGTTAGATTCTGAGTTTGATTTAAGATAAGGCCCAACTTAAATCTTGATTTTAACAAACTGAGAACTTGAGAGGAGTATATGAATTTTCTTTCCAACCCATGGCTATCAAGTCGGATTGGAAAAATTGATGGC
Source organism: Nymphaea thermarum (assembly GCA_011799765.1). Lineage (NCBI taxonomy): Eukaryota > Viridiplantae > Streptophyta > Magnoliopsida > Nymphaeales > Nymphaeaceae > Nymphaea > Nymphaea thermarum. Next base: position 433,048 of record JAANDH010000056.1, read on the forward strand.
CGGGTGATTAATTACTTGTGGCTGTTGAATTTTACGAAGCAAGATTTACAAATTTTTGATACAATATCTACATTTTTCAAACAAAGAATTTCAAATTCTTTTAACAAATTAAAGACCCAAGATCCTTGGATCTAAAATGCAAAGCCCTATATCACCTTAAATCCGAATGTCCTCCTTAAGGTTAGTATCAGTTCAGTTTCCAGATCACGAGACTCAGTGGGGAGTAACTGTGAGTTAGATACTTCGCCTAAAACAAGCCCAAATGGAAGCAGAAGTTCGCACTTTGAAGACTTTGCATGGTTCACAGTAATCATATTGCCTATCTCAATACCTTCTTCCTCAATTGGACTACATAACATTTTCCAACTTATGGCACGATAACCTTTATGGTCTTCCTCATCTCCCCGTAAGAATCTGTCATGCAGGCTCTTTCAATTAACATGAAAAATCTGACTGAGGAGTAGAAACAAGAGACCAGATGTTAACCACTTGATTTACTACGTGTTTAGTTAAGCATATCTTACCTGAACAAGACAGCCAACCTGCTGTCCCCGTTGAAACACAAGTCTGTGCAAAGATCCATGATCAGTTTGCCGGTGAACAATGGAAGCTGATCAAGGTATTTGGTCAGTTTCCACCTGTTTATCTGCCTGCAAGTTAAAGAGAATGAAAGAAGATTTATCACTACAAATTTTCGTCCCCGCTTATGTTTCAAATCCCTTTAGTGCTCCCACTGTGGGGGTAAGAGGTCTCTGTTCTGCTGCATTGAAAACAACCATATGATCAGCTGCAAAATGTAGCCCTGGAGAAGAAGATCGTAACATCTGAATCTCGGAATTCTGATATTTCCCTTTTGGGCTTCAAACTTTGGTCTTCTTGACGATAATTCCACCACCATAAGAAAGAGGAAAGGTGAAATAGGATCACGTTAACGTAATCCGCTCAAAGGAAGAGCCATCAAAGCCATTAATCAAGAGAATGGTTACACACTTCGTAACTTTTTGTACCCATGGCTATCGCAAAATCCAAGATCAACAAGTGACTTGGCTAAAAAAAGGCTACCTCAGAGGATCTTATGCCTTAGATGTATCAAGTTTAGACAAGACTGACTGTCCCTTGTCTTCTCAAGGCTATTAATTACTTCATCAACAAGCAATGCACCTTATTAGCGGCCCACAATCATTGCCAAAATAATATTTCATATGATTAGTCTCTCGCGTTATTACTGTTTTACTTGTATTCTCTAACTGCAGGTTGAATGCGCATCATGAAGTTTATCTATAATTGTGGAACATCGCCAAAAAACATTTTTCAAGTGTCTGTATAACTATTGTTTAGGTCTGCACAACGAGCTGAGCAGACTCAGGCTCTACACGAACTCGTTCGAAAAAAACTCTGCTCGTGCTTGACTCGAACTTGTTCAAAAAAACTCTACTCATGCTCGACTCGTTTATAAACGAGCCGAGTTTGAACTTACAAAGATACTTGAAACAATAAATGAGTCAAGTTCGAGTTTTAAGAATTGACTCGTTTATACTCTAACTCACAAACTGGTATTCTATGTAATACTGTCAAACCTGTCCACCAAATCACATGTTTTAACTTTTACGGTAAAAACAAATTTTCACAAGTTACACAAGTTATACAAATTAACACCTACACGAGTTACACAGGTTAACTCTAAGCGATTTAGCGCTTAAATGATTAAATGGGTTAAACGAGCCAAGTTCGAGCTCAAGTTTGTGTAGTTGAGTCGAGCTCGAGCTTGTTATAAGGAGCTCTGCTCGAGTTCAAGCCGAGTTCAAGCCAAGTTCGAGCTCGAGTTTTTTGAGCAGAGAAAGCTCGAGCTGGTCAAGCATGGGCTTGACTCGGCTCATGTGCAGCCCTACTACTGTCGCTTTTATCATGAATTTAAAATAAAATATTTAAATTTTGATAAAATTCTTTCTAATAATTACAATTATTGCAAAACGTTACACATAAAGTCATGAAAAGCAGGTAGTTGGAGGCAATTAGTTGCATCGGCCCACCTCATAAGGACCGCCAACCCCTCTGCTACCATATTCAAAAGGAAGGGTGGGTAGAAAATTTTGATATTATTTTTTGATGATTTTGGCCCCGAACATGCAATCCCATGTTAGGGGCCAAACATATAATCAGCTGTGGCCATTACTGTCTTTCAAAGAAAAATAGAATACAACAATCTCAAAGTAAAAACAGGTTTAAAGAGAGAGAGAGAGAGATAAGTTGGCAAAATGAAGAACAAACTGCAGCTACTAGATCTCTCTCTCTCTCTCTCTATATATATATATAAACACACTCTTTCAAAATAACTGACAAAATGGAAATACATTAAATACAAAATTGGATGACTAAAACTAGTCGGTGGGGTGAAGAGCTAATCTGCTCCGCTGTAGAGAGCTGGCAGCAATCAACGTGGATGCGAGACGTGAGGTGGACATCAACCTTCCCAAATAACGAAGGAGGCAAGAAGATGAGCGTGTCCATGACTCCCCACCATTCTTCCATTCCCTCATCCCCCGGCCGCACAAGAGCTAGGACCGTCATGTGTTGCACCAAACGCTGGTGACCCAGGTTGAAGACACAAGGCCTGACTCACAGGCCAACAGGGTCAGTAAGGAAGGCCAATCGTCAGATAGAAAGGGATAGAAGGAGAATGAGGTAGGAAGTGATGTCAAGACTAAGATAAAAGGAGATATTGCCCGGACATTGAGCCGGCCAGACACCTGAAAATTTGAGCCTAAGCTTGGCCTGGTTAAAATAAAAAATATTTTTTAAAATAAAAAATAAAAAATTTAATATAAAAGATATTTTTAATATAAAATATATATTGTGAAAAGCAAAGTTGGAAAAAAAAAAAATAAAGAGAGGGTAGTCATCAAACGCCATCACGAAAAACAAAAAGATAAACTACACAGATCGAGAACCCAAATGCTCCGACTATTGGAAGGGAGAGAATTATTGTGAAAGAGGAAATGTAGGCAGCTAAGTCTCATATTATTTAAGCAGAGATTAGGTGACCACTAACAAAGTCGATTAAGAAACACACCTACCTTTTCGTATTGTTAAAAGAACATAGTTTTTTATACTATTGAGAAAGAAACAACTTGCATAAATTTGAACTTAAGCAATCACAAACTTAAATATTTCATATTGATCAAAGCATAATTGTTAGCTAGATTCAACAAGTAATGTTAATCCAAATGCTTGTTTTAACTGTATCTAAATTATTTAGCCTTTCTTCGATCATTCATTAGTTGAACATCTTTTGTTTCATGACTTTTGAAATGTCAGCGATTGTCGAGAAATATAGGAGCATTTTAACTGAGTTGACAGAGACAAGTCGACGCATCCTTTTGATCAATCATTCAAAGAATTGGGTGTACTTCAGCAAATATCAAACCACCAATTTTACTATTCAACAAATTTCGAGATTAGTTGGTTGTCTTTTCCCGTTCTGAAGGGCCAGGAAGAGGTCAAAATTGAGATATGTTCGCAAAGGTACAGAGATATATTCATGAATCTTTGAATAGTCATGAAAAAAATTTTGGTGCGTTTTTAGCAATATCAAAAAAATAAATGTCTTTCTTCATTTACTTCCGGCTTGATCTCTCCGGCGTATTAATTTCTTGAACATTTTTCGATTGTAGGAAAGAGACGCATCGATTTGTGCCAGAGGTGGCATCATTTTCAAAGCTCGACTGACAAACTTTATCGAGCCGAAATTAAAATATATGGCTCCAAATTGAACACGGATGTCGACAGCTAGTGCTACCTTGACCACACTTGCCCTGCAAAAAAATCGGCTCATTATCGCAAACGGCTTGAAAGGAACTCCTATTAAGCAGTGGTCGAGTTAAAGAATTTTAGAAGGAGAGACTAATTCTTAAAGGACCATTGCATATAGAATTGCGGAGCAAAAAAAATTGGCTGGCGTGGGTTGAATAGTGATAGGAAGGAAGATGAAACGGCTGGCGTAAGCATGACAATGAGAAAAATTGGCTGACGTGGGCAGGACAGTGAAAGGGAGGACGAAGAAATGGCTGGCGTAGGCAGGACAGTGAGAGGGAGCTCTTGAAAGTATTTGGGCTGGTGTGGGCAGTGCCCCATGCTGGCTCCGCCACTGGCATATAGAGGAGTAAAATTTTATATAACATTAATATAAAAATAAAGACTTTTGGCTGACTCGCCAAGAATCACCGGTGTCAGCTCGGATCACTAAAAAACCTGGTCACGAGTCAAGGTTGGCACGACTTGCTTCTGATTCGGCCATAACTCTGCCTGACTCGTCTTGATTCGTCCGATTCATGTTATTTTAAAACTCAAGCTTGCTGACCCAGTGGTCTGGTCATCTGCCGATCCAAGTCCGAGTCAGCCATTTACCAACTATGCTAGCTGCATTTACTTATATAAGCAAGTGGCTCATCCTACTAAGATGAGCATGAGAAAAACATTCCCTGCAGTTTTTTTAATAGCTACTCTCATCTGCTAAGTCATGTTTTTATCGTGTTTCTAACGTTAATATAAGTTTCCTTCAGACTGCAAGTCTTATTTTACAGGTCCCTCTTATTAAAAGTTACTAAAAGGAATATTTCTTTATTACATGGTAAGTAAATCGTACACTTGAGAAAGAAAACTTTCCAATATTTTATTAATTGTGCATTGACATGGAAGGCTTGACGTCAGGAGTGAAGCCATGGGGACAAATAAGAGCTCATGGCCGCCTCCCTAAGATTTTAAAAATTTAAAATTTATAAGTTTAAATTTTTGAAAATTTTATTGTGACCCCTACAAAATTTTCAAAAATACATTGGCCCCTCTAAAAGTCAGTCATTCAACATCTCGCACCCTGTACACGATGCTATCACAAATGTTTGTATCCAAGGAGGGGCGGAGGGAGGGGGAGGGGCCGCCTAGGCCATGGCCCCACCCAACCAACTTTTTATATAAGTCCAATCTCGCTCTACCCAAATCCAACCCACAAAACTCAGTTTACATTTGGCCCGCCCTTACAGAAATTCATGGCTCCGCCCTTGCTTGCATCATGTGTGTAGTACAGCGACAAGCATCATGCTTTTAGTATGTAAAACAGTAAAAAAACTGACCAACCACTATAACTAATTGAAAAAAACACTAGAATGTACTTCTATAAAAAACACTGGAACTGACCAAGCATACGTTATACTGACCAACCACTATAACTAATTGAAATAAAAAAACACTAAAACTAAGTCCACCTAACTTCAGTATGTAAAAGAACAATCACTTTTTTACATTGGAATGTACTTTTTGCGATGATTTTCAACTACACAAAAAAATAATAATAATCATTAAGACAGTTGACTTCAAATAAACACACACACACATATATATATATATATATATATATATATATATATATATATATATATATATATATATATATATATATATATATATATATATATATATATGCATTTATTATTGAGTGGTAACTCAACTTGTAAATTTATAGTTGCAGCAATTACAACTGCAATTTGTGGAAAAGTAAGCAGCATAAGATGAGAAGGGATTAAACGAAGGTTAAACGCCCTTAAATTGAGTAAAAACAGACGTATGGATCTATATCCCAAGGAAACAATAAAAAATAAAACCTAAAAATATATATATAATTAATCCCAAATTAAATAAACTAACAAATACACCCAAATTGCGATGGAATGTTTCTTTTCATGCTATGCTCTTAGGTGTTATGCGCCTAACAAGGCAGGCGTCGGACGTGTTTGAGTTTCGAGCAAGGCATGTGCTTCTGATAATTGGCGAAAAAGTGAGCGTGTGTTTTTAAATGTCATGTGAGAAGGGCTTTATATTTCTCCTTGTCTTAAATGGGCTAAGCAACTTTCAGCCAGACAACCGGAAAAGGACATCTAATCTTTATATTGTTTTTAAATCCAAGTAGCCGGCGGACCAAGGGTGATCACGAGCCCAGCGGAGCCAAGTCGAGCCGAGTGCAGTCAGCTCAAGCTCGGCTTGACTAATGAAACCTCAAGCTCAACTCGGCTCGAGTTCGAGAATAGCTCGACGGAAGCAGCTTGAGCTCGAGTTCGATTCGATTAAGGCTCGACAAACTCGTTTGAATAGAATTGATATTCATCGTTACGTGTTGAGCCCAAGCTCAACTCGATTAAAGCTTGATAAGCTAGTAAACCCGTTTGAATATATCGACTTGATTAAGGCTCGGCAAAATCGACTAAGGTTTGAGCTCGACTAGGTAGTTACGTGTTGAACTCAAACTCATCTTGATTAATTGAACAGGACTCATGAACTCGAGTTCGACTCATTAAGTAAATGACGCGGCTGGAACTCTCTCACAAGCCAAACTTTAACGACTCGAGCTTCAGTAACTCGACTCGTTGTTCACTACTACTGCCGGTAATGTAAATTGAGAAATTGTTTTTCTTCTTATGATACTAAATAGGATATTTTGGAAGTTTAACTGTGAAACATAGTTGACGAAAAAGTTGTGGAGGAGGGTCTGTAGACGAAGACTAGAGTCCAAGTTTCAGCTTTATCACTTTGCATCGAGGGAAAGAGACAAAGCTCAATAATGTCTCCGTCGTCTATGCTTAAAAAACAAAAGGAAAAAATAATAGTATTACTGACAAAGCTGGCGACGCCGTATCTGTTGGGCCCCTGGTTGAGATTTAAGGCGTCTTTAAAGGGCTGGATGGTAAATTCAGGAACACCCCGCCTTGACCGTTACCTATAGTTAGCTGACTGTCGAGTTGGTTCGGGAATTGTCCTCTGAAGCTGAAAAACTTAAAACTTGGTCACCAGTTAAGGTTGGCCTGTCTTGGCCCTGACTCACCTCCGGACGTGGTGCGACTCGGTTTGACTCAACTTGATCCGGTCTTAACTCGTTTGATTCAGGTTATTTTAAAACTTGATTGAGTCGATGATTCAATTTATCGAATCGACCAATCAATTCACTAACCCAGTGATCCGATCATCTACCCATTCAAATCCGAACCATGGGACTCTGGAACAGTATGTCAAACATGAATGGCAATTTTCCTTTCGTTCCAGTGGGTCAAACGTCAAGGGACTTTTCCCTTCGTTTTGAGATCGAGGGGGACGACTCGTCCCGGCTTCATAAACACGACAAGTACCACTGCGGTCACTTCGAGGTGAGGAGGGAGATACACTAAACTCGGATCATTTGTTTACGCTCTTATTGTAATCTTCGGGAGGAGAAGCAGAAGACCCACCAACGAAAGAGCAAGGAGATCGACGTCGAATCAGGGGAAATTTCCGAGCTCCCCTCATGTATCCCACCATCCCGGAGTCCTATGTGAAGCCACAGACCCCGCAACCGGGGCCGTTCCCGCAGCACCCGGCCGGATTGATACCGGTGGTTGTCGGCCCTCCTCCTCTGCAGCCTTTGCCCATCCGCTCCCACACGCCGATTCCATGGACGACTGGCCTCTGCGATTGCTGCGACGACTGCAACAATTGTGAGTCTTCCGCTTCTTCCTTTTTTTGTTTCTTTCTTCTTTCGTTTTCCGGCAAAAGGAACAGGATCTCCTCACCCTGTCTGGGGATGTGGGTAGGCGGAGTTTTGCGTTTGTATTCAGTTTCAGAACCAGTGGTTGATGGGCGGAGTTGAAACTTGTGACATCTTTCTCTTCGTCTCTGAATTAACGTTTGTCGTCCAATTGTAGGCTGTTTGGGGTGCATCTGCCCTTGCGTGATCTTCGGGCAGATAGCAGAGATTGTGGATAAAGGGTCAAGCTGTGAGTCTCTGTCCTTCTTCCTCTCTTTCTTTCACTCTATTCTGTGTCGATTGATTGCTGGATTCATTTTTATCTTGTCCTTTGTTGGGATGTCATAATTGATCTGGGTGATGGGAGAGCAGCGTGTGCCACAAGTGGGGCTCTGTACGCGCTGATCAACTGCTTTATGGGGATGGGGTGCCTCTACTCCTGCTTCTACCGATCCAAGATGAGGGCTCATTTCAACCTGGAGGAGTCGCCATGCCCCGACTGGATCGTCCACTGCTGCTGCGAGTCATGCGCCCTCTGCCAAGAATACAGAGAACTCAAGAACAGAGGCTTCGACCTGGAGATAGGTAACTCCTCCACAACCTCTCCCTAGATCTCCTTCTCTTTCTCTCTTAATCTCTCTCTCTGTCTCATCTTCCTCCCTGTGCGTTTTTATCTGCGGAAGGTTGGCAAGGGAATCTGGAGAAGCAAAATAGCGGAATCACCATGCCTCCGTCCATGGCTGTGCAGATGCATCGCTAGAGTCCTTCATCTCGCCGTCGTGTGCAGATTCTTCGCCGGCCGCCATCTTTGATTTTTCTTTTTGTTGGTTGAACGTTTCTGCTTGTTCTTTTACTCATCCTGTCGGTCTCATCATTTCTGTATGATTACAAGTCGCCGCTGTGACCAAATTGGCGCGTAGGCAGAAGTGCGTTCTGTGTCCTTTACCCATCAATCTCCCCGCCGCTACTGTAAAAACCAGATGATGTTATCATGCCCATCCGTTTGCTCAATTTAAAAGGATCAGTTGGAATCTGAATGAACATTGAATTAACCAGAGGGTATGATCTGTTGGCATCTCTATCCATAGTGCATCATGCTCATGTTTATTTAAATAGGGACTGACTTCATTGTTGATGCTAAATATAAGGCCGTCCGTGTTAATCGACCATTTTCTTCATTTATGCGATGCTTTGACCTGGCAGGACTTGGCATTTTCTATCTTCTCTCTTTGTTCATCAGCCCTAAAAAGATGTGGAAGATGGTCCCCTCAATACTTGTTGGGTACACGGCTATTTAACTTGAGTAGATGCCTAGCACCATAATATTGAAAGATTAACTACAAATCAAATCTGAATAAGATTTTTAAAGATCTAAAACACAGAAACATCAAATTTTTAGTCATAAGCTTTGGTTTAAACGTTTAAAAACAGAATTTTTATTGTATATGAATTTATATATATATCTTATTGCCTAATCTTTAGAAAGTTCCAAAAAAAAAAAAAAAAAGGAGGATCGACGCTTGTTGTTGAAAGCGGTGAGGTGAAAGAAACAAGTGTAATGTCTACTAAAAAACCACACCACTCGAGAATGTTGTCGTCTCAAATATGTCATTTAAGAGAGGGAGAGAGAGAGAGAGAACCGGCAAAAGCCAAATAATTGGGTAGGGGGAACCAAAAAGCTAGGTGCACATAAGCCCAAACCAAATAACCTAGAGAAATGACAGAAATAGCTGGGTCCCAAAAGACTTGATTGTTCCGCTTATCTAATAATAAGCGAGGAATGCCAAGTGAACTACTAAGAACACTGCCAAGGGGTGATGCAGACAAGCCTCGCCCACCTCAAAAAAAAAAAAAGTTAATTTACATGTAAATTTTAAAAAAATTTATTTGTCTTATATACAAATTTTGAAAAATAATATTTCGACCCGTGTTAAAATTTAGAAAAAAGTGGTAAAAAAAAAAAGAGCAAGAGATAAAAAATGATGTTAGGACTCTAGTAGAGAGGCCAAGTGTGCATTAGTTGGGAAGTTGAAGGCCCAAGCACTATAGATGATGAAAAACTTTTATGTTGCTAACAATATTAGTGAACACCGTGGTTCGAGAGAGGGACCCAAAAACCAAATATGCCACAAAGGGATGCCAGTAAACTTGCAACCAAGATATACCTTTACGAAGGCGCTAAGAAGGGGTTTCAGGAGTGGAGTCAGGAATTTTCTTGTCGGAGAGGCCAAACTATAATTTCAATTTTTCATAGGAGCCAAAATAAAAAATGCCTTCTCACCATCTACAACTCCACCCAAATAATCTTTCGGAGTTCTGCAGGCCTCCTCCAAACAGGCCACAACTGGTGTCTATCAAACTCTCTTTCTCGTCAGGACAAGACTACAACGACTAGTGTCCACCTACACAGATGACGTCTTTCGTATTAGTAAACTTGAAACATTTAGGCCCCGTTTGATGCGTAGTAATTTTACTATACATTAAGGAAAACTTGCAGTTTTTTGTATGACTTTTCACTTTCAAATCAAACACAAGAAAAATAAAAACTACCCTGCTGAAATAGATAAATTAAGGTAATTTTAACGTGCAAAAAAGTTGGACCTCAAAAGATCTGACTTTATTTTTTCCCATCGTAAATTTACTGTTCCAAATTTTTATCTGCCATCAATCTCGGGCCTTAAGGATGACATCATATCGTCAGTACATTCCAAACTTTTATCGAGGGATATTTCAAGTGGTAAAAATCTGCTCTATACTGACGAGTTCCTTCCGTCAGTAACTCTGGCCTTTTACTAATGAATGCCCCTTCTCCGTAAAGTTCGTTTATACAAACACGAAGATCGTCCACCAGTAAAATAAGTTAATGGTTTTTAAAATACTACATTATGTTATGTAGAACCTAAATGAAATGGGAATACAAAAAAAATACCCTGCAATTAACATATGACAAACTAAAGCAGATATTCTTTTCAATACCGACAGTTTCGAAAACAGTAAGTATTATTTATGTCTACATACAGTAAACATGACGCTCTTGTGACGATGTTCTCATGCTATCGATAAACACAGGTCTTCACTGTCACCATGGTTGTTTCTTCGGTAAACATGACTTTGTATTGTCTGGTTTTCTTCTGCCCGTAGTAAAACGTGGGATTTTCGTGGTGGGAGACTAATGGTTTTTTCTTTCAAGTTTTCTTGTTGCTCCTTATAATGTCCACTAGAAGGATTTAAAAATCAACGGTCGATCTTTTTTGTGAAAAAAAAATATTTTTATTCATTGAAAACAATATAATATTATGCATTTTCTAAATCTCTCTTTGTGAAAGCATCTGCATGGTAAGGATTTTCGAATTGAAAACTCATGTCAAAAACTCTTAACTTGGAGGTAACCTTTATGGCCTTCTATTCTGTATACCAACTAACTAATGTTGACCTTTAATCTTTCCTAACATATCATGTTGGGACGGAAAGCATAGTGTTGCCAACTGTTTGAAGAAAAAAAAAGTTTAATTCAATGAGGTTTGCTTCATTATCTTGATTTTATTGAAGAAACGACAATTTAATCCATCTGCAATATTGTTGTTGTCCATTAATTCCCTTATTCAGACAAGAAGTTGTGGACAAAAACATTGTCAGTATTGAATATTCAATAAGAGAGCCTTACGTGTAAAGCCATTCCACCTGTGATGGAAAAATTCCTCAATACCACACATTGGATCATGTGGTTGAAAGTACGTTAATCAAAAACTAAAAAAAATTAATATAGTTTTGGAGCACATTTTCTTTTATGGTAGTGTTTGATCGCTGAACCAACACGGTATTTCAAAAACACAATTTTCTTCTTATCCAAACGTAAGCTTAGAGTCGTAAATTTTCCTCCACTAACTTTTTGGCGGTTTGTAGTTTTTCCGGAACAAGGAGGTGGTTCATATAAAATCAGAAATTTGCTCGTTCTCCTGATGGTTCAACCTGATCGTAGCGGAAATTCCGGCGAGCTGACCGTGGAACAGGCTGGTCCTTCGGGGGATACAAGCTTACACCTTCTTTAATGGTATGAGCTTGTGCCATATTCTTGGGCTGCTGCTGGTGTGACATTGGTTGTACCAGGGCTGCCCCGAAGTCGAACGCCCGTTTTAAAATTGATCATAGATGAGATCGTGAAAGCTAAAGCAGCGTCTTTTGTACACGATCTGAGGAGGAAGTAGCGACATTCAACTTTTGAGCTTTCTCCTTCTTCCTCCTTCTGATTTACAGAGTATAATCGGTAGGCGGCACCGCTGGATGTGCCGCCTACCGTAATTCCACAAGGCTCGCTGTCTCCATCTGCTTTTCTAGCGGAGGTTTAGCACGATCACGACATGTATCCGCAGGGCGGGATGAAACAGGCAGCTGCCGCCGCATCGTCTTCCTCTTCTGAGAGAAGCCCCTATTATGGGCCGCCGGCCCTTGGCAACCCCACCGCCTGGCAGATGCAGTACGAATATGATTATGGTTTTGACGTCGACCTCCAACCTCGCATGGTACTCCCCACCCGGTGGTCGACAACCCTCTTCCAGTGCTGCATCGATCCCCCTAACTGTACCTCTCTCTCTCTCTCTCTCTCTCTCTCGATTTAACTATCTATCTATTTCTATCGATCTGTCCTTTTAACTTGGCTGGATTTGCTCTTGTGTCTGCTTTTTCGTTGTAGGCCTCTTAGCATGCTTCTGCCCCTGTGTTGCATTCGGCCGGATTGCGGAGATAATCGACAGGGGAAACACTTGTAACCCTCCCTTTCTTTCTCTCTTTCTCTCTATAGAACATAAGTAGATCAACATCTTCTTCTGCTTCTTCCAATTTGGGGTTGTCCCATTAATTTCTGCACTTGGGCAATGGTGGTTGTGCAGCGTGCATTTCGGGCGCATGCCTGTATGAGGCGATGAAGATCCTGACATGTTGCGGCTGCCTCTACGCTGCCTTCTTCAGGGCGAAGCTGAGGGCCCAATACCGCCTGCCGGAGAACCCCGCTCCCGATTGGGCCGTCCACTGCTTCTGCGAGCCCTGCGCCCTCGCCCAGGAGTACAGAGAGCTCCAGCGTCGGGGTTTCGACCCCTCCATAGGTCCTCTCTCTCTCTTTCTCTCTCTCCTCCATGTGCCGTCTCCTAGAAAACTAAACCAGGGAGGAACTTGTCCTGCCTCTTGCTGATCAATGTGGCTCCACCAACAAAACTTGTCCTGTCTCTTGCTGCATATATGTTCTTCGTGTATCTGAACTATGAACCTTTTCTTTCATGTCGGACTCTCTCTTGTCCTGATTGATTTTATTTCTGAATGTGAAGGTTGGGAGGAAAACGTGGAGAGGCAGAAGCTTTCGCCCACCATGCCTCCTGTTGTGGTGCCGGACATGATGAGACAGCAGCTTCAAAATGGGCAACTTATATATACGCAGGTGGAACCAATGACAATGTAGTTCTGAACTTGAACCCGTCAGGCGTCAAGTTGTAGAATGAGAATCAATATAAAGAAAGTGTGCTATGGAGAAAAGAAGGAGTCTAGCTTACCTGATTGTATTCTTGTGACTCTACTATTTCCAGCTTGTCCACTGCGTGTTAATTCAAGCTTGTGTACAAGACCAACCTTGAAATATGAATCCTCCATGCTGTTTTCACCGAAGTTGTCCATTGGGGCCTGTCTTGCGCGATTGGTTTTATATTAATTATCTCTTGAACTGGCAGAATCATTAAAAAGAGATGGAAAGATCAAGCAATGCTCACATATTGAAGTGGTTCGGCGTAACTAGCCTGCCACTACGGGAGACTCATACGGATTGTATTCAATAAATTGACCACACATACACTGCTTCTTCGATATTCCTTGCTATGCGGTAAAGATATAAATAGAGGGACGAGGCAACATAATATATATTTAATGGAACTTTTGGGGTTCTTTGGTAGTAGAGACATTATGAGTGTATTATCCTAAAAAATTGATGCGGATTCATACAACACAAACTATCATGTCCTTGCCCAACTGTTTGGAGTACATTTGTCAGATACTAACATAGTATTGCTACTGTCAAATGATCCCTTGAAACAACAAAGTATCAGGGACAGCCACAATTTCCACTTTGTTGATTTGGATTTTTGTATGGAATTGTTTCCTTTTCAATCAGATTCATACAACACTAGACCTAGTACGTGATGCGAGTTTTTGGGTAGTATTTCGACTGCCAATCCCTTGAGACAATAAATTATCAATGAATTTGCTATTTCATAACTTTGGATTTCTGTAAGGAAATGTTTCCTTCTTGAATCCTCTCCCTCAAGTCGGTAGGGGATTTCTTTGATGCGCAGCTTGCTGAGATTCCCTGGACTAGTGTCTTTGCTGGTGGCTGTCTGGAGTACGTCGGCTGCTTGCTATTTTCTTTTTGTATGTCGTGCTATCGTGACGAATGAAACTGCAACACACATTTATCCGCTTCGTCCTTAAGGCGGCTTTTACAGCAATACAATGTAAATGGCTGGTTTGGCGATCTGTGTGAATATTCATCTCTTTCAACAATGATCAAGCCCATAAAAGTTCGTTGGTGGTGGATGTCTTCCTTAATTGCTCTGGATTTCGCCTTGTCTGCGCTTGATTGAGTGATGACACTGTTTCTTGCTCCTCTATGAAACTAATATATATATATAGATAGATCTTATAAAGTGCTTTTCAAGCGACGGCATTTGATACTGTTCTTAAAACAATGAGAACAGTAAATTCAAAATCAGCATAGTTTTGTTTGTGCGTTCTGCTGTTTATTTCATTTCTGTTTCAAGATCCATGACTATACCTATTCTGGTGTCCAAGGTGTTCCAAAGCGTTCTCGATATGCACAATTTAAATCTTGCAGAAATAGACCCTTCTTGGAGCTACGTCCATGTAACCAGATCAAAGAGCCCTTATGAGCACAATTAAAAGGTTTATCTATATAAAAACAGCTACTATATCCGCAATAGGCCAACCAGACATTTATTTTCGCACCAATTTTTATGAAAAGAATATAAAAGAAACAATGTAATGTCTACTACCTCTCTGGTTCCTGGACTTACGAACATAGAACAATCAATAAGCTCTGATGTCTCACCTTGAGGATTGACAAGTTCGATTTGATCCTCATAATTCAGTTCAAATTCCGCACAAGCACTTGCAAATGCAAGATTAATATCTAACTCATCATACCAATGTTAGGCAACGCCAGCCTGCAAATGTCGCCAATTAAGGGGACATAAGAAACATGGGAAATAACATAGACAAGCAGAAGGCCTTGTAACTATATTCTGACCTTTGCAGCATTAACCTCTGCTTCTTCTCTCAAAACAACAGTAGAAGAACATCTTGCTTGACACCAAAAGCAACCACTTTGTAGAAGAGATGCAAGCTTGGTCATACTAGGACGGATTTTTATGTCACACTTTCCTGTGCAAAGGATAAACACAATATTGTAACCTTCATGTTGTTTAAAACTTTAGAGAAATTCAGCAAAATTTGTCTAACTTGAGACAGAAGTGCTGGGAGCAATGAATTCAGTTAAGATTGCACGTGAAGAATCCAGTGAAAACCAAAGAGCCAAATATGTAAATATGCTGTGAATTTGTTCACACCCAATTTATTCTTTATTACGAAAAAGATATTTTTGTTTGGACGTCGGCTATTAAATATAACGCACAGTAAAAGGTCTATTAGTAAATGCAACTGTACCACTAGAAAAAGAAGAATGAACTTCAACATTGGGCTGCTAAAAACGAATGTCATTTATACATCACAACATATCTTTCGTCATCTCCACCAAACTCTTTGATTTGATGAAGTGATAGAGAGAAGGTTTTGTTCAAGATTATTCAAAGTTAAACACTAATTAGAATGTTATGAATCTTTCCAAGCCTAGAGCAAATCCTTTTGCACATCATTGCTTCTTCCATCACATGCAGGAAATCAGACTATTTTCCATGTCCATCAAAGGCATTTGCCCCTTACCTCGAGTATCTTCCTACCTGAGATAAGAACTCTATGCGTAACAACATCAAGCTTCATGCCATGTTCTGTGATCATCTCATGCAGTCTAAGAGCGTCATAAGCGCCAATAATAGCGATCAATGGCGCCGTTCCTTGATGACCATTTGCGCGTTCAATGAACAAGCCGCCATTGGAAGAACAACTAGCGCCTGTGACCCTCAAGTCTTTCCTTGCGCTGCTTATTGCCAGATCTCCAGCATTTTGCCTTGTATCAATTAGGAATATATGACGGTCGGTATTATGTTCCGATATATAACCTAGATTTGACAGTCCGGCCGGTTTGTCCAGCCACTAATCCATGCATTTAGCAGGGAAACGGAAAATTTTAAATTCATCCCTCTGAATGCATGTCGTTGGAATTCTCTAAGATCACTATGCATCAAATCTGAATGAGATTCTTAAATCGATGTAAAAATCGACCGTCTCAAACTTTGGGCCATAAGTTACATTATCGATTGAAATCTGACCGCCCATGTATCGGGATTCAGATTCTACCCTTCGCCACAGCTAGTGCGCTCCAAATTTTATGCTTTATATCAAATTTGGGGTTCTGCAACCAACAACTTGACAGAACTTCTCAGCTACCAAGGCTTGATTAGATTGCAACGAACAAAAAGAGATCAATATGGCAACGAACGGTCATCAATTATAGTATACATTGTTTAAGAAAATTTCTCAAATTTTCTTTTCTTTTTAATATTCTCTTGATGTATAAAGACACAAACAAGTGGATCAGCTGATTACAATAATATCAGAATATTGGTCTCTCTTGCTCATGGATGTAGGCTGCAAGGCTGAACCACTTATCCTGTGCCACTTTTTCTCTCCACCTCCTTTTCTAATCATTATTTCAGTCTATCAGATGCCATACCTGATGAGCAATTTTGTTATGTTTGTGATTGCTCTCAGTCCAGCTGCCAGTTTGATTATCATATGTGCTATTATTAAACCCCACAAACAATAAAAAATGGATGTGTTGTTAGAAACAAAACACAATAAACTCTCCTCTCGCACTCTTAAGAGGGGGTTAGAAACAACAAGAAAGAAGACAACGATTTACGTGGTTCGGAGCAATAATCTTCTACGTCCACGATCGCACAGATCTCTTGTATTCTCTCTCTCAAATGAACACACACACACAGACACACACAGCGGCAACCATCCTCTAAACATAAAGATTAGGGCAAACCCATATTTATACAAAATGACATATATGCCCTTGCATATGAGTGTCCAATATAGATCAAGTTCCATACACCAACATACGCTACGCTTCATTTAATGGGTGTCCTGCTTTCCATCTAAGTTAACAATCAGCTGGCTGTTTTCTCGTTTACATCCAAGTATGTGGTAAATATTGGCTTCCCATTCGTACTGGGATCTTGAGTGACGCAATTGTATCGCATGTATCGTGCCATTTTCTTCGAAAACTAAGATATTTCATTAAACCAAAGATGCTTTCTTCTTCAACCTACTACACTTCAAGTTACATAGCAGGTTACTGGCTCGATGGGTTGAAAACAGAAATAGCATCGTTAATGTGTAATGTATTTTAAATGGCGGGTGCACTTTAAAACAAAATCATATAATTGTTTCAAAAACGCATAAGACGCAAGGGCGATAAAAGACGCCTTCGATGATCTTGTGTATAGCACAGAATTTGGCCGATCAAATGCCCAGCTCATCTAAGTCGTTCAAGGCGATTTTTAGATCTTTAGAAAGAGTGATGTGCTTAATATAAAAATAAGAAGTTTTCTCGTTTCCCTTGTGTTTCAACCGACCGAGACCGTGGATCCAGTGGTTCTTCTCGGATACAAGCTTGCACCTTTTATCAGATGACCTTTCTGCCAAATTTGGACTGCTGCCGATCTGACCTTGGTTGGACACGAGCTGGCCGAATGTCGAACATCCACCTTTTAAATAGGCCATAGTTGGGATCGTCAAAGGTAAACCACAGTCGCTGTAGACACGAACGATCGAGGTGGATGTACTGGCATTCAGCTTTCACGCCTTCTTCTTCTTCCTTCTCCTGATTCCCAGAATATAGTCGGCAGGCGGCTTCGGAAGATTGGCCGGGTGCCGTAATTCACAGAGTCAGCTTTCTCCATCAGCTCTTGTGCCGGAGTCTTGAACGATTCCGATGTATCCACAAGGTGGGATGAAGCAGGCGGCGGCGGCGGCATCGCCTTCCCCTAATGAACGAGGCGGCTATTATGGGGAGCCGACCCTTGGCATGCCCACCACCCTACGGGTCCAGCGCGAATTATATATTGGGGAGCCGACCCTTGGCATGCCCACCACCCAACGGGTCCAGCGCGAATTATATATTGGGGAGCCGACCCTTGGCATGCCCACCACCCAACGGGTCCAGCGCGAATTATATGATTACCCTAGCGACGTCCAACCTCGCAGGCAATTACCCACCCGGTGGTCGACATCCCTCTGCCAATGCTGCACTGATCCCTCTACCTGTAGGCTTTTCTCTCGATTTATCAATCTATCTATCTATACATATATGTCTATCTTTCTGTCCTCAAAGCTTGAAATGGATTTGTTCTCTTGTCTTCGTTCTGGTTGCAGGCCTCTTAACATGCTGCTGCCCTTGCGTCGCATTCGGCCGGATTGCGGAGATAGTCGACAGGGGTGAAACGTGTAAGCCTCTCTCTCTCTCTCTCTCTCTCTCTGTATAGTATAGTTAGATCAGCATCTGCTTCTCCTTCTTTCAATTTATGGTCGTCTGATAAATTTTTGCACTTGGGCAATGGTGGTTGTGCAGCCTGCATCATAGGCACGGGCCTGTATGAGGTGATCAAGTGCTTGACAGGGTGCGCCTGCCTCTACTCTGCCTTCTTCAGGGCGAAGTTGAGGTCCCAATACCGCCTGCCGGAGAGCCCCGCTCCCGATTGGGCCGTCCACTTACTGTGCGAGCCCTGCGCCCTCGCCCAGGAGTACAGAGAGCTCAAGCGTCGGGGTTTCGACATGACGATAGGTCTTCTCTCACATCTGTTTTATTTGGATTGCTATTTCAAGAAGAAACACATTTAGAAGCATTCTAATCACAGTCATTTCATTTTTCAACAACTTATATCGTACTAAGAAACTCTACCATGACCATTAAATTCTTTATGTTTGTTTTGAAATATAAATAGTTCCATCTGGTCCTGAGTAGCCTCTTCAATCATGATTTCCTCAGTTTTTTGTTAAATTGATCGATAAGGCCTGAACAGGGAAACTATGAAACTTTTCTTTCATGTCTGACTGTCTTCTGGTGACGCCTCCTAATTGATTTTGTTTCTGAATGTGAAGGTTGGAAGGGGAACTTGGCAGCGCAGAAGCTTCCGCCCACCATGCCTCCTGTTGTGTTAGCACCAATGACCAGAAAGTAGTTCCAAAATGGGCAACCTACATAGATGCAAGTGGAACCAATGGCAACATAGTTCTGGATTTAGATCCCTCAAGTTCTACTAGAACGAGTTGATCAATCCGAAGAATTGTACAATGGAGAAAGAACGAGTGCATTGTAGTCCATCTGATTATATTTCTGTGACACCAATTTCCTGCTTGTCCAACATATAGATTAAAACTTTTCTACAAGCCTGTGCAAGAGACCCAATACTCTTGGAATATGGTTCTGCAGGTTTCTTGAAAAATTCTCTATGGTGGCTTTTATGAATACATCGGCTGCTTGCTGTTGACCTTTTAAGTGTTGTGTGCTCACGAGATCGGATTGAGTTTTTTCACGCATAAAATTGCAAGATGATTTTTTTTCTCTTTCGCCCTTCTGTGAAAGACGGGCTCTATAGCAATTAATGTAAGTGGTTGCTTGGTGATCACATTTGTGTGATTATTCATCTCATTCAACAAGGATCAAACCCATATTATTTTGTTGGGGGATGCAATTGATCAGTATTTTCACCTATCCGCTTGAACGAGTGATGACACATTGTATTTTGCTATTCGATGAAACCAGCTTTCCCCCCTACAAAGGTATAATAATCGCTCTTTTACACTGCCTTTGGATTTGAGGAAAGGAAAGGAATATTACAGAGGATGGAAGGAAAATAAAAGAAGGTGATGAGTTAATAATAAGGAAATGTATATTATAAAGCCTGTTTGGATAGGAAGGAAACGAAAGGAAATACATCATTAAAAATCATGTTTGTTCAGCTGCAAGGAAAAGCAAGAAAAAATAATAATTTAGTTTACAATTATATATATATATATATATATAGCATGGGGGTACACTCCCTTTGAAGCATCCGATCGTTTTGTTCGGATGCTTCAAATTTGTTATAGAAAAATAGAAAAAAACAGACCTTCATTCCTCACGCAAAAAAAAAAAAAAAAGTTGCGGTATTGAGCAAACTCTTTTACACATGGGGGTGCCCATTTTCTTTTTGTCTACCCTTTTTTGAAAAACAGAAGACAAAGCTGTTTAAGAGGAGCATGCCCCTTACGCCCAATGCCTGTTTTAGGGAAGCATGTTTCCTCTCTCCAGCCAAATCGAGGCAATGGTCATGGCAAGAGAAATATCTCCCAATGGCAGGCCAGTTGATGCTTAGCAAGCATGTTCTATCGACAATATCCATGGACTCTTGTGCCGAAGCCCATTAATAGTTCAAAAATCATTAGCAAGTACTTGAAAAAAACTCTTGTGGGATGGTCTGCTCTCTTCTAAATCCAAAAGATCACATCGTGTTACTTGGGATATCATTTGTTTACCAAGAAGAAGGGAAGGTTTAGACATTCCTAATTTGGGAGATGAATTGGTTCTCAAAAGTTATCATGAGATTCTCTTTAATGAATGGGTGGAAGCAAGCTTATTTTACAAAAATATCGTATCCCTATATATCTATTAGTTGTCATCATGCCACCTCTTCAACCATGAGCATTCTTGGGAAGAAGATGGACAATGCTCCTACTCCACATCCCTAGTCTACCCTTCACTTCTACAACCCCTCTTCCATTCAAGCTCTTTTGGGGCAATATCCCCTTGTATGCTTGCTTCATCATTTCAAATAAGGTCCAAACCCAAGTCATGGGCTTCTAAATACATATCCATCCCTACTCTCAATCCAAGAATTAACATCGATGCTAGAAGCCCAACAGTAGAATCTACATATAGCAGTGCAGCTCAGCGGCAAATGGCAGCCCAATGGTAGAGCCTAATAGCAACAGCAAAACCGGCGACAACTTGTAGCACAAGTCAATCGTAGCAGAATGAAAGGGCAAGGGTAGAACGAATGACAGTGGTAGAACCCGCAGCAGCAGCAATGAGGAAACCCTTCAAGGGCAGTGGAGACCGGCAGTGATGAAAGGTTGCAACAGAAGGCAAGAGAGAGAGAGAGAGAGAGAGAGAGAGAGAGAGAGAGAGAGAGAGAGAGAGAGAGAGAGAGAGAGAATAAAATGAGAATTCGTAGCAAAATTTGGAGACAAAAAGTCTCCCAAGTGCAAGAAGAAACCGCAAAAATAGAAATAAAAGACAAATATACAAGACAATCGCACAGTAAAACGAAAATAAAAAGAGATGGAGAGAGAGTGGATAGATGGCGCAAAACAGTCTCCCAGTTGCAGACGAAGGACGACATCGTAGCCAAAAAGCAAAATGGATATCCCCCTACCCCCAACGAGCCACAACATCCGGCGATTAGAAGGTGCCCCCGAAGACCTTGTTGTTGCGCTCCTCCCAAATGACGCCACCAAGAGGAAATAAGCCACAACCTTCAGACTCGCCCCCAAGAAGCAGACAGGTCGGGAAAAGGAGAAAAGAAGAAGAGAAGACGAATGGAGGGTGAGTCTAGAAGGCTGCTAATAAGGGAAGGCCATGTAAAGGCGAGAACAATCAGGAACAAAGGGCAAGTAGTAAAAAAGTGGACCCAAAAATCAACCACGGCGAGACAAAGGGAAGAGAAAGAGAGAGAGTTATCACTTTCCAAAAGTAAAAAATCCACTTTTTTGTTTTTGTAAAGCTAATTCCATTCAAACTGTTATAACAACCAGCCATTTTCTCATGTACATCCACAGTTTTTCAATATTTCAATTAAAATATTATGCATGGTAGCATGTCAATAGATCACCTATCTGAAAACTTGTTCCACGTTATATGGCGATACCCTAGCCATGAATTGGAACCAGCGGGATAAGGAGATGGTGTGCATGTGGCTTCAGATTGAAGTAATGTGTAAGAGGAACCAATTGACACCGCTGCTATGCAACAACTATACATCGTGGACAGCAAGCGAAAGGGGAACCATGTGGTCTCATGGACCTCAGAAATGGCGATGGGTCGAACTAGTGGAAGGTCTTCTCCTTAGTTTCGCAGGGAGGGAGTGATGAGATTGAGCTCATGCTGCTTAATGGGGTCTCCAACAAAGAGAAATCTATGACGGCCCCTTCAAGGTGGCATCAAATAATGAAGGATGGACCAGACTTAATAAGAGAATGATTGAAGGAAGAAGGAGCTGGCCTAGCAGGTGGAATCACGTAAGAAGTAAGGCAAACTCGTTCACAGTGCAGAAGGAGAAGGTTCCTAAAACAATTGGT
Source organism: Nymphaea thermarum (assembly GCA_011799765.1). Taxonomy (NCBI): domain Eukaryota; kingdom Viridiplantae; phylum Streptophyta; class Magnoliopsida; order Nymphaeales; family Nymphaeaceae; genus Nymphaea; species Nymphaea thermarum. The sequence continues at coordinate 455,168 of JAANDH010000056.1, forward strand.
AAAATGATTTTGAATCATGGACGTGTACATAATGTATATGAATTGGGATGACTGGATACTACTTTTATCTTTCTCTTCGCTTGCATGTGTATTCTCAGTTTGATACGATGCGTCCCTATTTTTTTGGTTTGTTTTATATACATAAATAATGTTTTCAATTATATATTTCAACAACGTGTTTCAGAAACACTATTTTGCGAGCCTGTCAACCAAAAACGCCAGAACGATACAGCCTTTATTGTTGGGTAGTGGCCTTGAGCCCGATTAAAACAGGAAATAAATCAAATATTAAAGTTTTCGTTTTAATTCTTACCTAGGATTTGGGGAAATCCTGAGAGGCGGTCTATAAAGCCCAGCCTCTATTCATCTAAGGTTTTTTTGTTGAGAAATCAACTCTGCGTCTCTCAGAAGCAAACCCCCAAAAATCAATTTCTCCCTTGTTTCTTGCTCACAGGTCTTGCGTATGAGACAGACGCTGCTGCTGGTGGTCCTACTTCACAGACGCCGTTCCGCCCAACATTGGTATCAGAGCCATCCTTGTCGAATTCCAGTAAGTGTAATTCGATCTTGATCTTTGTGGTGCCTGTGAAGATCATATTAACTGCGTGAGCATGCTAGTCGCCTGTGTATCATGCTGTTTTAAGCACTAGCTTCTGAAAATAAATGCATGCTAGGCGCCTGTATATCATCTGTCTATCATTCTTTTGATCATGGCTAATAAGTACGAAGCATACTAGATGATAATATTGATCAAATTAGACATTCATGAAGCATGCTCAAGTTAGAAAGTATACATAGAGTTATGTTACGCTCTGCTCAATGGCTGTTTTCGTGTACCCCTGTGTCCCAGGGGGACAGAGTCAAAAACCATCTCTGGCCTAAGCATGTACAACGTTAAGTTTTTTTTAAACAGTCTTTCAAAACTGTTTTGACTCTCAACAAGGGTCTGGCCAGGAACGCAAAGGAGCAATTTTTTTGGGGAAATCCCTGAGAACGAAAATAAGAAAACAGATAGGATTACCTTCGTGTTGTCCTCTGCATTTTTTTAAAGCCTGTGACAAATATCCTTTAAACCGACTCTCTGGTTCCCTCTGTCGCCGCGACAGAGCAAGATCAAAAGGGGCAAACTATTGCCAACGCGGGGAGGGAGAGATCGTCCTCTTCCCGTGAGCACCAACGCGAGGGTTCCTCTCCACCAACCGATCGACGCCGTCAGCCACAGACGCTGGGAACGGCAGGTCGTTTGTTTTTTTTTTTTTTTTTCTCTTCGACCTTTCTTGTTGATGAAGTACGCCTGAGAGCGTGGGTCGGCCAGACAGCGCCTGAAAGCGTGGGTTGGCCGGAGGCAGCGCCTGAAGAGTTGGTCGGGAGGAGGCGCTCCTGAGATTATCAGTCAAACGGAGACAGGGAGGTGCGACGGGCAGAACCCTAGCAAAGGGTTCTCCCGAGAGGAGAGAGAGTGTCGAGTGAAGAAATGAGGAAAATGAGGTTTCGAGGAGTATTTATAGCAACTTTTTAAAATTTCAAAATTAGTCCACTACTTATGTGTTAATTTTATAAAGGCTGTTACTTTTCTCTGAAATAAAAGCCGCAATTTTTTTTTAAAAAAAGTTTCTCAAAAGGTGGCTTGGGAAAATTAATTTCAGTAAAAACCAGAAATTTCTTTCGTGGTTGTACCCACAAAGTTCTTATAAAATTTCTGAAAGAGGGCTCTGAAAAATTGTTTTGCAATTTCGATGAAAAACCGAGTTTTATGTACAATTACATATAGGTACCAATTGCAGAACAGACATCTTAGAATGTCCTACGGCCTTGTGTTGGACCTGGATGTGTTGATATAATTAAAATGAACAAAATGAAAAGAATTTGATAAAAGAAGCAATATCTCTTTTACTAACCAGAATTCTGTTATGACTTGAATGGTTTTGTCGAATTCCAGCTATATTGTGGGTGTTACCATATCCAGATCCGTGTTAGTTATGATGTGGACGGTTTGGTTTTGGATTTGACTATTATCCAATTTATATTTTTGATCCTCTACATATTGCGCACCCATATCTATTGTATGGTTGAACGTCGTTGAGGTTTGGATCCATGTATGTTGAACATATTCTAATTGGATTTGAATTTGGATCATCTTTATTTGTTTAAATACATATTAGTTCGAGTGGTGATATCATTATGTGTGGATCCACATTGGTGAGATCCGAATCTAAATAATCAGTTGGAGTCTTGCTTTAGATCTGATTAAGATCCATATTCGTATTCAGTTTGAATCATATGTTTACATTGATTCAATTATATGTTATCACATTTTTTTTTGGATCCAATAATATTGTGATATTTGTTATCCTTCTATATTCAAATCATTTTAGGGTGCTACTACTAGGGATTTCCTAACATGATATTTGCTTCTTGATTATTGTACTTTGCTTGCCATTATAAATTAATCAGAAATGACTTCAAGAGTGGGAGCTTCTGAACTAGCTAAGATTGAAAAACTCAGTGGAAATAATTTTCATGCATGGAAACGTAGGATCATGTTGGCCTTAACTCTAGAAAGACTGATTTATGTGATCAACAAGCCATTTCCCACTTTAGGAGATAAACCTACTGATGAGGAAAAGAAGGAATATGAGGCTTTTGTGAATGATGACTTGGTGGCCAAAACAATCATGTTAACATTCATGGAAGAGTGTTTGAAGACTGTCCAACAGCAAAAAATGTGTTAGATAGCATTTCATCCAAATTCAACACTACTACTACTATGCATGTTCAATTATTGTTAGAACAGTATACCTCATATAAAATGAAGGAGTCAGATCGAGTTGTTGACCATGTTAACAAAATGTTAGTCATGGCTAAGGACCTAGCAGTAGTGGGAAATGTAATATCTGATAACATGCAAATATGCACCATTCTGAATAGTTTACCACCTTCTTGGGATATGGCTGTCACAGCTTTGAGCCTTCAGTTTGACACTTTGACTCTAGAAAAACTCTCCATACAATTGGCTATTCAGCAAGAACGTTTGACCAAGAGAAATGATGCAGAACTCATGAATGTTCAAGAAAAACCAACAAATCTTGTGCCTATAAGGTCTAAAGATTTTAAAAAGAAAAGCGATGGCAAGTTCAAAGGCAATTTTGTAGGAACTCGATGTACTCAAGGAACTGTAGTGAAATGCTACAAATGTGGGAAACCTGGACACATCAAGAAGAACTGCAGGACAAAATTTTCGAACAAGAAGGGCAACAAGAGTCAAAACAACAAAGAAAAAGATCATGAGGACTACAATGAAGAAGTCATTTGTGTTGTGTCAGAGTGTTTGTTTGCAGATGGAGATCTAACTGGTTGGTGGCGTCGCCCGGGAGCTACACGTCACATTGCAAAAACAAAAGAAGACATGATTCGTATGGAAAACCTGAGTCCAGGAATGCAAAAAGTTTATATGGGTAACAACTCATACTGTGATGTAATGAGAATTGGGACATATCGACTGAATGTTGGAGGTACAAGTGTCATACTTACTATTGAAGTCTTGTATGTTCCCTCTATGCGGAGGACGGAGGAACTTAGTGTCAGTCCCTGCTTTGACTGGAAAAGGTTTTGAAGTTCGTTTTGTTCCAGGGAAAGTCACTGTGGGAAAACATGGGAGGACCATGTTTGATGGAAAATATGTTAAGGAACATGGAATGTTCAAACTCAATGATATGAATAAATCTTCTAGTTCTGCTTATATTGATTGTGCGATGAATGTGAGTACAAATCTATGACATGAAAGATTAGGCCATGTAAGCATCAACAAGATGAAGATTCTAGCACAACAAGGTATTATACCTGACATTAAAGCAAATGATTTCACGAAATGTGAGGTGTGTTTATATGAAAAAATGACAAGAAAACCTTTTCCATCTGAAGTAATTCGAGCCACTGATCTATTGAAAATAATCTATACCGATATTTGTGGACCTTTTAGAGTCCAAACACATAGTGGCAAGTTATACTTCATAACTTTTGTTGATGACTTCTCAAGATTTGGTTATATTTATCTTATTAAATATAAGTCAGAAGCACTTGAAAAATTCAAGGAATATAAATCTGAAGTCGAGAGACAACTTGGGAAAAATATCAAGGTTATAAGGTCTGATCGAGGAGGTGAATATACTTCAAATGAATTCCTCGAACACTGCAAAGACCTTGAAATTAATAGGCAAAGAACATTTCCTAGGACACCACAGCAAAATGGTGTCGCTGAGAGGTGTAACAGAACCCTCTTGAACATGGTGAGATCCATGTTGGCAGGTGCACAATTACCCAAAGTTTTTTGGGGAGAGGCTGTGTTAACAACCATGTATACTATAAATCGAGTGCCCTGCAAGGCAGTCCCAACCACTCCTTATGAGAGATGGACTGGTGTAAAACCAGACTTAAGACATCTTAAGAGATGGGAATCTGTAGCACATGTAAAAGTTTTAGATCCAAAAATGGATAAACTGGATAGCAGATCAGTAAGATGTGTGTTTATTGGATATCCAAAAGGATCCAAAGGCTACAGATTATATCACTCTACTATGGGGCTCATAGAAAGTAGAGATGTAGAGTTCCTTGAAGAACTCAATAACATTGATAATAATCCAGTGAAAGATCATAACGATCTACTGGAGGACCTGATTTATTCAGATGATCAGTCGGGCAAGGAACCGACTGGAATACAGTCTGGTAATGAACCGACTATGTATCAGTTTGGCAATGAACCAACTGAGCAAGAATTGATTAGAATACAGTCTGGTAATGAACCGACTGTGGATCAGTCTGGCAACGAACCGACTGGGGATCAGTTTGGTAATGAACCAACTGAACATGAAATTCCTGGAATACAGTCTGGTAATGAACCGATTGTGGATCAGTCTGGCAATGAACCGACTGGAGATCAGTCTGGCAATGAACCAACTGGGGATCAGTTTTGTAATGAACCAACTGAGCATGAAATATCTGGTGTACAGTCTGGTAACGAACCGACTGGGGAACAGTTATGCAATGAACCAACTGATCCAAATACCTTATCAACTCAGACTTTGTTAGGTCGTAAAAGACCTAGGGCTCCACCTTCATATTTGAGTGATTATTATGTATATCTTGCAGAGGAGCTATGCTGTTTAACAGATATTGACGAAATGTCTGACAATCTGACATATGACGATGCGATAAATTCGCATGAATCATCAGATTGGGTGAACGCTATGGATGAGGAAATTGAGTCTATAGAAAATAATAAAGTCTGGAAATTAGTAGATCTTCCTAATGACAAAAAACCCATTGGATGTAAATGGGTGCTAAGGAAGAAGTATAAAGCTGACGGATCAGTCGAAAAATTCAAAGCCAGACTGGTAGCTAAAGGTTTTTCCCAAAAGAAAGGAATTGATTATTCAGAGACCTATTCGCCGGTTGCAAAGTTTGCATCAATCAGAATAATTTTGGCTATTGCGGCATTCTATAACTTAGATATTTGTCAGATGGATGTAAAGACTGCTTTTCTGAATGGTGAGTTAAAAGAAACTATATATATGACTCAACCACAAGGATATGTCATCAAGGAAAAAGAAGACAAAGTGTACAAGTTGAATAAATCATTGTATGGACTGAAACAGTCTCCTAGACAGTGGTATTTTGCTTTTCACAAAGCAATTACAAAACTTGGGTTCGTTGCAAACCAACTGGATCACTGTGTGTATGTTTGGAAAAGTGGGAGTCTTTTCTGTATTCTATCATTATATGTTGATGACATATTACTAACTGGAAATGATAACGACATGATTCTCAAAACGAAGAATTGGTTGAACAAAAACTTTGAAATGAAGGACTTGGGTGAAGCTTCCTATATATTAGGAATAAAGATCACTCGAGATAGAGACTCAAGAATTTTGAGTTTGAGCCAAGAAAGATATATTGATTATATCCTAAAGAAATTTCGAATGCAAGATTGCAAACCAATCAGAACTCCCATAGCTAAAGGAGCAAATCTAAGCAGGAACGATTGTCCTGGAGAAGAACAACAAAAATTACATGTTCCTTATGCACAGGCTGTTGGTAGTCTAATGTATCTAATGTTGTGTACCAGACCTGACATAAGTTTTCCTATCGGTCTGGTAAGTCGTTATCAAAGTAATCCTGGATGACCACATTGACAAGCAGTAAAAAGGATCTTTCGGTATATTAAAGGAACAAAGGGACTGAAATTGTCCTACCAAGCTGATGAGCTGACCTTAGTTGGCTATTCAGATGCGGATTTTGCAGGATGCAAAGATGATAGTAAGTCTACATCTGGTTATGTATTCCTCTTTGGAGGTGGAGCGATAGCCTAGTCTTGTAAGAAGCAGGGATGTGTTGCTCAACACACACAAGAAGCAGAATATGTAGCATGTAATGTTGCCACCACATTTGCTGTCTGGATAAATCGGTTCTTGAAAGACTTGAAATTAGATCTTGATCATGAACCAGTTCAACTATATTGTGATAATCAGGCAGCGATATCCCTTATGAAAAATGGAGCTGTGAGCTCAAAGAGTAAACATATAATGGTGAAATATCATTATGTTCGTGAAATGATTGAGAAAAATGAAATCTCAGTTGAATACATGCCTACCAATGACATGGTAGCAGATCCCCTTACTAAGGGAATATCAGAAGACTTGTTTACCAAGCATGTAGCCCATATGGGGTTGAGATATATTTGAAAGGTTGAACTTTGTAACTTAGAAACAGAAAACCCACATAAAGTGGAAGCAAACTGACGGTCTCATGGCCAAGTGAGAGATGTTGGGTAGTGGCCTTGAGCCCGATCCCTTTCCCTGCATAACTGCAAAGGAGATCCTGCAGTTATGGAATTAAAACAGGAAATAAATCAAATATTAAAGTTTCCGTTTTAATTCTTACCATAAGTTCTCATGCCATAACCGTAGCTGGGATTTGGGGAAATCCTGAGAGGCGGTCTATAAAGCCCAGCCTCTATTCATCTAAGGTTTTTTTGTTGAGAAATCAACTCTCATCTCTCAGAAGCAAACCCCCAAAAATCAATTTCTCCCTTGTTCCTTTCTTCCTCTCTTGCTCACAGGTCTTGGGTATGAGACAGACGCTGCTGCTGGTGGTCCTACTTCACAGACGCCGTTCCGCTGCTTAAGATCCAACATTTATACCCTCTGGTATACTGCACCCAGCACTGTGCTTCACTCACCTTGTAAGCACGAGACAGAAATGGGAACCGTCTGAAAGGCACAGCCTAAGAGAACTGAATTTTCCTCGCATAACCTCATGGCGGTTTTTAGTTTTCCCGGAACAGAGTGGTGCTTGAAAGAAAAACAGAAATCCTCTCATTTCCCAGCTGGTTTAACCAAGTCGCAACAGAAATTCAGGCGAACTCACCGTGGATCCGGTTGTGTGACCTTGGTTGGAGACGAGCTGGCCCAAGCTGCACAGCTCTTTTTTAGAAAGGTCTAGTTGGGATCCCCAAAGCTAAACCAGAGTCTCTCTGTACACGATGGAGGAGGAGTTGGGAACGTTCACCTTTTATGCCTTCTTCTTCTTCTTAGTTATTTGCAAAGTATAACTGGCAGGCGGCTTGGGTAGATCGGCCGGCTGCCATCATTCACACATCTCGCTTTCTCCGTCAGCGTTTGTACCGGAGGTTTAGAGCGATCACGATATGTATCCGCAAGGCGGCATGAAACAGGCAGCGGCGGCAGCATCGTCTTCATCCAATCAAGAGTTTGGCTATTATACGGAGCCGGTGCTTGGCATCCCCAGCACCCTGCAGGCAAGCGAATATGGTTACCATTCTGACGGCGTCCTCGAATCTCACTTATTCCCGAGACGATGGTCGACAACCCTCTTCCAATGCTGCACCGATCCCTCTAACTGTACCTCTCTCTCTCTCTCTCTCTCTCTCTCGATTTAACTCTCTATCAATTTCTATCGTTCTGTCGTTTTAACTTGGCTGGATTTGCTCTTGTGTCTGCTTTGTGGTTGTAGGCTTATTAACATGCTTCTGCCCCTGTGTTACATTCGGCCGGATTGCGGAGATAGTCGACAGGGGAAGAACTTGTAACCTTCTCTTTCTTTCTTTCTCTCTATAGAACATAAGTTGATCAACATCTTCTTCTGCTTCTTCCAATTTGGGGTTGTCCCATTAATTTCTGCACTTGGGCAATGGTGGTTGTGCAGCGTGCATTGTGGGCGCGTGCCTCTATGAAGCGATGAAGATGCTGACATGTTGCGGCTGCCTCTATGCTGCCTTCTTCAGGGCGAAGCTGAGGGCCCAATACCGCCTGCCGGAGAAGCCCGCTGCTGATTGGCTTGTCCACTGCATCTGCGAGCCCTGCGCCCTCACCCAGGAGTACAGAGAGCTCCAGCGTCGGGGTTTCGACCCTTCCATAGGTCCTCTCTCTCTCCTTCTCTCAATCCACCATGTGCTGCCAATATCAGACGTCTCCCAGAACTCTAAGCTAGGGAGGAATACGCAATCAGACCAGGTCCACCTGGAGTACCATGATCTTAATGTGACTCCACCAACAAAACTTGTCCTACCTCTTGCTGTATATATATGTTCTTCGTGTAGCTAAACTATGAACCTTTTCTTTCATGTCGGACTCTCTTCTGGCGAGGTGTCCTAATTGATTTTATTTCTAAATGTGAAGGTTGGCAGGGAAACTTGGAAAGAGAGAGGCTTCCGCCCACCATGCCTCCTGCTGTGGCACCAGGGATGATGAGATAGCAGCTTCAAAGTGGGCAAGCTACATGTACGCATGTGGAACCAATAACAATATAGTTATGGACTTCGACCCTTCAAGTTGTGGAAAGAGAATCAATACAAAGAAACTGTGCTATGGAGAAAGAAAGGGTTTAGCTTACTTGATTGTATTTCAGTTTCACTACTATTTCCTGCTTGACCACTGTATTAGTTCAATCCTTATACAGGCTTGTGCAAAAGACCAAATAATCTTGGAATATAATTTTTTTTTTCTGCTAGCTTTTATTGACAAACTTGGCCATATGGACGTGCCTTGTACGATTGGTTTGAGAACAATTATTCCTGAACAGGCGGAATCTGATGGGAAATGAAAAGGAGATGAAGGAAGAAGCCATGCTCACAAATTACTGTATTTGCATTACTAGCTTGACTACATAAAGATTTCACACAGTAATTTTGATTCCACATACACTGCTCAGTACTGGTATGCCTTGTTATAAATTTCACCATGAAATACAATAGAAATATATGGAAATAGAGGGATAATACAACAGAATGTCAGAATTGACCCTTTTGTCACTTGAGGCTGGATCAGAAAGTGGCGGTACAATTTCCTCTGTGACAATAATGGTTTCTAACTTCTGTGTGGTGAACTGTTTCCTTCCTCCTTCAACACTCTCCTCAAGTTTGGAGTTGATTTCAATCATTTCCAGTTAGATGCTATGTATCTTAAGAAAGTAGCTTTGCTGGTGGCTTTGATGACCAAGTCGGCCGCTTGCTTTTTACTTTCTGTTGATTGGATTGGATTGCATACGAAATGACAAACAACTTTGACGTGCTTTTCGTCCTTTTTATGAAAGTGGGATTTACACCCATGTAAATGGCTGCCTAAGATATCAATTACATATCACTAGCTTGACAGTGTCAAAACTCGTCTTCTTCAATAATGGTCAAACTCATGTGAGTTCTTTGGTAGGGGTTGCCATTGCTCGATATCTACTTCTACCTGATACAATACCCTGCCGGTTGATTTCCAGTCATTTTATCACCGTCCCAGTCGGAGTGAATATCTTCGTTGTCCATGTGGTTGTGTTTCTTCATACGTATACTCTCATTAAGGGTTCCTTTCGAGTATCTGTATTTTGGGGGTGTGCGTGAATTGCTCGGCGCGTTGCCAACATATATTATATTAAGACGACTGGCACCAAGATACAGCAGCTTTCTTATGAGCTTTCGGAAGCGTCGATGTCTTCAACTAAATTATTCTTGGTCTTTTGTGACTTTCGTGTTGATTTCCATCAATGTCAACTATTTTGGCTCCCATCATTTCCTTGAGGTTAAGAATATAGTTTCATGGGAACAGAGATACAGCCTTTCTGGACATTGCAACTCCGATCAATGACTAGGGAAGGAAGTATTTCATCTTCTCAAGTCAATGGTCTCGAATTCCTTGTGAAGTTAAGGCGTTACTGCTCTTATTGTGTCTTCTTCGTCGATTGTGACAAACTTCATCGGTAATGATAGTTTATCATTTATATGTAGTGCTCAACTGTTTCCTCTTTCAACAAACTGCTTAGCAGAGGTGGGGCTTATTTGCCTACATTTCAAAAACTGATGTTCACTAAATCAAATTTTCACAGAGAGCGATCAACCATGTATGCCACATCTACATGGTCAGATTTTATATTTGATGAAAACAGCAAAAACGATAAATCAAAATGGCAATTGAAGACGATCTTAGACATGATTATGTTTTCATGAAGAATCAAACTCATATCAAAAAGGCACGATTTTATGGTAAATGGTCTGGAAACACTGCGGCGAACAGTGGATTGAAATGTAATGTCTACAGTAAAATGCGAATTCATTTGATCAATTGTGCCTGATTGACGCTTTAGATAGAGATGACTCTCCATCAACAACACGGAAGGTTAAGATTTTAGATCTCTTCCGACATCTGATTTAAGTTGCGGAGGGACTGATTCAAGTACCTTAAGTAATATAACTGTGCTCGCTAAAGGGCGCGACGTATGGGAAAGCACTTGGAAGCGTCTCCTGCGTCAGACACTCCGTTTCAGCATATGATGCAAATCGCTCATATATCAAACAAAAGCTGGACAGTGCAGCAAAACGGGAACCATCAATGGGCGTCTATTCTTTGACGATCGGTCCCGCTTCACAAACACGAAGCGATCGATGCACAGTAGACGTGCTGAACTCCAAACTTGTTGAGATTCAAAAGAAACGGTTTTCTTGAAAGCCCGTAGTTCTTTTATCTGTCGTGCATGACAACGGTCTGTCTGGTGTAAACCAAAAGAGAGAGTGGGAGAGAAAGAGGGGATCAAGCAAGTGCCAACCACTGTGAAATTTAGGCGTTGCGAGAAGTTGCAGATGGGAGAAGCAGGAAGAGAGTCGCGGCAGAAGATGGGGACATCGACGAATGGGGGATCTGTAACCCATCCAACTGCACCACCCTTGCAGATCATGCAACCTCCTTATCAGTTGCACCCCCTCCCATGGACGACTGGCCTCTGCGATTGCTTCGATGATTGTTCCAACTGTGAATCATCTTTCTCTCTTTCTTTCTCTTCTCCCATGCCGAAGTAGTGTTTGATTGATGAATGTTGATGATGAATTGTGGCAGGTTGTATCACATGCTGCTGCCCGTGCATTACATTCGGCCGCATTGCTGAGATAGTGGATCGTGGATCGACTTGTAATTCTCTCTCCCTCCATCTCTTCTCTCTGTGAGTGCTTACTGCGATACCGTATAGACGGTCTAATCGTCTACCTGTGTTTGCGGTGGGGGAGGGGTTGCAGCTTGCGCTATGAGTGGGGCGTTGTACTGCCTGATACAGATGGCGATGGGGTGCGCCTGCATCTTCTCCTGCTTCTACCGCTCCAAACTGAGGGCGCAGTACTACCTGGACGAGTCTCCGTGCGCCGACTGCTTGGTCCACTGCTGCTGCGAGCCATGCGCCCTCTGCCAGGAGTACAGAGAACTCAACAACCGCGGATACGATATGACTCTTGGTACGTGCATATACATCCGAGTTCTTCCTACCAACGTAATCATCCTCTCTCGCTCACGATTATTTTTATTTTTTTCTTATTAAGGTTGGCAACGAAATCTTGAGAAGCAAGGTCGCGGAAGCACTACAACCAACCATGGAAAGGGGATGAGCCCAATGGAAGTTTTGTAAAGAGAGGAGCTGCTGATGCGTTTTGAATTAAGTGCAGAAATTTCTGCCACTAATCTGTTTTCTATCCGTTTGAGCATAAAGCAACCTTTTATGAGCCGTGTTGGTCATATCTTGGAGCCAATAAAGAAGTTTAAATTCTACCTTGTTATTGCACTCGAGTCTCCCTTACTTTGAATTTAAGAGTTTCTTGCCAACACGGAATTTGCATAATTACACTGGATCCCCTTTAAATGATAAACGCAAGTTTCCTCGCGTTGACCACCACGCTTGCTTAATTTGGTTGAAAAGATTCAGGAAAATGAGATCTTCAACTCAATTCTTGAACAGGGGAAAAGACAAAGCAATAGAGAATTGGCAGGCTAGAGAGCAATGGTTTTTTATATCAAGAACTCGATCCGTCCAAATTGAAAAACAGAACTGCTGCAATTTTGTCGTCATAATAATCAATAATTAGTACAGGCACCACGTAGCCGACGTGATCTCCCCACAGGAAGCCTTCCTAACTTGGCTGCTCCATGTTTTAAATCAACCTGCTATACTCTGCAACTCACAGATATGTGAAAACAGGAACAGGAAGATAGAGAGCAGAAAGGGGAAATTGTTTACAATCTCATAAAACTCATCTATGGTTAGAGCCTTTGTTAATATGTCAGTCAGTTCCTGCTTGCTGCATAAATGGTTGGTACCATATAGTTAGGGACTGAACTTTTTCACAAATGGAGTGGCAGTCTACTTTAATGTGTTTGACATTCTCGTGGAACACAATGTTGTTCCCGATATGTATGGTTGTTTTGATGTCACATATCAATTTCATTGGTATTGTACTTAGAATTCCCATGTCCTTGAGTAGGTATGTAATCCACATCATTTCACAAATTGTTAATGCCATGGATCTGTATTTGGATTTTGCACTAGATCTACCCACTACACTTTGTTTCTTACTTTTCCATCATACTAAGTCGCTGCCATCAAAGCAACAGTACCCTGATGTTGATTTCTGATCGTTTGGGTTAGCTGCACAATCAGTGTCGAAACATCCTTTTACTTCTAAATTATCGTTTCTTCTTAGTAGTAAACCTATATTGACGTTTCTTTAGGTACCTCAAATCCTCTGTGCAGCCGCTATAAGCTGACATGGGAGGTTTATTGAGTAAGTAATATTGGGCTAGTGGTTCTCCCTCATCACAATGCAGTTCTAAATTCTGTTCCATGGATGTATTTGCACACTTTGCATCCAACATACCAGTATCTCTCAATAAATCTAATATATATATATATATATATATACTTTTGTTGGCTTATGAATACTCCTTTCTTTGAATTTGCCACCTCTATGCCTAGAGAGTAGTGTAGTAGAGAGTAGTGTAGTGGTCCTAGGCTTTTAATCTCAAAGTGTTTCCTTAGCACTTGTTTAGTCTTGGTAATATAACCGGAGTTGTCACCTGGTATTATTATGTTGCAACCAGGGGCGAGCCA